>CABEGB010001458.1:0-576984 GCA_901521435.1 Crematogaster levior
ATTTCGTAATATTTTACAGTTTTTCAATCATGTCTTAATACTGGGTAAGGAGGAGAAAAGCTTACAAATTTGCAAGAAGGTATACGATCTGATTTACGAGTTGAATCACATATGTCCGAGTGTCTTGCTGTCCGTCCTCCCGCAACTAGAATGTAAATTAAAATCCTCCTCTGAGAATGAAAGATTGGGTGCTGTAGCATTGCTGGCTAGAATGTTCTCTGAAAAGGGCTCACAATTAGCAGGACAGCATACACAATTATGGCGGGCGTTTTTGGGACGATTCAATGATATTAGCGTGTCCATTCGTATCAAGTGTGTGCAATATTCAATGCATTTCTTGTTAAATCATCCTGAATTGAGGAAGGATATCACAGATACATTGAAATTGAGGCAACATGATGCTGATGAAAGTGTCCGTTACGAAGTTGTTATGGCTATAGTGACAACCGCCAAACGAGATTTTGAAGTTGTATCAGATAGTGAGGATTTGCTCGAATTTGTCAAAGAAAGGACATTGGACAAAAAGGTAGAATATTATGAAATCTAACAGTTATTTAAATTTAAATTGAATATCCTTAGGTTTATAGTTTATTAATAATTATTTTCCCAGTTTAAAATACGGAAAGAAGCGATGACTGGCTTGGCTATGATATACAAGAAACACTTGAACGATGCCGACGTACCACAAGCCACAAAGAAAGCAGTTATTTGGATAAAAGATAAAATATTGCATGGTTATTATATGGCGGGCATGGAAGACAGATTACTGGTGGAAAGATTGCTGAATACGTGCCTAGTACCTTATCAGTTGCAAGCTGAAGAGAGAATGAAAAAATTGTACCATCTTTTAGGGACAATTGATGATCATGCTTCTAAAGCGTTCGTGGAACTTCAGAAACATCAGCTTGCGTATGTTATGCATTAATTGTTTTAATTTATTATCACAAAGATGTCTCTTCTAATACAAATCAATCTTATACTGTTCAGTGTGCGAAGAGCAGTAGTTGAATGGCTAGACATTGTGAAGAAACCAGACGCAAGAAATGAACTAATGGCGAAGATTCATCATATATCGCGCTTCCTGCCAGATCCTATGAAAGTGCAGGAGTTTCTTCAAAAATTTAGTTCTCATATGAAGAACGACACAAGATTATTACAGGAAATGGAAACGATCGTGCAACCGAATGTCTCTTGCAAGGAATGCGCTGAAACGATAACTAAGGTTCTGAAAAAATTAGGACAGCCTGTTATGACTAATTTATACTATAATACAATTAAAATGTTGCTCGAAAGAGTAAGCTCTGTAATGATCGACGAAGAGGCAATTCGAGTAAGTATCATCTTTCAGTATATTTTATTTTCTTTTCATTTAAGGAGACACTTAACATCTACATATGTATGTAATTCAGGTTTTGATCGGATACGTCTTAGACTGTTTGAATGGAGGTAATGTGATAGAAGAAGTTGGTCTTAACCCGAATAATGCCGGGGAAAAAGGGCTGAGATTATTAGTAGTAAGTTGACAATTCAGTATCTTAAAAATGTTTAAATACATTACATTACTTTAATACATTTATAAGTTGTCTTACATATTAAGAGATAATTTTAGAACTAAAAGAAAAAGTACATTATCTGAAATATTTCAGATGCTATCATTTGTATTTGGTCCACATTTTCTGCATAACGATATCTTGATGCAATTGGTCAATTTGCTTCAATTGGAGGATGAGATGGTAGCACCTTTAGTTCTCTCTATTTTTACGTTCCTGGGAAAATATAAACCTCTTTGCGACGTGGCACCGGACATTATGAATCTTATGGTACCAAAATGTAAGAACTTCGCCGAGACGGGCACACCGAAGCAGGCAAAGCAAGCCGTGAGATGTTTGTTTGTCAACATGACCAATATTCACGACACTATTTTCCCTGAAATCATCGAGAGAATTAAAAACACGCTGACGCCGACATCGGAATATTATCGGACGTCTATAGTCACGTTAGGTCACATAGCGTATAATTTGCCAGACAAATATCAAGTACAAATAAAGAATATGGTGTCCAGAAAAGTAAGTGCAATAAAATTGTAATATTAACAATTGTTGTAACATTAACAATGAGCTCTTTAGCGCTTTGTACATGATGCAATTTTCATTCCTGCAGATAGTTAAAGAATTATTAGTGAAGGAAAGCAGTGAGCAAACCTCTGAGGCTATCGAGGGAGATTGGTGCAAGGAGGATCAATTACCCGAGGAGACGCGATGCAGATTGGAAGGCTTGAAGTGTATGGCTCGTTGGTTGTTAGGTTTGAAGACCGACGTATTGTCAGCGCAAAAGACGTTCAGAATGTTAAATGCTTTCATGGTGAACAAAGGTGATTTGTTGTCACAAGGACGTTTGAGTAAAGCTGAAATGAGTTGGTTGAGATTGCAAGCGGGTTGTTCAATGTTGAAGATATGCGAACAGAAAGGTGTTGGTGATCAATTCACTGCAGAACAATTTTATAATCTTTCGCAGCTCATGGTGGTACGTTTAGCGTGAATCTGTTTTTATATGTTTGATAATGAAATTAATTAATAATGATTATTTATTTCAATATATTAACTTGGTACGTAGGATGAAGTTCCCCAAGTCAGAGAAGCTTTTGGTAATAAATTGCACAAAGGTCTAGGAAGAGGAATTCCAAACAAATGTCTACCACTGGATTTCATGGGATATTATGCTCTGGCTGGTAAGGAACAAGACAAAAGATTAAAATGTGTATTGAAGACATTTATGCAAACAGACATAAATAAGAGGAGGGATTATGTGAAAACTCTTTCATTGGGCACTGTGGAGCGAGCCATGGGTAAGAGATTAAATAGTAAACCATAGTCGTTAAGGCAAATTTGTTTAATGTCGTGTCAAATTAATCTACAAATTTTTTCGTATTTTGTAATTTTTCAGATCAACTGCCCCATATTTTGCCAGATTATATGTTAGTTTTCGCGGTACCTATTCTCGCGCATGACCCCGAATTCACGAGTCACATAATGGTGAGTCAGTTGAAAGTTATTCAACAATGTCTTTGGTTTATCTTGGAGCCTCTTATTACGAAGAATGAATATTACTGCTACGGATTTTACAAAAATCTCGTGGAACGTATGAAGAGCCACAAGGACGCATTGAAACCTGAGGACAACGAAATGAATTATGTAATTATTGCAAATTAGGTTCAGTTCACGAGAGAGAATCGTTCACGATTAACTAATTTTTATTTTTGTTTTCACATATAGAAATTATGGTCTGTTTGTGACTTGGCAATGAATGTAATATACACCAAAACTACCAATTTTGATATGAAGGAGTTTCCAAGCGAGACGCGGATTCCTACAATGTATTTTAAACGGTCGGATGAAACATTGCACAATCAGAAGAATTACTTACCTACGGAATTACAAGTAAACATGACGAATCCAAAAGGAAAGGGATCATTCCACAATACACACACGGTTAATGAGAGATCACAGCGCAAGACTAAATCCAAACAACAGAAAGAAGTAGGCATTGGGCCTAATGAAACAGATGCAAGGGTAAGATAATTTTTTAAAAACAATTTTGCAATTATTCTAGTTCGTTTAACTTACACTCGTATATATGTAAATAATGATAGATATTCGCTAGTATTAATAAAATAATTGTGTGATGAAACATACAATTTAATATCTTGAGTATGTATAATTTCAAGCTGCAAGTTGGAGAAATGGAATGTATCGATGCACAGGTAACTTGGGTGTAATATTACAATAATGTTATGTGCTCTTGCTAAAAATGCTTTCTTATAAATATCCTAGTATTTAGATGTGAAAAATGTGTTTGTATATATGTGTGTGTAGTCTCTTAGATTATCTCTATAGTATCTGAATCTAACATATATATATATATATAAAGATATATTTAGATAAATTTATTTGCAGCCCGCGGAAGCATCAGAGACCAGGATTCAACTGCCTGGTTTAGAGGAAGAGGTAAAGTCTTTTACCTCTCTCTAAAAATAAATCCTTTAATGCAAAATGTCTGTCATTTTTCATGTTTTAGATCGAGGAACCACCAGTGAAGAGGGCATTAAGGGAATCAGATAAAGTAAATAAATAATTCAGTGATCGGACTATACCCGGGGAACATTGGGATGGGAAAAGACTTAAAGAGCATGATGATAAGAAAAAATTAAAGAATCTAAAAGATACTTTACAAATTAGAAAACAGAATATTTTGGTTATGTATAACAATTAATAAACCTAAGTCGTTCGTGTATTTCTAGAATGTAAGATGTTAAGATTATGACACAATGTAACGTCAGGCTTATAATGCAAAGAATTCTCTGGACTTGCACTTGTGAGTAAGAAAGAAAAAAGAAATAGAACGAAAAGTTATTAATTTTTCGCAAGTATATATTGATCCGTAAATGTTTATTTTGTTGACAAATTATGAAAATTACATCTTTTCTTTACTTTTATAAATCAGAATGTATTAAACATAATCATTTACATAAAACATAAATTCCTTCAAATGGCCCGTATATAGCCAGAATGAAAACCTTGTAAATTTTGTAACAAATTTTTCCTCGATCAAAATTCTTATTTAAATATTATAATTATAATCATTATTTGCTCTTACTACACTATGAACGTTTTTAAAAATCTATTTACGAATGTAATGAATACTACCACAAGATTATTTTGCTGAAAAATAGCATCAGTTTAAACAAGCAAGTATATATAAATATTGTCAACATACTTTATTAATAAGTAAATAAAGTAAAAATTTTCTTTTAAAAAAATACCCTATATATCAATTAAATCTTCACTTTATAAACAGCCAAGGAGAATACTATAGTTTTGTTGCATAAACTATATATATTAGATAAGAAGTTGTATGTCTATTGGCTTTTCACCTAAAGTTGCTGGTTTTTAATAATAATTATCGCTACACTTTAGTCGCGATTATTATGATTGATACACATTAGGTATGGTCTATGTGTAACAATGAAAAAAAAGAATATTACGAAAACCTTCAACTTTTGTATTTATAAATAAACATAAAATTAAAATTATACCGATTGCGAAAGATTATTGCGTAATACCTTAATTTATATCAATGTATATGCAATTCTTACAACTTACAAGTGTGAAGAGATAAACATGTTTCAATTTTATTTATTAAATATTACAAATGTTCGAAAGATGGAAGAAAGATTTTCGGATATGAATTTTTGAATGGAGTTTTCGAGTAAAGTGGGCCTAGTTTTAAAGATTTAAGTTCTCTCAGCATTATAATTGTCAAGTTTGAACCATTCAACTATCTTAAATTTAATCATGAATGAAAATTGCGTATGAATTTGTGAATGGTGATGGATGATTGAAATCGCATAAATATTATAGAATTAACATATACCTATTACCTTTTTATAGAAATTACAGTACAATGCATCTTGCAATACATAATTTTCCAAATCTATGAAGTATCATATTTTTTTCTTATTATCTCATCGACATTTCTCTTTTTCAAAATATCAGTTTTCTCATTAGATATATGTTTTATATTATCCATCGGCAAATATCTTTATATATACTATATTGATTGAAATGATAGAAACATGATGAAAATATTTTTGTAAGTGTAACGATTCTTTTCTGCATAGTACTGTAATTTTTTCAAATAGGTCATAGATTACGAAAGATATACATAATCTGATTAAATTAAATTAATCAGTACTATTCACCTGTCGATCTGTGAGACATATGGCGTATTGTAATGATTCTATAATAAAACAAATTAAGTAACATGTTGTATGTGTGTATTTAATCATAGAAATATGCGTGTCACATGAATATTACAAAATTAGCATTTTTAAAAAGTTTTTTTTTTGCCCTTTTCTTTCGTTGCAAATTTACTTTTCTGTTGTATCTTAAATGTATTCTGTTTTTTCTTAACGTTTGCTCTGAAATAAAAGAAATTATATTAAAATTATATTATATTATATAATTTTGATAAAAAAAGTTAAAACGTACTCGTATCGCATTCTTTTAACACCCTTTTTGCTCGTATCCGTTAAATCAGTGGCGAATGATGATTTTGGTCGTTTCAATGATCCTAAAATAATTTAATTTATGAAATCAACGACCTCTTTATAAATACAAAATTATAAATATGAAATTACTTCTTTTAGCGAAATCACGTTCATTTTCATCTGTAACTGTTCTAATTTTCTTCTGCCTGTTATTCCTTTTGGCTAATCGCGCTTGATAAGCGACTATCTTTTCTAATTCTTTCTTAGCTCTATCCTCAGCTGTATCCTTTTTAGGTTCATTTTGTGCTTTCTTCTTTTTTTCTTGCACTATGTTGAGAGGTTCTTTCTCATGCTTTTTACTTTTACCAACTTGTTTCTTAGTTAATCGAAGATTTTCTAAAAATATATAATTTGTGTTTACAATGGGGAGGAGAGTGTATTGCTGTTCTTCTCTCCATCTTTTATATATATATATATATATATATATATATATATATATATAAATAGATAGATAGAGAAAGAAAATAGATAGAGAGAGAAAGAGAGGGATATAAAATATTGATGCATTACCTTTCTCTTTTTTTCTTTCCTTTTTAGATTGGAACCAACTTCTTTTAGCATTGTCATCTTCAACTTTAAGTAACTTTTCAACGCGATTAGCTTCATTCTCTACTTTAGCTAATTCTTTTTCACTCTTTTCCTCCTGCAAAATTTTTTCTACATCTGGTTCCAAAGATTGTAATTTCTTATTATATTTCTCTATTATGTCAGATGGTATTATTCTATTCTTGACTGGATTTTTTGCTTGCTTGATAACTTTTTTTACCAAAAAACGTTCTTGCTCTCCAGCTAACGATACAGAAACACCTCCACGCCCTGCTCTTGCAGTTCTCCCTACTCTAATAATTACAAACAATTTAATTAATAATTTTTTCATATGTAAATGTCAAAAGCTTTATTATCATACCTGTGTATATAATGTTGAAGAGTGGCAGGCATCACGAAATTAATCACAGTCTTTACACCGCTTATATCCAAACCTCTTGCAGCAACATCAGTCGCTAATAAGATGTCAATTTCCTCGTCTTTAAATTTCCGAAGATTTTCCAATCGTTGTGGTTGTGTTAGATTACCATGAAGTTCACCAACCTTGAATGTGAAAAAAAAAAAGAAATTACATAAATTAGTGTTATACTCTTTATTAAATATCCTTTGCTCTTTTTGTACTATATAATATTCTATTTATAATTTGTATTTTTACATCCTAATTATGATGATGATTTACTTACTTTCACACCTAGTAATCCCAGTAAAATATGCAATCTGTGAGCTTGTTTTTTTGTTTGCACAAAAACCATAACGTGATCGTGGAAAGTTCGGCAAACTAGAGCTGCTAAGATTGCTTCACGATCTCCTTCTCTTTCCTTACGTATACTAAAATCATGTTCATTCGATAAATAATAAATAAAATAAATATCTAACATATATAAGAAATAATATTATTATAAAAAAATTGCAAATAGTTTACCGAATAAATTCTTGACGCAAGTTGAAAGCTACATCTTGATTACTATCCACGAATATTTTAATAGGTTTGTCAAGAGATACTGCAGCTAAATCTTTGACTTCTTCAGTCATGGTAGCAGAGAAAAGGATAGTTTGCCTGGTCCTTGAGCATTGCTTCACAATATATTTCATTTGTTCAGCAAAGTACTCATCTAACATTCTTAAATTAAAAAGTTGGTTAAATATAAGAACAGTAAGATGTATTATTCATCAATAGGTCAAAGCTGGATCTTAACAGCCAATCAAATAATTAATCAATCGGCATGTCTTATAAGTTAGCGGAACAAAATGAGCAGAATCAATTCAAACTAACATTTTTATTTGTTGCTCATTTGTTGCTAAAAAGTTGCCAAAGAAAAAAATTTTTTGCTTTGTAAATTTAAAAAAAAAATGATGTTACGCTAAAGGAAGATTAAGTTAGCGTGACAATATATATAGTAACAAAATTAACCAAATAATAATATAAAAACATTGCTTATTTGTTGCTAACTTGTTGCTCACAAATATGGCCCTGATTACGTAAAAAAAGTATTATAAATGTAAAAAACAGTTTAAAGTCTTTCAGCGACACAGCTTCAAGAGTAAAGTACCCGAAAAATAATTGTGTTACGATGAAAGACTTTAAGCCGTTTTTTACACTTATAATACTTTGCAAGCAACAAATTCGAAATTCGGATATTTCAAGAGCAACAAATTCAAATAATACGTCTATACCAAATTTAGGCGAGCAACAATTATTTTTCGGGTACTTTACTCTTGAAGCTGTGTCACGCTGAGAGACTTTGAACCGTTTTTTACACTTATTTTGTCAGCTACGTAATCAGGGCCATCATATTTTGTGAGCAACAAGTTAGCAACAAATAAGCAATACGTTTTTATATTATTATTTGGTTAATTTCGTTACTATATATATATTGTCACGCTAACTTAATCTTCCTTTAGCGAAACATCATTTTTTTTTAAATTTACAGAGCAAGAAATTTTTTTCTTTGACAACTTTTTAGTAACAAATAAGCAACAAATAAAAATGTTAGTTTGAATTGATTCTGCTCATTTTGTTCCGTTAACTTATAAGACATTCAATCGGTTTTAACCGATTAGCGAATAACACATCTTACCGTTACATCAAGTTCGCGGTCAAAGATAATTTGAATATTGGTTAAATATAGTTATTATAAATCAATTAATATTAATATTATCCTATAGAAACATTTGTATACTAATTGTTTTACCTATCAGCTTCATCCAGAATTAATATTTCGATACTATCCAAGGAAAAAGTAGGTGCATTTCTTAAATGATCAATTAATCTTCCAGGCGTTGCTATTACAATATCTGGATTTTTTCTCAGTACACCTTCCTGTAACGTATATAAAAAAACATATGTATGAAGAACAGTTACACATGGATATAATTTACATAAAAAAATTATAAATAAAAGAAAAATAATTCACCTGTACTTTCACATCCAATCCACCAACAGACAAACCGATTTCTATTGTTGTAAATTGAGCTAATTGTTTCGCCACCTGATAAACTTGCACTCCTAGCTCTCTAGTAGGCACAAGTACAAGAACACGCGAAATAGCGGGACCATCCAACGGTTTATACAATAATCTTTCTAAAGTGGGAAGCATGTAAGCCGCAGTCTTTCCTGTGCCCGTTGCCGCACAACCACAGATATCACGACCCATTAAAGCTACGGGAATGGTAGCCGATTGAATGGGAGTTGGTCGTACAAAATTCATTGCTGTTATGGCCTAGAAATTTGTACAGTTTGTAAATCAATGATCATATTTTTTAATAGACACAATTTTTTAAACAGATTTTATTTTACATATTAATACATTATTTAATTTTAATACATCATTTTATATGAACAATTTTAATTATTATTTTAGTAAGTAATTAATTGCAATATTTTACATACCTTCAAGAAAGGCCTCGACAAGTTCATTTGATAAAACGTAGAATACGTTTGAGAATCTGTATATTCCTCGAAGTTAACAGCTTCCTCGTCCTTTTCTTTCGCAGAATTTTTTACTTTGCCTTTTTTCTTCTTGGTTTTAAAAATATCTACAATTAATTAATAAACGAGATAAGTATCAGTACTGGTATTTAGTTTCAAGATATATTCATTGTTATGTACAATTATGCAAGTAATTATAAATTAAAATCATAATTTTTATAAATTTCTTTTGGTTATTATACGTATTATATAAACAAAACAAACTGTATCTTTACCTTTCTTAAGGTCATCCTCAGACAAGGAAATTGTATCATCATCCTGATCAGTTTCTGATTCAATTTTAATAGGATCATCCTCCTTTCCAGCCTAATAATCAAAGCAAATTCTCATTCATAACTTTATCAATTTTAACAAATATTTTATTGTTAAAAGCTGTGTTAAAGATATTAAGATTTATTGTAATATCATTATAACTTGCAAATAATACAAATACACATACCTGACTACGTTCCTTCCTGACTTTTTTTATCTTATCATCTAATTTCGTATTTGGTTTGCGTTTAATGTATTTGCTCAAGTCATTCCAAGGATCAACATTATGTTCAGCGGCAGTGAATTCGAAGCTGCTGTTGAAGTATTTGTTCTCTGCTTTCTTCTGCTTTCGTGGCTGATACTGACAAACGAAATTTGGAAAAAAAGATATTACATCCGAAACAAAACAAAGATAATTTCACAAAGAAAAAAAAGCATTCTATGAAATAAAAATACGATGTTTTTAACATGAATAGCTTGTATCGTTTTGATACAAGCTTTGTGTTTCAGCTTACGTCGTCTTCCTCGTCCGAATCCTCCGAATAATTTGGCACCTCCTGACCATCCTCGATTGTCTTTATCAATTCCCAATTGTTCGTCATTTCTCACTGATCAAGCAGCAAAAACAGCGGCGTGGAAAACACGCTAAGTTTTGGAGGTTAACTACCCAACACGTGAGCACAGAACTTAACTTAAGTCTGCGGCACACGATCAGTGTTGGCCGGTGGGGCGGATTTTTTGCGCATGCGCGTCAGTTAGGTTAGTATCATAGGGTTTGTTCTTTATAGCTGCACTGCTGAACTGGTGCAATAAGTTAGAATGAGACAAATATATATTTTTTCACTCTAACTTATTACACCAGTTCAGTAATGCAGCTATAAAAAACAGACTCATAGCAACGTACCTACTGTTAAGAAATTGGCGGGAGCAATAGACGGAAGAAGTTTTGGCGCGTTCGTGGCTCGTGATGTGTAGTGTCTCGTACGTATATGTGTATTTGTATATGTGTTTTATGCTATGTGTGTAAAAAAATTTAAAGAAAAATATGTGTCTATCTTATATTTTCCCTCAAATTTTTGAAGAATTTTTCGCGGGCGATAAATGGCACATCTTTCTTCCTATGTTAGGTACGCCATTGACGCTGCATTTGTCGCGCATGAGCCAAAAATCCGCCCCGCCGGCCAACACTGCACACGATATGATTTTTCGTACTGGATTGCTTACGAGAGCCAATTAGGATTAAGCTTTAAAGCCGACGGCACACGGTACGATTTTTTGTAGTAGATCGCATACGAGTTAGCCACTACGAGAGAAAGCGAGCGTCTTTCGCTCTCTCTCACTCCCGTGCTTAGTGGCTAACTCGTATGCGATCTACTACGAAAACTCGTACCGTGTGCCGTCGGCTTAAGTCACTTGATCTAAAATTCTGCATCTTTATTGGCTCTCGTAAGCAAACCAGTACGAAAAATCGTACCGTGTGCCGCAGGCTTTAAAATGGACCGCTAATCCAGCTTTAAGCCCATCGCACACGAAATGCATAACAGAGCATACGCATAACATAAGACCGCTGGACCAATGCGCATCTTATGTAAATCAATATGGCGACTTTTTTCTAGGTGTTTATTGGTCCAGCGGTCTTATGTTATGTTTATGCAACGCTATGCATTCATGGATCTAAAAAGATATGGATGGAGTCTATAGCAAGGGGGCTGTGAAATTTGCGGTAAGGGGAATGCATAGTGCTGTCTCTTTCTGTAGGTAACCTTCGGCTTTGTAACGAATGTAACCGAAGATATCCGAACTGCGCATTGCGTCTTGTATAGTTTATATATCATAACTCCTTGTAGACGCTTTATATAAAGTAAAATTGACGTATTCAAGAGTTAGCTAATATGGGATATATAATCTTTCGGGAATCATCGGATATGCGACGGAAACATACGAAGGTTACCTACAGAAAGAGACAGCACTATGCATTCCCCTTACCGCAAATTTCACAGCCCCCTTGCCCGTATACACACTTTAGACTCCATCCATATCTTCTTTAGATCCATGTATGCATTTTGTGTGCGATAGCCATAGAGATATTATACATAGAGGAGGCAAGCCAGTTCAAAACGCGTCCGGTCGGTAGAAAGAGAAAGCAAATCAGACGGGTCTTGCATCCTTGTCGTTTCTTTTCGCTGATTGGCTGCGGTACTTCCTCCCATAAAGCACAGCAGCACAGCAGCCAATCAGCGAAGAGGGCAGAGAGAGATGCAAGACCCCTCCGGTCTTCTTTCTCTTTCTAAAGACCGGACGCTTCCACTTACAGGCGGCCGTATAGCTTGCCTCCTCTATGTATAATATCTCTATGGCGATAGCCCTTACGACCGATTCCAACCATGGAAGTAAGAATATATGGAAGGAGTGTAAAGTAGGTTTTTGGGCGAGGGGATTCGTGCCAACGGGGAAAGGGGAAATCAGGCGGCAGCCATTACTGATGATCATTTTTCCCCTCACCGCTCTGGCTGCACTCCCACGAATTTACGCTCCAATTATATATTCTTAAGCTTTGTGTCCACGATACTAGAAATCGGTCCGAGATCTTCGGTGCTTTCCATCTAGCGACACAAGTCGACACAAGCATCATTCTATCTTTTTTTAACATTCATAAATAACAAAGATAGAATGACACTTGTGTCGACTTGTGTCACTAGATGGAAAGCACTGTTAGACCCACTGTAAACATTTGAAATATTAAAAAA
The DNA here is from genome assembly GCA_901521435.1 of Crematogaster levior. Classification (NCBI taxonomy): domain Eukaryota; kingdom Metazoa; phylum Arthropoda; class Insecta; order Hymenoptera; family Formicidae; genus Crematogaster; species Crematogaster levior. The sequence goes on from CABEGB010001458.1 coordinate 12,641, forward strand.
ATATGATTAAAAAAAATAAAAAAAATAAAGAGAATAAGTTAGTTTTAATTTAAGAAATGATTTTTATTCATATATCATGCAAAAAATGAAGATGCTTCAGAAGATGCGTGAATATAGCTGCTAAAAGTAGTGGCTCCATGACTGCCAACTTACACATATTTATTGATTGGTGATATCGTACCATAGATATATTACATATAGATAGAGCTTTGTACCATTTTTGCTATAGTGCAACACGTGCCAAGATAAAATTATCTTTTCCTCCCTCGCGCATGCGCATTCGTATATTTATCTCGGCGGACGCGCATCGTTTTACATAAAATTAGGTTATATCCTTGGCTGTCATGGATAAACAGAAGATAAATGCGCGATTGCACATGCGCGAGGGAGGAAAAGATAATTTTATCTTGGCACGCAGTAAGATTTACAAAGCTCTATCTATATGTAATATATCTATGTATCGTACGCACCATACTTCAGACCGTCTTGTTCGTAATGTGGAAATTGGCGGGAAACGAGCTCGCCTCTTAGAAAATGTCTGCTGTGACGCAGTGACGGTTTCCCTACAGTGCGTCAATAAACATTTCGCCAACATGGGTATTCTAGGCTTGTCAAAGTTAATAGCCGACGTAGCGCCGGAAGCTATCAAAGAGCGAGAATTGAAGCATTATTTCGGTACGTGATTATTATTCGTTGTATCTTTAATTTTGTCAATTTGTCTAACCGGGAACCAAGATCTCGGCGACAAAATTTGACGGTATCCTGCATCTTCATGTTACAATCAATTATCGATCTTGTTAATGTTGAAATTGACGTTTATATTATTGAATCTATTTGGCTTCAGGTCGCAAGATAGCTATCGATGCATCCATGTGTTTATATCAGTTTCTCATAGCTGTCCGGAGCGAAGGAGCCCAGCTCACTACAGTGGATGGTGAAACAACCAGGTATATTTCTTGAGTGTATGACGATTTTCTGTCATAAGTTGTATCACATTTTTATCAAATAATACAAAAGATTACATTAAGAACTGATCAGCTTACAAAAGATTACGTTAAGAATTAATCAGCTAATGTAAATTTTGTTATGTAGTCATTTAATGGGTACGTTTTATCGTACCATACGCTTGGTAGAGCAAGGAATAAAGCCTGTGTATGTATTTGATGGCAAACCACCTAATCTGAAAGGTGGAGAATTAGCCAAAAGAGCTGAAAGGAGGGATGAGGCGCAGAAACTGTTGCAGGCTGCCGAAGAAGCTGGTAATGACAAATGATCTTATTGCTTATTGCTAATAATATTCTGAAAATAATTCATTATGTTTTGTGTAAGAAGATCGCAAGAGATTTTTATAGCAGATATTTTTTTTATTAAAGGAAATGTGGAAGCTATAGACAAGTTTAATAGGAGATTGGTTAAAGTTACGAAAACTCATGCTGACGAAGCTAAAGAGTTGCTTCAGTTAATGGGCATACCTTATATTGATGTAAGCACTTATGTGAAATTGTGGTTTCTTTGTTTATTCCTAATGGACGTTTTCTATGCAGGCGCCTTGCGAAGCTGAAGCACAGTGTGCCGCTTTAGTGAAAGCTGGTAAAGTCTTTGCTACTGCTACAGAAGATATGGATGCACTCACTTTTGGCTGCAATGTGCTACTACGACGTTTAACCTTAAGCGAAGCCAGGAAATTACCTGTACAGGAGATTCATTTTGATAAAGTTCTGGCAGGTTTAGAACTGAATCATGACGAGGTATGTATTCAGATTGTCTTTATTCAACACAATGATAATTTATTTATTTATTTATTCTGAAAAGTAATGTCTAATTTGTAGTTCATCGACCTCTGTATTATGTTGGGTTGTGATTATACAAATAGTATCAAAGGTGTTGGTCCAAAAAGGGCAATAGAGTTAATAAAAAATCATAGATCCCTTGAAAAAATTATTGAAAACATAGATGCCAAGAAATATTCCATACCAGAAGATTGGAATTACAAAGATGCAAGATTATTGTTTCAAGAACCAGAAGTATCGAATGCAGATGACATCCAGGTATTTTTTTACTTATACTGAATAGTTTTCTTTGCATAAATCATACTGAATATTTTTATCTTTGTTGCAAGCTAAAATGGTTTGAACCAGATGAAGAAGGTTTGGTGAAGTTTTTATGTGGTCACAAGCAATTTAACGAGGAACGCGTTAGAAATGGGGCTAAGAAACTTCACAAAGCCCGAAACACGTCTACGCAGGGCCGATTGGACTCATTCTTCAAAGTTTTGCCGAGTTCGACTCCTCCAAAGCGGAAGGTGATGCTTCTTAAACAAAACTTTTGATATTATTGTTTTATACCTCTGAATTTAAATCAAATCAAATATTTTCTTTATACATTATTATAGGCAGAAGAAAAAAAGGTTCTGGCTAAAAAATCGAAGATAGCGGGCAATAACAAATTTCGTGGTAAAGCAAAGTGAGAGTAATATTACAAATTTGAAGAATGTACAGCAATGCTAATAGCATATTCATGTCTTGTATAAAACATTATTTCGACATGGATTTTTATGCACATGTTGCGCATTTTTTTTTACAAATTTACGTAAGTTGCAGTCCAAACTGCTAACAGTATAATTTTTCTATTTATTTCGTAAAATATATACATTTGTGTACAATATATATTCTTATAAATTCGTAGCGAGCGTTCAACAATAACAATAATGTCGCGGCATATTTTTATAAACATCTATATAAACAATATAATATTATTTAGATTTGTACATGATCACATTTATTGTCATTGTATATCTTCGTCATATATTTTCATCATATTTTTAAATATAACTGCAAGGAATTTAGAAAAGGATAAAGTATGTCTAAGTTTGGTCTGTTAATTATATCACGTCAGTCTTTATTTAATAGCACCAAGTACGTTTGAACTACCATTTCTTAGTTTGCAATGATGTAAATGTTTATTAACAGTATATGGCAGTGATTACCCACCAAAATTATACATCGTTATATACAAAAGATATAGTCGTAATATAAATTTCTTCCAATGATACTGTCACTGAAACGTTATAATCGTACTACCAATAGAATTCGGATCTAAAACATGGAGCAGTGCTCGTTCGATATTGTATGGTGCATACACCCTGTCCACAACTGTTTGTAATTGATTCGCATCGGTCAGCTCGCATAACGCTTGCAGATACGCGACGTTCAACTTTGCTCCTTCCTTCCATTGGTGCATATTAAATCCAAACATATACTATAATTTAAAATTTCAATCAGTAATAATGTCAATCAATCAATGACTATTAACTGGAATAAACTAATACCTGAACCAATAATTTTATTCTAACACATCCAGCAAATATACTTCCACAAATAAGTCCCAGCGAGTCCGATGTCAACTGTTCAGGAACAGTTGATACATAGGAACCATGAGGCATCAAGTGTTTTTTAAAAATATATTCTTGAAAAGGTTGATTATCAGTATAAAAAATCGCATCGTACCTGTAATGAAACAAGCCCGATATAATTAAAGAATATTATTGTTTATTCTTTCATTTAAATAAAATAAACTATAATATTATAATACTATAATATTCTTGTACACAAAGAATTTTTCCATACTTTTCGTGTAATTGTAATTCCTTCTCGATGTCGGTTTCGTTTATTATTATAACTTCGTCGGCACCCAATGCCTTCATTACCGGTACAGCGTCTGTTCGACAAGCGGTTACTACATATCCGCCCCATAACTTAATTAATTGCGTCAAGATACAACCGATCGGAGTACTTCCACCGAAAATAAGAACTCTACAGCGATAGTGTTATTGTATCAATTGATATTTCAGATTCAAGAGTTAAGAAAGTAATAAGAGTATTACCTTTTTCCTTTGGCATTGCCCTCCTTGATGACAGATCTATTAACTAAAGCATCCCACGCCAGGCAGCCGTTATATGGCAGACTGGCAGAGGCTTCAAAGTTACATGATTTAGGCCGCCTTGCTACTTGCGTTTCTGGAACAATTATATATTCCGCCATCGTGCCAGGAGCCCACGATGGTACGGCTAAGAATACCTCGTCTCCAATGTCGAAGTTGATAACGCCCTGTCCAATATCGACTATCACTCCCGCGCAATCTCTCCCTAAAGTTACAGGTAGTTCTTTCTGTTTCTAAATACATACATTTCGTGCATTACAACGATATTGCATTGCATCGGATATCAACGGGCATTTGGGAAAACGTTTACTTACTCCTGAGTTAAGTAATCTTCTATAAATCCTAGAGTAACCAGAGCATATCTTTGTATCGATAACATTAAGCGAAGCAGCTTTAACTTGTATGAGTAATTCATTCGATTTTTTAATCGTTGGCATTTCGGAATCATCTATCATTAACACACCCTGTAGCAATAGTGAGACACGATACCTATATTTACATTCGAAACTATAATAGAATATATTAGTAGGTATGATGTATATACCTCAATACCATAATAATGGTGGCAAGCAATGGATTTTATATGATGTGTATGTCGAGCAGGTTTCCAATTTACGCCGATATAGTATCCCGTTACAGCTCCAATCATCAGGCCTGTCAAGCAAAACATTGCTTCTCTCCTTGACACTGGATAGAATATAAACAAACTTGTGTTTAATAAAAATCGACTTTGGCACTAGACATAGACTAATATGGCTTGTCAAGGTATTTTCGAGTGTTCAACGTACCTTTATTAGCACACAAGGTTCCTAATTGACGGTAAAAATCTAATGTATTCCATTGAGTATTGTAATACTGAAATTGAACTTCTTGCCACCCTCTCTGTACAGAGGTAGCCATGTGTAGAACGATGTCTTTGGTGTATTGAGCATGTTGCTGGTCGCCAAGCTGCAGGATAAACTGTCGTAACTGGGCTATCCATGCCATACACCATTGCTGTCCCTGTTGGGCCACTTCGGATGCTTGAATCTTCCCAGAAATTTTTTTGTGTAGTATACTGAGATTTCTATGAATAATTATGTTTTACGCGCCGAGTGATTCGCATATGTACATTAAGTTTGAGACATCAAAAATTACATAATGTTGAACTATTTATATGATGCTAATATTTATATGATACACTGTATACTAAAACATTTGTCTCTTAGTTCCAAAGAAAACATGAAACTTATGTAATTTATATATTACACAAATATAGATCGTTCTATATTTGTGTAATATATATCTCTAAAGTTACACAAGTTACAGAGAAGAGTATAACGTAACATGAGATTTGAAAATAAAGACGGTACAATAGACTTCGGTTCTCCAGATTAATTGAAAAATTGTAACTAAAAATGTAAAGTAAGATGATCGGGACAGGCGCGGAAAGATCGAGAAACTCGATTAAGTACCTGTAACGTTTCGAGCTGATTCGAGAGGTGAAACCAAACCTCGTCCATAATTTGCACACGACGAAAGTGGAAGAAATAAGCGTGACAGAAAGAGAGGGGATAGCGAGGCTTAACGCATTTTACGATAACGCGAGAGTGCGCGAGGGCCCTTGGTAAACGTCAGTTGGAAAAGCGGCACGTTTATAAATAAACGATTAACGCATTGCGAACGACTCGAAATAGATATCAAGTTTGCGCTGCGAAGGGCGATGATGGATCGACGAGCATTCTCGCGGCTCGACGCGGGTCAACGTCTTCCAATCGGACAAACACGTTCATCTGCCGACATGTCGCGTTAACGACGGGTACTAAATCCCTCCTTTAAATCGACATTGGCACGTCACAGAAACGAAAGATAATAGGTTAGCCCGCGTGCGTATACACACATATACCCGGTTACGGCGTGAACTTGTTTGATTTCGCAGCGTGACGTACGGCACGAGCGGCGCACGCGCAGCTCCGGCGCGATCACGTGATGCCGCAAACTTCGCGCCGTACTTGCGCCGTTTGAATGCGAGTTGTTCTCCGGAGTTCGGGCGCGGAAGCTCTGCTCTCTTCAGCTGAGCTTCGTCCAATTTTTCTCTCTCCACGATGGAGAGCCTGAAGAACGAGCGCACGGTTTCGTGATCGCGATCTTGAAAGACGCGGACGACCTGCGACGATGGCCGGCTATACTTGACGACGTCGGTGAGTCTCAGTCGCGTTTTATTTTCGCACGACTTGTTGCGTTGTCGTTCGTGTAATGGCGACTCTTTTCAAAATTCGAGAAAAGGATGATAGAGGAGAAAGAAAGAGAACAGGCAAATCGACAGAATGAGAGATTTATATGATAAACGCGCGAATATTATGTGCATTTTGTACACATTGATTCATATATATGTGATTTTTGCGAGAAACTGGAAATTTGACAATTTCGTGTGGTTATCTAACGATAATTCGGCTTTGTCAATTAATATTGGTAAAATTCTTGGTACAAGGTTATTCGCGCGAGCATAAATGCGACAAAAAAGGATCTAAGGGAAGATATATCTGAGGATTTGCGTGGAAATATGTTGTATTTTTTTTAGATTAATTTTAGTATAAATTCTTGGTCGGATTCATGTCGCCATTTTCTCAATCGCAATAATTTCAAATTGTCGCGTTCACTGACGTCGTCGATAAATATGATGAAGTATGACGTTGACAATGTAGTTGATATTATCATATATCAGTAAAAAAAATGTATGCAGCAGAAGATAAAGAAATCTCGAACGATTTCGTTAGGTAATAGTACATTACGATACGAGTGCGCAAAGTAGGTCGTTCCCGCACGAGCGAAGCGAGTGCGGGATGACCTACGTGCGCACGAGTATCGTACACTATTTTTCCTATTAAGTGCGAAAAGTTCGCGTGAGTGGAAGGAACAGGCGGGATACGGGGGTGTTTGGGGGGGGGAACGGGGGGGTTCGGGGGGGCGGAGCCCCCCCGATTAAAAAAAAAGAATTGAAAAAAAGAATTAAAAAAAAAGAATTAAAAAAAAAATTTGCTTTGAAATCTGTGGTAACGAGTTAAAGTGGATTTCTTTTGCTGCTTCAAGCATCTTCGATGGCACATCGTCAGGCATATCATCACTATCACTCAAATTATCATTGATAGACGCCATGTTATTCACTAACACTATTTGAGAGATGAGAGACACGAAGCGGAACTAATCACGTTTATTGTCAGACTGAAAAAAGCAGCGAGTAAGCAAAGGAAATGCACAATACGAGTTTTGACAGGTTTAAGCCTCGTCTACAATAGTCGCACAGGCTGTGTCGCAGGTCGTAAGTAGTAGTGTCGCAAGAAAGTTGTCGCATGTGTCGCTAGACTACAATCTACAATATGTCGCAAGGATTGTTTGCGTGCATTGAGTCGACTGCAGCCGCAATGAATGATCGGCAGCAATTACTAATTTTTCTTCAACTTTGCCCCCAATTTTTAAATTTAATATGCTTATATTACCGTTTATTTACTGAATCGCACAACAGAAGATGGTGGGTGCGACCAGAAAATACACCACGGATAGCTAGCAACACACGCAAATCGTCAAAACACTTCGCGCGGCAACGTTCTGTGCTGTGATTGGCTGATCTCATGCGACACGCTTGTCGCAGTCGCAGAAAGTTGAAGTTGACTCAACTCCGTGCGACAAGGATTCTTGCGACTGCGACAGCCTTGCGACACAGCCTGCGACATGAGACACAGCCTGTGCGACTATTGTAGACGAGGCTTTATACTCAATAAGACAACGCTGGCGGAATGTAAACAAACAGTCAAATCGAGTGTTACTATTCGCTGTGTGTAAGTCGTTGGAGGGGAGGGCTGGCGCTGCCTGTCAGTTTTATATACGTGCGTTATACGTGCGAGACCATGCGGACATATCACCTAAGCATATGCATATAAGAGGGACAGCAATGCACTATCTTTTGCTACATTCCCGCACGCTCAGACACATCACCTAAGTATATGTATATAAAAGGGACAGCAACGCACTATCTTCTGCTACATTCCCGTACGCTCAGCTACTTTCCCGCACGCTCAGCTACTTTCCCGCACGCTCAGCTACTTTCCCGCACGCTCAGCTACTTTCCCGCACGCTCAGTTTCAGAGACAAAAGCGTGCGGGAAAGTTCGACTTTGCGCACTCAAATACGTGCGCAAAGTCGAACTTTGCGCACGTAAATAGGAAAAAATAATATATAAAATTATCGATTGGACGTAAGCGAAATTTGAATAACGCACCGTTAGATGACAGCACATAGTAGATTCTTTGTGTTCTTTGAAAGTTTCATCTGTCGTAGGAAATATAACAGTAATAGTCGGCGGTAGTAAATAAATTATATGCACAAGGTTTTTAATATAAACTTGTTATATAAATTAAAAAGAATAATATTTATAACATTAAAGTATAATGAAATTAATTTCTTGTTTTCGATAAGTTTAATAAATTTATAAAATAACCATTTTTGGAAAATTTATAAACCTCCCATTGTCTGTAGGATTTAGCATATTTTTTATTTTATTTTTAAAGTTCCATTTATGAAAAGCTTTCCAATTCTAACTTGTTAAATATTATGATCGTAGAAATAAATTTTCTGCAAATTAATTAAAATTGATATAAAGGAAACTTTTTTGTTTACTTATTTTATAACATATCGAAAAATATTTATCGAAACTTTGAAACTTTTTTTCTTATGACTATTCATTGTTAAACTAGTTTCATAAAAATTAAAAGTGCATAAATTTAAATTTAAATTATTCTACACATAACATAATTAAAGTATGTAATTTTAAAACGAGTAAAGTTATATTATAGGACTTTGGAATTTATTATATATTTTTAATTTTATTATATGTATTTAACTGAGAAGGCAGTAATGTTTTTAAGAATGTTTCTCGAATTAAAAATACAACAAAATAAAATAACATTGAATATAAATATGGATATAAATATTTCATCAACAGTACAGTAATAATGAATGGTATAACAGTAATTTTATTCATTCAAAGGTTATTCCGGAATGATCTATGATCTGAAACTATAGCAAATAACTTATACATATGTATGTTAAATATATATTATTACTATTATACCGTTCATCATTACTGTGCTATTGATTAAATATTTACTATATTTATATTCAATGCAACTTTATTCTGTTTTGTTTTCGACATATATTCGAAAAGATAGTAATATTGCTCCTTAATCTTAAAAAAGTTAGAAAAGTTAATCTTTTAATCATCATCATCTCCGTCGATACTCGTATCCGAGTTTCATGACCTCAATGCACCTCAGGGTTGACTATCGTCCATTCCTCGGTGTATTTTGATTTTCAAGGAATAATAATAACGCTCGGAAAGAAGAGGAACCCTACCGAGCGTTATAAGGCCCCATGGCAATGGGGCCCCACTTCCTTCTGCGATTACAACTCGTCAATTTGACAAACCGTTTTTGGCAAGAGATACTCTCGGTGGTTTGCCGTTGCCTTTCGAGAGGTGATCGAATAAAAACCGACAATTTTTGATCGGATTTGAATTCGGATCTTCGGCTCATTGAAACAACGCACAACTCTCTACGCCACGATTGCCACTAATCTTTTAATACAAGAATTTAATTGGCAATGAGATGCTGAGTTTTTTTATTCCATTTTTTATATTATATATTACGTAATAATTTTTTTCATATTATATATATATATATATATATATATATATGTATATTTAATTTTATGTAAATCAATATAACATATATGTATAATACTTTATTATTATGCTGAATATAATTACGCACATTTATGCACGTGACTGTATAACACACTTTTATGTCGATATCCATTTTTACTCTCTTTCTCTAACTTTTTTTTTCATTTATTCTCAATTCAATAAAGAATTGCCGTTATATAAACACGCGTGAGTTGTTGATATCTCGATGCTGAACGCATCGCGCAATCGTTCCGGCAAGAACGTAGCAGTGTTAAAGTCATCGTGGCATTGGTCCGTGAATACCGTGTCCGCTTTTAGTGAAAAATACGCGTACGTCCGTTCACTCACATCGCTCACAGCATCGCGCGTCGACAAACATTGCGTGAATCGACTGCGATCGCATGGTGTATCGATCGGTATCAAAATATGCGGGAGTGTCAAATAATGTATATCTTGCGTAAAGTGCGTTAGAAGTCGCAAGTGTGTCGTTTGATTTTTACATGTAATATGTGTGTGTGTGTGCGCGCGCGCGCGTGATAGCAGTTTAAGTTTTCTCAAATCCGATATTCAATCATTAGCGCAAAAATGTATTATTTTCTGTTGGAAGGTAAATGTGCGTGAATACGTGTGAATGTGCATCGGGAGTGCCGAGTCAAGTGTGGCGCGAACGTATCGCATTATTAATTGATGTGTGTAACGGTAATTAACCGCGTTTTTTCTCGATCGATCGATGGATGAGTGGACGGCTAGATCGAGGCAGCAGCAGTTAGCGGAGGAACAATTCTGGATGCGCAGAATGAGTACAGTTATTCTTGCATTATAATTATCTATTTATTCGGAGCGTCATTACGATTTAACAAACGTTGTTGTCATTCAAAGTAGAAGACGAAAAGTAGAATCTACTTCCGCTTAGGAATCTAAAATAGCGTGAATCCATAATTTTAGTACGTTAATTTAGTACGTTACCAAATGAATATAAGATAATATTAAATTAATGTTGAATTTTCGTCGTAATCGTGTCACTAAAATCACAATGTACATGTCAATAGTAAAAATAGTATAACAATAATTGATAAAATCAACAATATTCATTTGTGGGCGATATTAAAAATGTTGTATTGCTCCTTTTCTAAAAAATTCTATAATTAGGCTTTTTGGATCATCGTGCAATGTTACCGTGAATCTTTTATCTCACCTTTTGAAATTCTTTTATTGTAATTTTCTATAGAAAATTGGTTCGCATTATTTTCGCATTACACTAAAATTCGAGGTTATATATCTTCACTCTCATATTCAAAGTTTTTTATCGTCGCTATTTTATTGTTCGCAATCTAAATTTAATATCAAGATAATTAGCCTTGCGCATAGAAAATCACACACCGCAGATATGACGTGCATTTAAGCCGCGATTTTAAACAGGAAAGAAATCATGCGATAGAAAACGCATGTTTTTCCATCGTAACGCCTCAACATTTCGCGAGAAGAGTCTCTTTATGTACGACCGAGCGACGTGTACCTGTCTTCTTGGAAAACTTTTCCGTGATTCTCTGCGTACCGTACTTCTTACGTCTTCCGTAAGGATCAATTCTGCGAAGACCGCAACCATTTCGCCACGCCGGCAAATACTTAATGAGATGTTACTCTTTTTTTCATCTCCTATGTCATTTATGTACAACGTACGTTGCGTATGTTGAGCCTCTTACTCTCGCCAGTAAATTTTGCATTTTTGATATTCTTTTTTTTTATGTATGCCACGTCTGTTAAACCTTCCGCCGCAAGAGCCGTCTCGATTTTCTCGGCGGCGTACACCGCGGCGCATATGCATACGCTCATTTTCCGCGCCGCGCTCGGGGCCTGCATTAGCAAGCCGCTCAATGTCCGGACACGTCCTGGACGAGTCCTAGCATCCGGAATCTCTTCTCCATGAGACGATGGATACATCGATGTTGCGTTAACGTGACGAAATGAGCCGTAACCGAAAGCTCCTGTAAGGTCGGTGAACGTAATCGCGGAAAACGCGCGCTGTCGTTGCGTGAACATACCACCGTCAGGGATCCCCGATCTGTCTCAGCTTGTTTTTCAACGTCGTTAATTTGTTTCTGATATCATTTGATCGGATCGACCAGACGAACCGATCAAACACGAATGAACGTACACCATCAGTATCGGCGATATCGTTCATGTTCGTTGAAGCGAATTGTTGATGCGCGTTCGTTCGCGCTTGCTTAGTAGGAATCCAGCTTTACTATGCTCGCACGCGCTTATAAATGTCTCTTTAACAGTATGGCAGATCGGCATACATGATTTACAGTGGACACACACTTTCACCGAACTTTCAAATATCAATTAATTCTGCGGCGTCAATCGACGTGCATTGCATTGAGACAGAATGAGATATTAATTGCGAAACATACTCGTCCCGATTTAAATTGCAAAAAGTAAATTTTGAAAACGGAGAAAAACCTAAAGAATCCACGCGTATGTAATCCATAACTGAAATAAATAGATAACGAAGTTAATGATAGTCTCTAGTTAAATTCTCGTAAGCAGATTTTGTTTTAATATAAATCTCTCAAGAAAAATTGATTGACATTATGATGTCCATTCAAATTCTTATTAAGAGGTTCACTTCGAGTTGAAACGTGATCTTCCTGATCGAAATAAAGTGTGAAGTCGAGTTCAAGATTTTACAAAATTTCTCGCATTAACAAAGAAACGCCGTTGCCTATTGTGATTTATATTTCGAGAGAATTTATTCACAAAACGGAATGCAAGAGAAGGATATATAAAAGCGTCACATGTGTGTACGTGTGTGTGTTATGCAATACGCCAGGCAATAGAGCCCCTAACCGCGTACATGCGTACGGATCCTTTATTGTCGTGAGTATTCAGCTTACGATGATTTTCCTCGCCGATAAAGGGACGACGAGGCGAATATGAGGTATCGCGCGACTGCCAAAAAGCTGTGATTGCTCTGTGTGTGCGTGCGTATGTGTTATATGTGCGTGTGTGGAGACACGCGGCAGAAACGCACGCGACAATCTCGTATTTCCATCGCGCCGTCTCGTTACGGAGCGTCTTGCGGCGCCGCGACGATAAAGGCGCCGGTAACCCATTGTTCGTACTGGGGACAATGAGTGTGTACCGGCGACTCGGCCTGATTCTGAACGAGACTTCTCTCCACCGCGCGTGTAAAACGGTTTCGCCATTCGCCGGCCCTGCCACGCGTATCCCGTAAATAAATGGAAGCTGCTGATGTGCTGGCGGCGGTCTGACGAAATTATTAGCCCGGGGGCCCGGTTCGATAAAAGTGCGAACTTTATATTAATGGACTGTTGATGAGCGAATATAATGTGATAGAGGATTATAATATATAACGTATATAACGTATATATAACGTAGACATATTATAATTGCTTGTATACATTTCTTTAGTTTTATTACGTGACGTATGTCGAAAAATTGTCTAGTTTTTAGACCATTTATTTTTGTTTCATCATTTCATAGATTGATTTACGGATTGATTTACAATGTGGCTACACTTTCTTCATCGTAAATTAGATAATATAACATTAGAAGATTTTTTATATATACAATAATCTAAATAGTGTTTGTTAAGAATTATAGTGAGGCGAAGAAATTAGAATACATATAATGTTTTACGATTCTTAAATGCATTTAAGCTATAACTCTCTGAAGCTCATTGACTTTTGCTGAAAACATGCATTTCTTCACACAAAATTCTTCCGTGTCTTGAACTTTCACATCGTTTTCAAGTCAGTATCGTACCAGAGCCAAGTGTCGATCTACATAGTCGGCCGTAGAAAGGCCGGTAGCAGTCGACGGGAATAAAATCTCGTGTCCGCGGGAAGCTTCTGTTTGACCATGGAAATCGGTAAAGGAGGTCAGCGTATGCAAATAACAGGGTCGCGAGGGCTGTTGCGGAGCTAACCGGGAGGGTCCCGTGAGCCAACGGACAAGCAGCGTCGGCGGCGTCGGCGTCGGCAATAGCAGCGGCGGAAGGTATATCCACGTTCCATTTCGTTCCATTCCAGCCCTCTCTTATTCTTCCTTCTCCCTCCCTCCTTCCTTCTCTCTTTTCCTCTCTCCCTCCCTTCCCTTCTCTCTTTTTCTCCCCCTCCTCTCTCTCTTTCTCTGTCTCCCCTTCTCATTCTCTTTCTCCCTCGTTCCAGCTTTTGCTAGAGGAGCCAGCTTCGCGTTCTCCGCAACGCTCTCGTTTCCCTCGTTCCGAACTCCCATCCTCCCATCGTCGTCGTCGTCGTCTTCCGTCCTTTTCTAGCTGCTACTTCAGTTCCTCCGTTCGAGCTTGCCGTGGCAGCGGCGACCGTTACGGCCCCATATATTTCCGCAGCCGGTGTTGGAGTCACGTCTACGAACGTAAAGGTGCCTTCGCCGAGCTCTGCTCCCTCTTTCCCTTTCCCTCTCTCTCTCTCTCTCCCTCCTCTTCCCTCTTTTTCTTTCTCTCTCGCCTACGCCGTGGAAACATTCGATTTTTACGATACGATACGAGCGAGCTCTCGGCCCACCGATGTTCGTCGTTCGTTCCCCGTATCGGCATCCAGTTTTGCGCCCCCATTTCATCGCTGAAACGTTTTCTCCGGTGTTGAATTTTTTTTGTTGTTTCTTCAATCTCTCTACTTCGCGAAGCAATTAATGAGAAGATTTTTATATGCTGTAGTCAGTTTAGAAGATATCATTTCGAGAATGTCTGACTTATTTAATTAATTGGTGACTACTAGTCACGTATAATTTATTTTCTTTTCGCGATTGACAAGAAGATCGCATTTGAATAAAAAATTAAATATTGTCATGTTTCCGATATCAATACGATTTGTGAGATCTTCTACATGAAGATTTAGCTATTAAAATTATGTAAAATTGAAGATTTTTAACTATAAATATAAGATTGTTATGAACATCTTTCGTAACTGGAAAACTACGATTAATATCATGATTAGTAATATGTAAGAAATGTTCCAATTCTACCCTTGGTATTCGCCAGTTGGGGAGTCGCGAAAACAGCTTCGGGGTGACTAATCCACTGAGTGTTAATTAAAATAAAGGCACGGCCCGCTACTATGCGGGTAAGTAGAAATTAGCGTGGGGGGTGCACGTGGGGTCGACAGCAGGACAAGGGGACGTGAAGAGTGGTTGAGAGAACGGTGCAGATAGGCCAGATGTCCACCCTTTCGTGTGACACATCGCTGTCGCGTTTTTGAACCGACCAGGCTCGCGCGTTTTGGTTAATGCGACTAGCTATGGACACACGCTTAATTGCTTTAATTAAAATTCACGTTACGTGCCGCGACGTCACTGACGACGGACATCGCCGACGTGTGCGTATATAAGCTTATTCGCCGGTTGGCGCATCCTCGTACTGTGAAATAGCAGGGTTCTCTTCCGGGAAAGAACAAGCGGCATTTTTTACATATCTTTATGTACATATGTTTGTACATATAAATATATAAAATACTTACATCGCTGTCGCGTAAGTTTTATTTCCTTTGAAAAAATGAAGAGAGTTAATTTTTACTAAATCACTAAACGTTAATGAGAAACAAGAGTTTTGTTACATTAGATTATTATGTAATAGTTGTAATATGTAAAGAGTATTATATCGTTATTTAGTATAATATCAAGTATGATGCGAGTCAAAAAAGATTGTGGATTTATACTTATAATTTCATGTTGCACGTATAGATGGAAGAATATCCGATTACAATAATATTTACATAATTAGTGATCCAAGGAACATGTACCGGTACAATTCGACTCGCTGTAATATTCTGATGTGCCCTTTTTGGCGTTTGGAGGACTTTCCTAAAATTTTTAAAATATATGGGCGAACAATTCACCTTAAAATTCTGGAAACGAGCGAGTGAGAACCTGAGTTTTGTACGGAACCTCCTCGTAACTTCCTCTCGGAACGGCGCGTACACGTGTCGGCAATTCGTTATATCGTTTCCCGAAAATTTTACCGCAAGGCCAAGAACGGAACATTTTTTCTCGTTTTTTCTCCCCCTCCCCCCAACCACTAGAGAAGTCGACGGGAGAAGGTGGGCTAAATTCGAGGGTTTTTCGTGGCTCGGTGGTGCGTCGGTTTGATAGCCGGGGTCGGACGGTAGCCACAAGTGTCCGTCCGAGCGCCCTCTCTCATTAATTCTCCACCCTTGTTACTTGTTAAGGTAGGGCTGCCGGCTCTCTCACCCTTGCCCTCTGGCCTCCGCCATACTCGTCCCCGTCCTTGGTTCTGCGACTCGCTTTTCCTCCCCTGTCGCCGCCGCCCAGAGCTGCCGTGGCAGGGTGAAAATGCTCTCTCGAGTGAGGGGGTTCGTGTGAGAGTTGGCGCAAGTGAGGGAGCGTTATCCAGAGAAAGACGAAACAGGGAACGGAGGGTGGATAGCCTTGAAGGGGGGAAAAGGTGGGATGACGGATAGAGAGCGCGCGAAAGGAGTTAGAGATGGGCGAGAAATACGAGGAGGAAAAAAGCACGAGGCGAGGGAGGAAAAAACAGAGAGACGGGCCGATTCGCCTGTGAAGGGTGAGTAGGGGCGAAGGGAGCGAGACGGGATAATCGGTGAGCGCCGACGGGTGCAGATGTATTATGTACACCCGTTAAGTGGCCGATGCAAATCGAACGTCACCGCCGGACGGTGGGCGTGCACGTGACTGTAAACGAGCCGATTAGCACATCGTTTCTCTTATTCAATGCCTTTTCCGAACGGGCGCCATCGCGACGCCGAACGATCGATCGATTTCGATTTTTGCAGGAGAAAAGAGGTTCTTTTAGCCTTTTTTTTGGTATCGTTGAGCTAACATTCCCACTCAGAGTTGCCAGATAATCGTTAACTAACGGAAAAAACGTGAAGAAAAATTTTAATTTCAATGTTCCAGTTATTTTGTTGAATAAAAAATTATTTTGTTACTTTTAAGTTTTATCAATCAAGATATTTGCGCTATTAATTTTGCGCGGAGGATCAAAAATTGTCTAATCATGACTATATAAAGTATGGTTCTTCTTTGATGATAATCGAACTAACTTTTTAACGACACGTTACTTTATTTCTCGAGAAGATATTCACAATTTTGCTATCAATTTTTCGATCACAGATTTCATCGTGCGAGAAATCATCCGAAAAATGAATAAAAGAAAAAAATTCTCAGTAGTATTGCGATAAGTGCTTTTATCGATAACTATTATATTTACATTGCAGCATGTATCGTAGCACGAACTAATACTATCACGGATGCAGTCCCGGTCGGCGCAGCATTTGCGCATGCGGTGAGAGAATTGTTCCCGCCTTTCAAATAGCACGACCGCGAGATCTTACTTTCGCCGTTTCCGAGGATCGTCACCGCTACGGTCGCAATTCCTTTTGTTTGTGTCTGGCCGGCGTTGGCATCTCACCTGTGCTCCTCGACTCACCGCGTGTTTCCTTTTTACACCACTCCTTCCTTCTCTCCTCGCCATCGCCACCAATACCTTTCTCTTTCTCTCTTTCTTCGTACCCTTCGTATCTTCGAGGGCAGAGTTACGGGGAAAGCGACAGGGCGACGGTGTCGGTCGAGGGAGCAGGGTGGATGAAGGTCGTAGGAAGGAGACGGAGGGAGGGAGGGAAAGAGAGTTGTGCGTTGAATTAATTCGCGCTTGGCTGACGGGCTCTCGGCCCTCTTTCTCTCCTCCCTCATCCTCCTCCTCAGCTGCCGCCTCATCCTCCGGATCTTCCGCCGGCTTCCTTTCTCTCTTTTTGTTTCTGTCTCGCGTTGCTCCACTAAGCTCTCTTTCTTGCTCTCTCGTCATTCGACGAGAAGTAGGTAGGGCGAGAGGAGGGTATCATGGCCGCGATCTCGCAGCCCGTTCGGGCTTAAATACCACCAAGTCCTGCGATGCAAACGAATCTCTCGGGAATCGGGGCCCCGAGTTGGTCCGACCGCGAATTAAGGAGTCTTTTCTTCGCTCTCTCCCTCCTTCGCTTTCCGGAGGGCTCTTTCGCCTCCTCCCTCTTCCCCGTTCCCTCTCCGTTCACTCCGACCAAAGAATCACCTCGGGGATACAGCATCCGGTCCGGCGGGTTCGAGAAAGAGGACTGGTCCTGTTCGGGCGTGCTCCTTCCTCTTTCGTACTCTCTGTTATCGTCACAGCTATCTTCCAACCGGGTGACCTGTCGAGTCCTCGCCCGCGGAATGCCTAGGATTAAGCCCTTTTCGGAGGGGGGGAGGGACCAAGAGACACGCGATGCCCTCTTCCGCCGTCTTGTCTCTTGTCTGCTCGACGACGCCGACGACGGTCGATCGATCGGATCGCCGAAGAGAGAGGGCGGTCGATAGGAAGAAGGGCGGGACGCGTATGTCTGGAAAATGTGATCGGAATCGTAACAAGAGGCCCTACCGTTGGGTTCCTGATGTCGCGAACATACGGCGCGTTTGGGATCTTTGTGTCATTACCGAGTAAAAAATAGCTCGGTAGTTGTAGCTTTTCACTTTTAGCTCTCCACGCTTTCGTAGCATCTTCGAAGACTTGATATACGGACTTGCAAAGCAATAAACCGTATTCTTAAAGTCAGTATCATTCGTAAATATGTATTAGACATAATATATGTAGATAATTTAACTCCATATATTGTCGGATAGAAAAGATTTGCAATAGATTATTTGCACACTTTCGAGATAATTAAAGACTCAAGAAAGATTCTAAATTCTCTTGAAGTTATCTTCTCATTAACGAGTTGAGAGAGAGAGAGAGATACATAGAATGGTGTCTATGAAAAAGCAGTACTTAGCGGTTTACGAGTATTTGTGTGCGATTTAAAGGGATCTTTAAAATTGTGCTTGAAACAGTTTCACAATATTTTACGTCGCGATACGATAATGCGCTAATGACTCGCGAGCATGGTAACACGATGGTGTGTATAAACGCCACATTTAATACAAAAGAAATATTTGGATATACGCGTTCGTTTTTAATTTTGCGAAGCTGCTCGCAATTAAGCGCGGCCGGAAGTTCGGTAATATCTGTCGGCTTGTTTCTCGAGGAGAAAAGTGACGCCTCCGAAAAACGGCTTGTAAAATAATGCCGTAAAGAGTAAATGTATTATGCAGCCTCGGTGTGTGCCGTCAACGTTTTTACGATAAACAATTATCGGGAAACGTCCAACAGATACCCAACTTTACAGCTCGCGAGAGCTCTCTCTGGGAGCTAACTCCGTCTAAATTACTTCCCTTCAACTCGCTTATAGCTGTGCAAGTATGTTGCTGTCGTCGTCGTCGTCGTCGCTGGGATAAATCGTCTCCTTAACCAGGTGGTATTAATATTCCAGACGATCGCGCCTCGCGGTGGAAATCACTTATCGTTCGACGTTGCCTCGTTTTAATGCCGGCTCGACGAACGCGTATCTACGTACGCGTGCTTTCTTCGTCGCGCAATTTTCCAATTAATATTGCTAATAGCTGGAAGCAGAGTGCCGGTTATGAAACGGCGTGACAAGCCGCGTTTACGGCGAGCCTTACATTTATCTACTCGATCGTTCGAAGCGAGAACGCGACGTTAAGGATTTTATATTAAGTCGTTTTCACAAGTATTATATATTATGTACGAGTGAACTCGTATACGAGACATCGGCACGCCTCATCGAAGCGCTAATTTCGATCGTAAAACGTGTCGTCGCTTTTTCAAAAAATGTGAACGTTTATAGTTCGTTGTCGATTTTTGATCCTTAAAAATTCTTGATACAAACGCACGGTACGTTCTACTACCTGTATCGATGTGCAACGCATTAATGCTCTCAAGAGCGACACGAAGGGACTGACAAAGATTCCATTAGTGATTATCAGCCACGTCTGAAAGCTGGTAAGTCGTTATAGCCGTGGTCAACTTCCGAATACCAATACTTAGTTTAACATACCTCTTTAAGAGATAATATTTTATTCCTCCGTTTTTGCGCATCGAGTTATCGCGAGTATGTAAACAAATTTAATTTACATTTGTATAATGGACATATTATTGTAAAAAAGTATTTTCTTTTATCTTTTAGAATTAATGTTATTCCTTTCCATATGTTTTTACATGATCTTTTTAGTCCGGATACACAGATATATATAAACACATATCAATTACTTACAAATTTATATTGTTATCATATTACCATTTTATTACCATCATTATGCGTGGCTGTAACAATTAAAATAAACATTAATATTGTTACCCCGTTGCACAGAGATATCGCGTTACACCGCGAATTCAATCGGCATGTAATGCGAAAGCGCAAACATGTCGGACTGATTCGCGCGAGTCCCACCGCAGATGAATGGATCGCGCTAAGCCTCTATTATTAGCAGATGGAAGATTATATCGATTTTTCCCTATAGCCCCGGCCCCTTTCTTCCTTCACCCTCGCATTTACCCTTGGCCGCCACTCCCGCAGGGCGGCCCTTCCGTACTTTATGCTCTAACAAACACATCGTGGCGCTGGCAATTACGCGATGACGCAGGACGGCCTGCAGTGTTAATTAATTTCTAGCTCGCTAATCACGAGCCACGGTTGAGTCGGGAGTATCGTTTCGTACTTTCTTGCTGGTGGGAGAATAATCCTATACTGTAGCGCAGAATTTTCTCTTTGGCGTTAATGTCTCCCCCGTCTCTCTTTCTTTTTACTTTCAATTTTTTCACAGGAGATAAAGTCTTTCGAGTTAAAAGATTATTACGAAATATCTATTCTTTCGTGATAATTGTTAGTGATGTACGCTACCGCTCATAATTATTCGAACGACAGATATTTTATACTTTACTCCGATGTCCCATACTGTTATTAGCATAGATAATACTTTATTAGAAATAATTGTTTTTATAACATATTGATTGTAATTGTACACGTATACTAAATTTAAATTATTGAAACAACATTCATCGAACTATCTCCAATTATCCTTAAGTTAATACCTTATTATTTTATTATTTTATTTATTATTTTATTTATTAACGTTTCATATAAACAAAGGTAGAAATTATAAGAGACATGGAATAAAATATCAGCAGAAGCAATAATGAAATTAATTCGACAAATGTAAAAAATTTGTAAAGCAGTAATCAAAGCAAAAAGTGTGCATGTTGATAAATATTATTTAAATAAGAATTAATAATAATAAGTGATATTTTATTAATTGAATATTATTATATTAATGTAATCTATAAACTTATCATGCTTATCAGGAAAAATAGATTTCATCAATAAATTATATTACTTTTCGTGGATGTAACCCTCTATTTTTTTAACTCTCTTCAAGTCATTTGAATAGTTATAACAGTGTATGTATTCTATGTATGTATTTACATGTCTTAAATTCTATATAGAATCCTATAGAATTATTAAAGAAGAAAGTTTTTTCGCGAGTAGGGGACACGTTTGAGAGGAATTTCAATGCAACATTACGTCTTCTATCATCGAGCTACATTTCTCTTTTCGCCAGAAATTGAGCTTGGCAGAAATAGACATCGGAAACACATCACGTCTTCACGTATTTTCGTCGAAAACGACTTAATTAGTCGAATAAACGATGCTTTACCTTGACTCGGGAATTTTTGTATCACTTTGAAAGAAACGAGGAAAGATGGAGGCAGGCAATACGGAGTAGATAGTCGATGAGACGAATGTATTGTGCTACAATACACTTGCCACTCTGGAGCAAAGACCAAACGGAGAAATAGGAAAAAGCGAGCCGTGTCGATACCAATCATGCCTGCTGCCTCTAGGGCTCGAAGAAGTGTTCAAAATTCAAAAGCTTTCTTCCATCTCGCGACGAACTGAGATAGCACTCGTATTCTTTAAAGGGATGATATTTATAAGTCCGATTTCGTTTAAGAATGTGACAATCTTTATATTGGGTTGATGCATAATTATCCGCCGTTCATGTAGGCGCGTTTTTTTTAAGTAAAAATTGGCGTTTTGTTTACTTTTGTTTTATAAAAATATTCTTCTATGTTTAGGTAATAAAAATACGTGTCGAAAATTATATTCATATTCGTCATATTATGCTTTACCATTACGAGAAGGATGGAAAGCAGCACAGTCATTTCACGATCTCAACGAAAAACGGCGGATAATTATACATCAACCCAATATATAATATATAAATTCACATACGGTCTTAAACCAAACATAATCGATAGTTTCTTTTGATGCTGCACTTTTTTAAAAGCGTAATCAGTTTTTTTCAACAGGAACGACATTCATTTTCTATATAAAAGCTACTAGCAAATCTATTCGTAAAATATGAAGCTATTTATAACGAGAGCTAAAATTTTGCAAATTTTTTTATCAACTTTAACAAATATTATAATATTCAAGACCGTGGGTTACTTAATAATAAGAAATAAATTAAAAAATGCCGATTTAAATATACACGGTCAAACATGGGTCTTTAATAGCCAAACAACAATCTGCACAAAGGCAGTACCTAACTAAAGATGCGCGTCGACACAGTCGAACTTTAAAACGCACCACAATCACCAACTTAGAATCAACATGATTTCAAATGTTGGTGCTAATAATAATCCCCCTTCTTTTTCAGATAAATAATTTATTGCGAAAAATTTAACAAAAAATTTTGCTACTATTGTAAAATTATCTCTGCAATAATGTTAGTTGTTCATATTTTATGAATATTTACGAAGATTTGCTATAGTAGCTAATCTTTTTTTCCATGACAACTCTAGAAAAACGATAGTGCAAGATAATCTAGATGCGAAGTTGCTTTAACATTTTTATTCAAAATGTAGTACGATTATATAATATAGGAACTATTAAAAACTATTATTGTATTATAACGAGGAGAACTAATATAACATTAAATCGTATGTTCATCTCATTATCATTATGTTTGCTTTTAGAAAGTAGCGATGGCTACTTCATCTTGAGACGTATCTCATCTCGCGCGTATAGTAATAAAAAAAACCGTGTAACCGTTGGTCAAAAACCGTTGACGACCTTCTGACCTTCGTCTAGAGATCAAGATTCAGTCGTAGAGCTTATGCTGGACCATCCAGCATCCCTGAACTGGATGGGGTAGTTTCCGTCACAGGGGTCACTCTCTCTTCGGTGCGCACTACACCCCTTGGATCGGGACATGAGGGATAAAATTTTCTGAGATGGGGGTTGTTTTCTATTAAAAGTTTCATCGAGGCGTCACCGACTTTGAAAGAAACTGACAAATTGCACTCTTTCTGTTAGACGTTTGTTTTATTTTTGTCACATTTCAATCGATAGCGCGCGCGCGTTTCTCGATAAAAACTAAAACTATTTAATATATTGTATAATATACCGGTCATTCCGTACATACATATAATAATAAAAAATTAAGTACCTAATGAAAGTGCAAGTCATATTTTTTATAAAATAATTTTTTAAAGTATATAAGAGTTTAAAGTATATAAAACCAACCATAAGTGTTGGTTAAAGTCATCTGTCCATGCGTGCAATTAGATGTCGAATATTTTGCGATCACCGACACTGAACAAAATACATACTTACCATTGTTCGCACACTATTGCACATTCATACGATTGTATGTGTCATGCTGCGATCTTATTATCCTCGAATTTTGGAACACCCTGTATATTACATAGGGAAAATTTAGTAGTAATCGAAATAGTCATTACAATATTATCAACACAATAGCCAAAATGATTTCTTAGAGACAGATGGTCACTGGATTAAAACCTTAATTATTCCAACTAAATCTATGAATCTTTATATATTTTTCATATAAAACATTTCTACGTATAATGAGAGAAGCTCACAATCACAAAAATGTATAACATATATTTTTATTATATTTATCGTTTTCAAGTCTTTATAACACACTTAGAATGCTTTTTTCAAGTCTAATCTCGCCCGAGTTTGAGTCTATACAAAAAGGCTCTTCTCGAGTCTGATCTCGTCCGAGTTTGAGTCTATACAAAAAGGCTTCCCGAGCACACACACACACACACACACACACTTTATGTAACTCAACATATATATATATATATATATATATATATAAAATCTACAAGTTTATCTATACATAATACATCTATAATCTACGGAGTCGGTGCAAACGTACCGATTCCGAAATTGGCCATCAGTTCTAGTTAGAGGAATAATTTCGAATTCTCGAAGCAATGTGCGTCGCTGATCTCATACCAAACAGTGGGAACCGAAAGCCAATGGCGGTGCGCGCGACACACACACACACACACACACACACACACACACACACACACACGCACACGCACACGCACAGCACGCACGCACGCGCGCGCGCGCGCACACACACACACACACACACACACACACACACACACACGCACACACGCACGCACACACACGCACACACATTTCATGCATACACGCGCAAAACACACGGGACGAAACGGGATTGCATGGTACAACGAGAGCGCGCCAAAACCCGGGCGCGTAATCCCGTTAGGGGATCAAATCAGCCAAAGCACATTACATACTGTGAGGGGATAGTTGCCCTTAACTGCTCTAATTAATATAAGGGTTTCCTTCCGACCGGGCGGACATCGAGGAGAGCGTAACATCGCCGCGCGCGGCCAACCGAGCGACGAAGGTGAGCGTGTTATTGCGAAGATCGTTAACATTCTCGCGCCGGCTTCTCCGCTCGTCCGCGAAATAGCACGTATGCGCGAAATCCCGAGGTTACCTTCGCGCGCGAGGTTGTGTCTTGATAGAACGCGACGTTTCGACGTTTCACGCGTTATCGAAACAACACGTCGTTAAAATTAACAACATGTCGCGCGCAACTTTTTGCACCGCGTAGCTCGTCATTATACTAATTGGCAGCTCCAACGTTCGCGGATTTAATGAAGTTTCGCGGGAGGGAGTGGGATCACTTCGGCTAGCGTTCTGCACGCTTAGCGCTCGGGTGAAATTCGAATTCTCGAACGAGGAAGAATGGTTTTAGTACCCAGCGCAACTACTGCGGCAACTTCTTTCTCCGCAATTTTACCGTGTGCCATATGTAGATTTTGCGCGTGTAAACTTGTAGTGCACGGCGTTGACGTTCTTGTCACGAAACACATTCGTTTTTCTGTGCTCGCGAGAGCATTTGGCCGCTACACATAATATTACTCGCAGAGATTTAGCCGCTCGAGTGGAAACGGAATGTGCACGGCGTGGCCGAAACACAACACGTTTCATGAAGAACAAAATACAGACAGAGAGAGAGAGAGAGAGAAGGGAGAGAGAGGGGGACAAACGCGCATCGCGTGCATCGCGCAGTGGTTAATAAGGCAGCCAATAATGCGACTCGGCGTGTCGCAGCACGAGCGCATTGCTGATTCCAGCGCCGAAACGTCCGTAATTACATCTTCATTAAAATGATGGCGGACCGTGTTGCACGGCTGGATCGGGTATACGCGCTCTTCGCGAGAGCACACACACGTGCGTACACGCACACGCTCGCCTACCCACATAACGCGCAACGATGTGGGTGGATTTCTGGTATCTGTATCATGGTTAGCCGTCGTACGTTACGTCGGAGGGATGGGGTGGTATAAATGGTCGGTGTGAGCGCGCCACAGGGACAGGGGTCCTGGAAGGGCTGGGAGGGCAACTAGGGAGGCGGTGGCGGCGGCGGCGGCGGCGGCAGCGGCAACAGCGGCAGTGGCGGCGACAGTGAGGAAGGGCGCGCGGAGGGTGAGGGTGCAGCCGAGAGAGGATATGACGTCGAGAGGGAGCGGAGGGTGAGAGATGGAAAGCGGGATCGATGCGTCGCGCCGCGGGCCGATGCCTGCTCGCACTTTCGAACTGACACCGCCGCGTACATAGCCCTAAGGGGGGAAGGGAGAGAGAAGGATGGGGCGAGTGGGATGTTACAACGTCTCTCGCCCCTTACGTCTCGAGCTGACCTTCCGAACTCGCGCACCGGGTGCAACGCCGATGATTTGTCTTCGCTGACGTCGTTAGCGCCGTCCGACAAGGATGGAAATGTTGTGTTAAAATTAGTGTCGCGCTTTGAAGGGCTCTGGCTGCCCCTTTCCTCCCTCGAAACAGACGCTAATGTGTCCGTGGATTTATATTACGCGCGCGATATGGCTTCCGGGTAATCGGAAATTGTGGCCTGCCTTCGTCGTTGCTATCGGAATTTTTGGTCGATGTAGGTGCACACATCGGGGCGGATGCTGGAGGCAATGGCATGGCGACATCGGGATAGAGATTGTTGCCGATATTTAGTCATTTTTTATATTTTTACGATACCGTCAGATTTTGAGGATGTTGTAAAAAAATGATTTTAGAATCGTCGAGCAAATAATCAATACTCTCTCGCGAAGTTTGTGAATATCTTATTAGGTGTTGGTCCTGAGATTTCTGTGGTATCGTGAAAAAGACTTTACTGTTCTGAAGAGTTTTCAAAGCAATCTCGATTTTTGGAAAAGTAAAGTTTAAGGGTTTTGCTGTATACGTTTTTCTGTAATTAGTGTTTGTAAAATTCTTTTCGGACACACTTTAGTTCGCAAGCGATTAAAATGTCCGGTAAGAATAGAATCAGAATGACGGGATCGTCGAAAGCTTTCGCAGATTGGTTAATTCCTGGAACTTTGAACGTGTTCGACGTTAGATAATCGGTGTCAGTACCTGTCGAAACATCTGCCGTAACATCGATATCCCGCGAGGCGGGAGTTGTTGTTCCGTCCGGATATCGGTTGTACCGAGTGATATCGCGCTGCGTAAAAATTTATAGAAAATGTTTTCGATATTCTTAACGGGAAAAATTAGAGTTGGATATCACACATGGATTTCCTCGAAGAAAAATCGATTCCTTCTTTAATCCTCAGATGAAAAATAATTTAAAAAATATATGAAAAGATTAATTAATCTTAGTGTTAAATTCTAAAAGTCGGAATACAGTACAATACATAGAAAATGAAACAAAAGAGCTTTCAAATATAAATACATAATAAATTTGCTTGGCTAACAAATTATCTTAATTATTTTTATTTTCAATTAATTATCAATATTTAATTTAGCGTACAAACCCACTTTTTATTTTTGGAAGTTTATATAATCAATTAAAACAATAGAGTTTTTTATAATTCTGTGATACACTCGATACATACACATTTAATTTTACGGCATTATATTAGAGAAAAACAAAAAGAAAGGGGGGAGAAGGGGGGAGAGAAAGAGAGAGATTGCATTTTCT
Source organism: Crematogaster levior (assembly GCA_901521435.1). NCBI lineage: Eukaryota > Metazoa > Arthropoda > Insecta > Hymenoptera > Formicidae > Crematogaster > Crematogaster levior. The sequence goes on from CABEGB010001458.1 coordinate 39,520, forward strand.
CGTTTTTCATCGGATGTGCAGACGATGTGACTTTAGTGAAACCTGACCGCATTGATCGGCGGACTCTAATTAGTAATTTAATAGGTCAATTAGCATTTAGAACATTTGACATTAAGCCACGATTGTGAGCTAGTTCCCTCAAACCTCTGCAGAACTAAAATTGGAACTTGCTGAGTTCATCTCGCGGAAGGCGGGACGCGACCTCGTAATCGGTGGCAGTGACCACTTGTTGTTCCCATCTGGTCAGCCGTCTCCTCCTCCTGCGCGATGATCTCTCCCTGTTTTCTGGTGTGGAGCAGGCACGAAGAATAACGGAATGCGGCCGCATGCCGGCCACATCCGTCTCCGCGGCCGAGAATTATATTCGGGCAGAAAAACCATCGTCGTTTTCGGAGACCCGTGAGGGAAATGCTACTGGGTCAGGGAAAGAGAGAGAGAGAGAGAGGAAGAGGAGAGAGGGGGAGAGAGAGGGGGAGGGTAAGACGAAAGAGGATAGAGGAAAGAATAGGATGGTGGAATGACCGAGCCGGCAAGTTGTCGGGAACGAGACGAGGTGAAACGGGTGAGCAATCACATTACCAGGAGGAACCCTGCCTAACCCTATTTCAATGTTCCCTGTCGCCCTGTTCTCGCCCGCCAGTCTACGTTCACCGAATCTTCTCGACCCACCCGATCTCTCCCAAACGAAATGCTGGTATCCAACCCTCGCTTCACTACAACCGAGCACCCACTTCTCGTTCCCGCCGTTCGATCCCCCTCGCCGTCTCTCATCCCGTCCTGCCTCACTCTTTCCGGCGATCCATGGCCGAATCGAGCGGAGCAGCATGGGTTCGGTGGATTATCAATCGAGTGCCACTTTCAGTGGCCAATCATGGATAACTTCGGTTTCTCTGACGGAGACGACTTTGCGAATTTTTATTCGTTAAGAACGCAAAGGAACAAATGCAATTCGTTTCCATATCCGATTTCGGTGTCAAATCTAATTTTTTAGACTTTTAGAGATTAGATGGGGAAAAATTTGCAACCCGATGTTCGAAGTCGTAAATTGCGACTTAATATACATAGTTTCCTAATTTAATTGTATCTAATATCTAATCGTATAAAAAATTTTTTAAAATTTAAAATTTATAATTCAATATTGTTTATTTATTAATTTTAGTTTCATATATAATAATTTTAAAATGTTTAAGGTCTGGATTTCTCAGGTTTAATCTTGGTTTTTTTTGAATATTTAATTTTTTTTATTCGCAAGGAATTTCATAATCGATATAGATCACCATCATTGTAGTGTTAATTGTTTTCAATTACCCTTGCGGTTCGCCACAAAGCGTTAGTACTTTAGAAACCGAAGGGCAAGGGTACCCATCGAAGGGTCGAAGAAGGTTGAATTGGAGACGCATGATTGATAGATAAGGGGGTTGCTCTGATATAAACCTTAATTTAGCCGTCGGTCGAAACCTCGTCTAATTGTTTCTAGTCGTGATTAGAATTATGTTTAGCTATCAGTATTTCAATTGTTCTCTTAGCTTTTTCGCTTTATGCTTAAAATCGAGTTGAAAATGTTAAGACAAAAATAGAAATAAAATTAGATATTTAATTTTATTGATATGTTTATTGTATTTAAATTGCGAATTTTATATCCTGCTGGTACAGATACAATTTTAGATACAACACAGTGCCTCCCAAATTTTTTGCGGCAGGAATATTAAAATCATATACGTTATCCCAAACTTGCCTGTTTTATATTCTATTTCTTACAATTTATCCAGGGAAACTATTTTGATATGAATCGCATTTTTCTGCAACGATATCGCATCAACTTCGTGGTAAACTCAAAAAGATAAACATCGTGAAATCTGACAGATTACCCTGTCGCGACACCCAACGTGCCGCCTACGATTTCAATCTGGGAGGGTGAATTTTTCCTCCCCCTGCGGGAACCGTCCAATTTCCGATGAATTCCCTCGATAACGCCGCGTTGTCCGTTCGCCGGAGGTTTACAATTAAGCCGTCCCCTACCATCGCGGAGAACTTCTGATTTTCCGCGCGAGCTCGTCGTAAAAAGTTCGTCGTTCAATTTGCACCTTCTAGAAAGACGTCACGGAAGATCGGGACGACTCCGAGTGACACTAAAGATCACTGATTCGAGACGGTAACCAAACCGTTACGGAGAGAGTCGTTAAGGGGTCTCTAAGAGGGTGGCGCGAGGGCGGGCGGGGATGAAGAGAGAAACAGTGAGAGTGAGGGATGGTGATATGATGGAATTACAGAGCGCGAACGAGAGACGGAGGAAAAGAGAAGAGGGAGAAACAGGAAGGGGGCGAGAAGGGATGGAAGCGGGAGAGATTGCAGTCGACTAGCAAGGCTGCCGTAATGAAATCAAGGGTGTAATGGCCCCGTCAGAACGCGAATCCCCGCTACGAGCAGCCCCGACTCGCTCTCTCACTATGTACCTCACCCCCGCGTTTCGAACCCCGTCGCGCGATCCCCAGTATGCCAGCTTTGACGTACCGTAAAACCATTACGCTTTAAAGTCAACGGAACATCGCTCGCGCTCACGCATATCGCTTTCCGCTTGCTTAGCTTTTTGTTGTCGCGTTAGGGTCCAACACGTCTTTGAATCTTTCTCGCAGGGTACGGTGATGATTAGTCATGGCGTTGCTGACTAATCTCTTTGTACTAATATTCGAAAAACAATGATAGACACGATCGCACAACTTGCCTTAAAGAGACGTATAGAATGGATCTCACAAAAAAATAATGAGAAATTGAATATGACACATAACTTACACGACATACGCGACATAAGAAGCTTTGTGCATATATAAAATAGTACCTTACGTGATAGAGACGTAATGTGAACATTGCTAATCGCGATAATTCTGGTACGAAACCAACCGTGGTGTTCTCAAAGGTATCCCGAATCACGCTGCGTTCTCGCCCGCCCTCTAAACTCATTGATTACAACACACTCGTGGCTTCCCTATTCTCTTCCTTCGTCGATTTCTCTCTCCCTCCCTCTCTCTCCCCTTCTTTATCTCTCTCTTTCTCTCTCCTGCTGACACGTTACTCACGCGGGCTATCTCAAGCGTGCTTCCCCTGTACCCCCTTTTTGTCCCCCGCCCTCACGCGCTCTCACGGGGAGTTTTACATACCATGGGTTTCATGCTGGCTCCCATCCAGAGTCGGGTTACGATTCCGTTGTTCTGTCCCGCTTCTCCCTTCGGGGGGCCGTTTCCCTTTCCTTCTCTCTCGTTCTCGACCGTTCTCTTCGTTGGTGCTCCGCATCCCCTTTAACTCCCTCTTCATCCTCCCCTCGCACCCTTTCCCCCTTGCCGCACCGTCGTCTATATATCGCGAGGAAGTTTCGCACACCACAGACTCGCGGCAGTTCTCGCATCTCGAGAGTCAGAATTTCTCCCTGCCGCGCCTCCCTCTTCCTCGCTTTTTCCCTCCGTCCCTACCTCCTTCTCTCCTTTCATCTCTGGCCTCCCTCTGTCCTCTTTGGCTTCCTTCGGCGTCTCTCGTACCCCCGATATACGTGTATTCCTGTGCATTTCGTTTCAACTCGTTCCGTCGCACACGCATCTCCCCTTCTCTTCTTTCTCTCTCTTCCCTCTGCTTCCTCTGATTCTGCGAGAGCACGTTCGAGAGGTCCGTTTCCCTCTCGCCTCTCTATCTCTTCCTCCCAGGCAACCGGCATACTCGTTCTCCTCGTTCTTTTTGCCCCGTTCCGTTTCACCACCGGTGCCGGGCGGCTATGCCCTCCCTCACCCCGTTCGTCGCCCTCCCGTCCTCTCCACGGCTGTTCGCCCTTCTGTATTGCGCAGCTATCCCCCTTAACTCCTCTTCCTCACTTACCCCCTGCTCCCGTCGCGACTCCGTCGGGCTCCATCCTCGTTCCCTTGCCGCTCGTTCGCCCACGGTTTCTAGCTCTGTCCGATGCACGTTCCTCTCGATCTCGCCTGCGGGAGGCACAGGGGGAAAAGGGGTTTCGCTTTTACAAGTGGTTCCAGCCTCGGACCGGCGCCGGTGTCGTGTTTCGCGTAATAGGTCGCCGCCTATGCCACGCGGCCGAACGGTAGCGCCTGTCCATTTATTATCGTTATTACGATTATTATTATTATTTTCGGCACGATCAATACTTTTTTTTTCCGCGCGGTATAGTAAACACTTTAATTCGTGGCTACCAAAAATGGCTATTGAACATAATCGAGAAATAGACAATCAAGATCATGTCATCGAGAATTCTTCATTACCGTTATCGCTGGTATTATCATTATTGATATTATTAAAGTCATTTGTCTGTGCTTATTTTTTTCATTCTTTATCATTCTTAATATTGCGTACTCTTAATAATTCGTCCAATTAAATCACACGGTTTAATGTTAGAAAAATCAACCGCAAGTTCGGTGAATTCACTTGCTTTTCCAATTATCCGCACCTATGTTGCGCTATCGACTGAACTTTTTGTTATCTACTTTTCCCGATAATGCGTTATCACATCGATTCGGGAAGCGTCGTCGTGAAATGCCGCGCTACGGCTCGTTAATTGAACGTTCTTCGTTTTGTCTTCCTCTCGAGTTTCCGTGACGAGGTCATTCTGCCACACCCTCCTCGCGATAGGTATGTCACTCAAGAGGGAAATCGATGGAGGACGGGATCGATGTCGACGGCTTTGCAACAGGTTGAACGAATTGCTCGGAGTCCTCGGTGCGCCGTGACTTCGGACGCCGCAGGATCGTCGCCGGGGATTGTCGCGCTTTTGTATTTAAACCTGACGCGATCTGAGATTGCGATGATAAGAGGATTCGTGGTACACTATCCGACCGACTACGTTAGATTTTCAGCATTGTATAAACATGTACATACAACTGAAACATATACACTCGTCCTTCTATAAATCAATGTTTTCCGTTGATCTTACATGATAAAACATCGAATACGCGGAATCATATTGTGCGATAGTATGACATTTCGAATACTTTAACATGTGAAAATAATGCGAAAACTCTCCTTCCCCTCCTTCTCTTTCTCTTTCTTTCTAACGATAAGCTCGAAGTAACTGAAATATAAGTTTATCCAAGAAATTTGGTTTCAAAAACGGAAATTCAGTATCGCTCGCGATGAATATGTCTATTTTTTTCCCCACTGAGGATCGGGCTGGAGCTGCGAATCGATACCGTTGAGAGAGCGACGACTAAATCTGTATAGTGAACTCCGCGCGCGTGTTCCGTATTTCGTTTCTCTTCCAAACGCCCGGCTATCCCGATAATTTCGGTCGAACCTTTTATACCCGGAATTGGATTGATCAAACGTGGGTGTGGTGCAGGAAGATGACTATAAGTATCTCAATATAGCATATGTGTACAGTATATGCATGTAGATAACAAACACGTCGACTGTAAAAATAATTCCTATCTCTTCTAGAGGATACCGGAGATATCGGAGAGAATAATTTTTACATAATAATAACATATCTCAGCATTCTTTAATATGGCATAGTTAAGTGGTTAAGGGCAAAAGTACTAACTTCAGAGAAACTAATATCGGTATACATATACTATACTTAATCTAGAATACCGCAGAGATAAATACAAATCTAACTAATTACGGAATAGCGGAGACGCTTTAGAAACATCAGTGGTGTCTGATGATAGTCTAGAATATGTAGAATCGTAATTGCGCTTCTAACTCACACGCAATTGCGCTTCTAGCTCTACGCTCACACGTATCCCCATATATTCATGTACATGAGTGTAATACGTGTATGGCGTATGCATACGTAACGTTACACACACACACACATTCGTGTAACACTTGTGCCTTCACAATGGAGTAAGTTTCTACCTGTAAGTGTGTAGACGACTATGCCTACATTTGTGCGTGCATGCGTGCGTCCGCGCTCACACGCGTATTCTCTCTCGCATTCAGGAACACGCGAACTGGTAAAGGCGCAGTTTATTGGATGACCGAGAGCACGAGCCGTGGAGCTCGCCGAAATCCAAATCCTCCGGAGGTTTCAGCTGCTGTATTTTCCGAGACTCCGAGGAAATCCCGTTAACGTAGCATCGTTAATATCTCAGTTCGTGCGCGCGCGAAGCAATGGCGAGAGAGCGAAAGGCCGATAAGACCGCCTCTCTCGGCTTCCGTAGTCGGGGAATGACGGAGGAACGATGGACGGTATCGGAGGATTAATGAGAGAATGTTCGGGGTGTTCGGGAAGCGTACAAGAACGCCGATATTCCATCCCTCCTTCACCGCCATGGCCTCGTAAATTTATCCGTTTTCGGCGCACAAAGTGTTGAAAAAATATATGTCGGTGGGTTTTTATTTATGAATGTACTTGCGCAGTTGATTTAGTTTTAGACGGAATATGTCTGAAGTTTCTCTTTCTTTAACTGTGACTTTCTCTTTATTTAAATAAATGTGACTTTTTATTAATTTTTAAATGGAAGTTAAAATGAAGATTAAATCTTTATTAACTAATTAATGCACGGACGTCTCGACAGTATTTCATGATCTAATTAGCAGAGCTCGAGATTTAAATATATAATAATTAAATATAAAATATATTTTCCTTGAGGATAAATTAAATTCGATTTATTTGAAAGATAAGACATTGCTGTTTTGTGTGCCACTTGTTATTTTAACATTAAACGAAATTAATATCACGGATAAGAAATAAAACTCGATACGTAACGTGTATGGTATACATAATATATTTAAGGGTAAGAGATTCGTAGAAAACATCACACTAATCGCAAGGGCATCTCTAAGCTTTTCTAACATCGCGGAGAGTTGAACGAAACGCGAAATGACGGTTGGTGCTTTCTGCCTAGAAGTTATAATTAACACATTTGCTGTGGATGACAAGCGTCCTGCGTTAATCGCCTCTCCCTTCAGAAACAGGTGCGCATAGTGTATCTCGGTGCTATTTGAATTTCACGCTTCTGCATGAGAACTATTTTTGAGAGAGTGGTTTCAAAGTGTCATTATAACCGACATATTAAATCCGCGTTTGCAAACCGTGGTGTCATCAATGAGAGTCAAAATATCAAAATAAGGACAAAGTAAGTTGAAAGTAAATTGACTTTTTAAAGCAGAGCAAAGCAAAGTTTCAGTTAGTTTATATATGAATGCGCTTCCAAGAGAGCTAAGGCTTTCCTCGTGCCTATGTATACGCAAACACTGATCCGGTTTCTATAAATAAACTTTGATTTAGGGAGTCCTTACGTAGTACTTCTTCGATGGTGGGCCTCTAACGAACGGAAACCGATACTTCGATGGTGGAAAATAGCGACGCGACTACCGCGTTGCTGCTTTAGCCTTCGGCGGCTAATTATTTTGCTTAATTAAAGTGAAACTCGATATGAACCCGTTGCAAACGAAATAACGCCTACGTAATCGCGTCCTGCCTTCCCGTCACTCTCGTATTGCTCTTACCAGAATTTCATTCACTCAGCTAATCGTTTGGTTCGTTAATTCTTTGCGTTACGTGGTTTGCTACTAACGGTTCCTGCGTCTGATTCGTTGACACACATGTCCGTGTTTTGATATGGGCAAATTGAATAAAATATTTCATAAAATTGGAACCCTTTCTATTATGTTGCATTTACGTTAAAACAACGATGCGTTGTTTCAAGATAGAATATCGAATATGTATAACAAGCATTTGTGCGACTTAAATTTTCATTCTTGTACTCTTTAGATGGTCAAAAGTAGAAACAGATACAGATATTTACTGTTTCGTGCAATTGTAGTGTGAGAAAAATTTTTTCGATTAAATATTTGGAAGTCACATGTGTGAAAAATGGAAGACATAAATCCTTTGGATTTTTATTATTTTTATTAATAAGTTTCTCAGACAGAGAGAGAGGGGGGGGGGAGTTTCAATCAATAAAATTTGCGTTTCAATCAATAAAATTTGCGATAAAAAGGTAGTTTTCACCTTTGTGCTATTATTTAGATGCAGTATATGTAATACCCTCGGCGAAAAGATGGAAACTTCCAGATGTTAAAGGTATAATCGCGCCACCGAGCGACAACGCGACTGCATTATCATTTTGCAAATTGCAGTTTACTCCTAGAAATATCCTGCGAGACTCTAAGGGGACTCCACCGCTGTAAATAATAGCACCCTGGCATTTTGTGGTACGTCGTTTTATCGAGGCGGGAGCGCTTCTCTAGTTTCCTTCGCATCGCGTTCAGTATAAAATTATAGTGAAAATATAGAGGGTGCTTCAAAACCAACTTGTATTTCAATAGAAGATTGTGGATGTTTGAGAAAAATCGCATTTCCATATCGAGATGTCAGTCATTTTTTAGTTAAAAATTACAAATTTTAGATGAATAATTAAAATAATGTAGCAATGTAAATAAGAACAAATATATGTTTTAGCTAATCTTCAAGTTCTAAAAGTGAAAAATTTGTTAAAATTTCGTGTTAGAAAAAAATATTTCTTCAGCCTTGATAAAGTTAAATCAAAAACCAAAGATTTCGGAACACCCTGTACTCTCGCTTCACCTCGAAACAAAAAACTCGATTCCCGCGTTCTCTGTTATTCGCTTGATCCGTCCCTTTCCCATGAAAAGGGCTGCCAGCAGGAGGACGAGTAAACGGGAGAAAAGAGCGAACGAATAAGTGGGACCAAAACCGAAAGTTCCCGCAGAGAAACCGCGTTGTTTTAGTTCTCCCCCGAGGATGGCACGTCAGGGAAAACCTCACGAAAACATCTCGGAAACAAGCAAACGGACGAAGGTAGGTTCGACGACGATATTGGTAGAAAACAGTTGGAAAAATCGGAGAGATGAAAAAAGTAAGAAGCAGGAACCCGATAAACTCGAGAATCGAAGCCGAGAGCAATGAGTCATTCTCGTGTCAGGTCGTTGAAAAGGAAAGTCGAAGTTCTCGACATGAGACATGACGCCACGTCGATTATTCTATCGGCAAAAGGATCGTCAGCGCAGATACAGCTTTCCTTTTTTTTTTTTCGATAATTCAACACACTGAATCTCGATGAAGCTTAAAACGTTTACTGGATGACTTTTCCTTCCTCCACTTCTGTCGGCTCGTTTGGTCTCACTGTCTCTCTTTCTCTTTTTATGGTGCTTTCTCACGGCGAGAAGAGCCAGATGAGATGTGCACGAAAAGGCACCTGGGTCGGCTTGGATGTGTCTCTCTCTCTCTCTCTCTTTCTCTTTCCACGCGGCAGGGTGGCTGCCGCCTCATTAGCAGGTGATTAATTAAAAATTCGTTTGTTTTCATGGCCGGGATCGATGGCGCCGCCCACCTATGCTCGTTTGCTATGTCGAAAAGTGGATACACGTATGTGACTCGTAGTGTAAAAGTTGAAATGCATGATTGCAGTTGAAAATTTCTTCCGTATACACAGAGAATTTAATAATTTATTGAGCTTGGAAATTTATTCGAATAATTCAAGCAAAAATCGAAAATTGCTACTTATAGCTTTAACAATGTTTCAACAATCTACTTTAACCATATACTATATGAAATTATTTTATCGTTTCTGGTTTTATTTTTTATTTTCATTATTTTATTACCGTATATGAAAAGGTAGAAGATTTATCTTAATGCTAGCTCTTTTTGGAATTTTATTAACATCATTATTAACAATACATCATTAACTCTAGAACATGGATAAAATTTACCCAGATCAATTTAGAGAAAAGTGAATTTTAAGAAAAAGAAACAGTCTTTCGTTTCTTGTTATAATTTTTTTCAATTTTATTTAATCGCAAAAATATTAAGAATTATCTCCTCGTTTTCTGTACTGATTTAGAAAAACATTGAATTTTGATTCACTTTTCCGAAAGTTATGAGCAAATAAAAAATGTGCTGAGTAAAATTTACTCGTTTCCGTAAAGTTTAGGGTTAAATCAAATTCCTATGTGTACAGCTCGCTAACGATTTTTAACATAGCGGATAATTTTCGCTTTAGACACGTGGCTAAAGTAAATAAACGACAGTGCCAGCGAAACGATTAATGCTCATTAAACGACGCGATTGAAGCGTTTTTGTCCGTGGTATTTCTACCCAGCCAGTGGGGTCGACAAGGACTAATGGAACTCACATTCGCGCTTTGTCCTCGCATGGGTGACGCGCAACCGAGAAGCGCTTTAGTGTAACGCCGAGCGTTCTAAATATCCGCTGCCAAATGTCCGGACAGTAGACGTCGCGTAGACGCCATCCCTTCGCGAATATTGTCTTGCTGCATACGCCGTTTGCCGGTCATAGATAATAAAAAGAGAGATTGATCGCGCTCCTTGAGCGTCCATGCCGCAAGCGTTCCTGCCAAACGCTCCGTCCACGTCGCTGGGCGATGCCAAGCGCCACAGCGTGCAACGTTTCCAGAATCTCTCTCCCATTGTTCCTCAAGACGTAGTGCAGACTTTATTATACGATATTGGGCGCTCAATATGGCTGGAGGGTTTATTGCGTGGACGCTCGCGATATCGTTGCGTTCTTCACTGCACGAGCGTAACAATAACGCGGATCGACGCTACGAATTTCATCAGTCTTTCTGATATGACGTTTTAATAGATAAAATCTTTCATGGTAGATATATCTTCTCTCAATTAACTAAATTATTAATTGAAGCGTTTAGGTCTACCATTTTTTTCATTTCAATTTCATATGAATTATTTTATTATTAATTTTTATATGAATTATCTTTTAAGGAAATTGATTTTAGATCAATCCTTTCAGTATCATCCTTTTTGGTACGTGCATGTTTGTGATGTTCAAGTCATTGTAACATATTACTATAAAATATTATAACGTATGCTTTATTCGTCTAAAATATAAACGCATGTAAACATATTTCTGACACTTTAATTTTTGAAAGATGAAAAAGTTTGATCGAGCATTTTTCGGATTGCATGGATTTGTGATTAGGCAGGAGAATATACGCATATTTCCAACTCCCCAATCACCGATAATCTCAATTATACTATTTTAATCGGTCCATTTTCACTTATACACCAACATTATTAGCGTTTTTATCACTGTCAGGACGATTAAAAGAGCAAATTTCAACAAAGCTGCTACATTTGAATCAATCGGCCATTTAAATTAATGACGATACGGTCATGGACGGTTTTCCCGTGCTCGGAGAATCATGGAAATATCGCGCCCAGGGAAATCATTCGGACATCATTAATGTGTTATTAATCCTTGGCGGCAAAACACGGAAGCGCGTTTTATTATTATCGCGAAAATAACTTGGTAGAAATATCGAAATCAAAGTATCGAGCGGAAACTACAATACAAATCTCTATCTGCAATTACGTGATAGAAAAATATTTCGCTTTCACATTCCGCTATTAAATCTATTTGACAATATTTCAACTTCAATATATCTAGCTCACATTTTTCCGATTTTTGCGCTGACGTATTACGTCGCAAGCACAAGGATTAAACGATCAAGTTCGCCGAACGGTGGTAGAGAAGAGTAAAACGCGAAGACTCATCCGTGGGAGAGTTAAGGCGCGAAAAATTACATTAACGAACTTGAGCTGCGTGGGCGAGGAGAAGGTTACGTGATCTCGCTCCGGAGAGATAGAAGGGTAGAGATAGGAGTGAAAGAGCCCCAAATGGTGAGAGAGAAAGAGGGAGAGCAACAACCCCGTTCAGCTGGAATGTTTTTCGCGCGAAAGCTCGAAAACTGCGTAGACATTCTCGAGTGGCTGTCCTCTCCCTCTTTCCCCACCCTTCTCATTCTCGCTTCCGGCAGTCGGAATAAAGTGAAACGACGCTCAGGCGTCCCTAATGACTGCGGATCCGTCGCGGCGCCTGCACGCCGATGATTATAATCGATAACCCAGACGGCCTCGTATCAGCCAGAGCACACCGACCATTGCCTCCGTGTATACACATGGGCACACATAGAGCGTACCGTGTATATCCTTTCCGCACCCCTCCTCATCCCCACAGTCCGCCCGCACGGTAGAGAGAAACCAGCGCACATGTGTGATTCCGCCTACCGGCGACTACAACGACGACAAGGACGACGAAGCGACCCTCCTCTCTGCACCACCAATACCGACCTCCTCCTCTAACGGTCGACTGCTACTCGTAGCGGACGATATAGAGCCGCCGGGTTATGTTTATCGCCTCTTTACAAGCTCGTAAGCAGCCCGCGAGCTTGGCTTCTAGCTGCCGCTGCTGTTGCTACTTTTGCGACTACATATGCCCGCGTGTGTATGTATACACGCGATTTTCCGCACCCTACGTTCTTTCGTTTTTTTTCCTGCCACCGTAACGTGTTAAGGGACATTTATATTTTGATTAATTAACTTTGCGTAATATATGTGCGTATTACATAAGAATTCTCTTATGTTTGTATTTTTTAAGTGACATTCTTGAACGAGAACCGTAAAACATATAGAATTGCGTTGAATTAAACTTTAAGAATTAACAGACAATCTCATTTTTCAATTGATTTTTCCATTTTAGTGCATAAATTCATCAATTGTTGCAATTAACTTGTAGATTATATTTTTTAAAAAGTTACTTTTTGCTGTATATATGTATATATGTATTTTGGGAGCAGTATTCGTATTTAAATCGGAATGTAAATCTCATCAATATCAATATTATATAAAGTGCCTATCTTAAATTTATTAAAACCCCTCGGACAGCGCAATAATGATTGATATATGTACGTATATGTACATCTAATGTTAAAAGATGTTCTTTTTTTTGACGGTATTTCTTTAAGAGATTCGTAGTACGTCATTCCTTCCGTCGAATCATCCTTGCGCGACCATTCTCGGGAGTGTGACTTCCTTGTTTGTAGTTAGTTGAAGACGTTGAGGACTGCTCCTTTTCGTGTTTATCGTCTGCTTAGGCTAGTTCTCCTAAACGGCACTCTGAGTCCCTTTTGTCTCTGCCCCTCGGTAAGTGCTGATAACATGTGCGTACGATTTTACATTGTTTCGACTGATGACTATGGCGTCATTTTGTCGTTAATTCGAAACTCTGAGCCGTTTACAATGTCTACATTGTTAACTTTTCATTACCTTTAGATTTTTAACTTTAATATTATATATAAATATATATAATCCTTTTTAAACATATGAATCAGGAGAAATTATTTTTTCTAATCAGAGAAAAATATCCCGCTACATAATTTAAAAATGCAGAATGCTTAAAGAACAACCGGATTGACAAGATTTTTTTTTTCAAAGATAAAATACCTGATGCTTCAGGAATGTGTCTCTTTCTTATATAGGTATTATACTTGATATTAAGTACTATCCGGCATCAAATAGTGCTAAGACTTTTTAGTGTTTTTTTAGGTGGAGGAAAAAGTTCACGCATTTACGACCAACCGGTCAGAAATGCTTTCAAAGAATAACCGTATCTCTACCAAGAATGGCACTCGTTTACGCCACGGACGTAGCCCTCCGCCCTCGCGAGCTCGTTAAAAGCGGCAAGAAGGAGCAGTGCTAACGTTTATCGTCTTTGCGCAAGCTTTCCTCTGGTCATCTCTCCCCCCGCGTGTATATGTATCTAATAATATACAGTGTGTCCAAAAAAAAGAGGTATACGCAAGAAAAATTCTTGTTTAATTTGCTTCCTCGAGTTTTTCATTAGCGAAAATTTTGTCAATGACATAATTAATAACCTGCTTTATACTTTACGTGTGTTCACATGCTAATGTAAAAAATTGTATTATTTTTCGACGAAAATGAAAAATGTAAAAGAAATAATTATTCCTTAATTTATTATTACATATCGATATCCTTTTTATAAAATTTGTTGTCATTTAAAATTTAACATATAATTTTTTATTTTAGGATGGATGTTTTCTTTTTGAAAGAATTACTTTCTTTAATAATTACATGTGTTCACACCCACACACACAGAAAAGCCATTAGTATCATTAATTCGTACTATTCACGATCGAAAGCAAAAATAATGGAGGATTTCGTCATCGAATTTAACTGCGGTCAAGCCCAACACCTCTCGTCGGTATCTTCGGTGCCATAATTACGCCGGCCTCGGTATTAGTCGGTCTAATTTAACGGATCGATCTTGCCGCGAGGGGGTGAGTGCGCGGGGAGGGTGGATCGGCGGGCAGGCTGCTTGAAATTAAATTTAATGGGGTGAATTAGAGCCGGGAGGCCGTGGCTCATTCGTGAATCGGGCGTCACGTGGAACACACGCGGGACGAACGAATGAACGGGCACGCGAACCGGTGCAGACGAGAACACGTACGTCCCTCCGAATAACGTAATCGCCAGTCATCCGAGCTGGTATCGCTGGCTTATGGCGAAGCCATCGTTTCCCCCATGATCCCCCCGGATTTCCCCTTCGTCCCTTCTCTCTTCGCGTAAGCCACGGTACACAACGCTGTCGGGACTCTCTATGAAGGACGAGCCCGAAGGGAGGTGAAGGGACACAGCGGAGAAAAGAGACAGATAGAGGGAGACAGGGGGTAGGAGAAGAGGGGCGGCGAGGGTTGCAAGCGGGGGTGTGAGTCGAGGACTCGTATGCCCCTGGGGCTTACAGCTGTCGTGTACCCAACACCTCTTTTTTTTTCTTCTCTCTCTCGCTCTTCCTTCCTCCCTCTCTCTCTTTCTTTCTGCATTTCGACGAGAATAGACTGGCACACGCACGCACGGTGAAATTGCCCGCGCATGTAGCATCGCGTATTTCTTGCGCAACGCCGGGAACGCTGCCGTGGTCGGTCAATGTTTCTCCGCTGTGCTGCTGGATTTTGATAAACAAAATTTGGAAAACAAAAGTTTCCCGTGTTCGACCAATAACGTAATCATGAACATTGTGATATTAATAATGTACGAAAAATTTTGAAAGTTTGATTATGTGATTATCTCTTTCAAAATCTTGACGTTGAATCGCGATGTTATGGTCGATTTGATAATTAGAAATAACTTTTGTATTTTTATATCTCGTAATACATATATACCTTACGTGACCCAAAACATTTGTATTACTATATACATACTATATACATACATACTATACACATGCATATTATATATACACATTAACTTATACATATATGTACATATTATATTTATATTTGGAACTTAGCATTTTTATTCACGTTGTGTTACAACAAATACATTGTACGTGCAATTTATATTGATAAAAGGACGTCACGTAAAATACGACTCGTTTACGAGCGCGATTCCTTTCTAGAATGGGAAGGTTCCCATCTCACTGGAGAAAGGTCAAATATCTGTCTGCAATTCGAACATGGTCAGGCCTCCCCATCAATTCAGTAGTGCGGGGCGAAGGGCGGTTTCACGGTACATAGTGCTCCGTGGCAGGAATCAGGGCGAGCTCTATCCGTTCTCGGCTGAGCGTCGATGAGGGGTGTCCCGGGGGTCAGGGGGAACAACTGGGGGATCGAGGGTTCGTAATAGAGGCTCGCTATAGCGTAGGATTATTGAGTGCGGGAGGGCGGCTCCCGCAGGCTGAAAAGTCCCGGGACTCGAATGCTCGTTTGCCACTACCGCAGGTTTATGATTCTGCGGAAAGAGATAGGGATAATATGACGATTCAGCACCGAATATAACATATAAAAATTCATCAAATTGGGAATTTATTTGCTATCAAATATCTGTCGTCAAGATTTGTCAAATTTTGTCATTAAAAATTCCGCTTCCATCAAAAGCTTATTTAAGTTGTATAAGAAAGAGAAGAAAGAAACAGAGAATTAACTTCTCTAGATTTTCAGTTTTTAAATATTGTAGGTATTATATAAATCACGTTCATATGAATTTTGTAATTTTTAACATACAGGTTATGACTATATTAAATTTTATTTATTTTTTAGAGAATTTGTTAACGACGAAGGAGTGGCAAAGGATGCCAGAAAAGATCTTCCCCTTTTGAGTGTTCGTACCCTCGCTCTCTCCGACTGAGTTCGCTATGAATCAAAATTAAACTCGCTTTATCGTAAATTTTCCTCTGCCGACTTACACTCGCAGTCACCTCGGTTGGCTCTTCTTCAGGTCTAAGCAAGGCAATTAGTCACTCGTCTTGGCGATGATAAAACATAAAAATTACCATCGCCATTTCTCAAGTTTTTATCCGAACCCTTTGGAACCTATGACACAAAAATTGTAAGTACAAAGTTTCAAATGCATCGAAATCGCAGCGTAAATGCATTCATAACATGTATTTTCTACATGTATTTTTTTCATACTTAAAGACGTTATCATGTTAATAACATTATAATTTTTGAAGGCAAAGTTTCTTATTTCTTTCTTCTTTATCGGAAAAT
Organism: Crematogaster levior; assembly: GCA_901521435.1. Lineage (NCBI taxonomy): Eukaryota > Metazoa > Arthropoda > Insecta > Hymenoptera > Formicidae > Crematogaster > Crematogaster levior. The sequence continues at coordinate 55,803 of CABEGB010001458.1, forward strand.
TTTATCAGTTTTCAATAATCTTCTTTAGATAACTTTAAAAGACTTCTCCTTGATAAATATATCACATGATTGTCGAGCAGAAATTTTGTCGATCTAAAAGTAAATTGTATCAGGTAGTAAATATTATAAGAAATAGTATAAATAGTGTATAACGTAAAATAAAAATATATAAGTTTAAGATATTAATTCTCGTATAATGTGTGTGTGTGTGTGTGTGTGTGTGTGTGTGTAAATATATGCGAAAGTGTGAAGGAAAGAAAGTGACAGATATTGATTTCGGAGTCCTATTGATTTTATTTTTTATGAGTTCTGACCTTGTCGAAAACAGAAGACCACAGATAATATATATTTACCGAGTGTCAAATAGACAGCACCGAGACACTCACGAGTGCGTCCGTCAAAAGGGTTAACGATTTGATTTCCGCAACGTTGGCTCGGTGACGTCGCCTTAACCGCGAAACCACGACCCGACGGCGTGCATCCCTAAAACCACCGTCACCCTCGGAAGTTTCGCAGATCCCAGCGTAAACATCTCTCTTCTCACTTTCCCCCCTCTCCCCTCCCCCCTTCGCAATCTCCGTCGAATTAATGTCGGTGGAGGCAAGAGCGTCGACTCGCCGACGCGCTACCGTTTCCCGCGTTCTCGTTAATTCGTAAAATCGTCGAACGGTTCTCTTCCATGCCGATGCATCGACTGGTGGTGCGAGTGTATATTGAGGGTTGGAGAAGGGAAATAGGGAAACGGGGTACGGGATGGAACGTGGGCGGTGGCGACGCAAATGCGCGAGGCGCTTAATTAAAATGTTTAACACAGCCGCGAGTACGCGACGTCGAAGCGCGAAACTTAATTAAATTGGTTATGACAATAAAAATAGAGGCGGGGCGTGTTACCGAGGGAAGAGGAAGAGAAGAAGGAAGAGGAGGACAGTAAAACAGGCAGAGCGTTTCTCGCTCTAAAAGAAAAAAGGGACAAAAAATGTGAGGATGAGAGTGCCAGAGAAAGAAGCGAAGAAATGAAGGGAAATGAGGAAAAAAAAGGAAAATGTGAGCAGCACCGAGTCGCATGTATGCATAGAGACGAAGTATTTTAGATTTGAAGAAATTTCTCTCTTTCTTTTTCTCTCTCATCTCGACTGTGGATTAAAGACTAAGAATAGTTGTTACTGTATCAAAAACCAAATTATATAGCGTAGAAAATTACGAAGCTCTCGAGAGTGTAAACAATCTTGCTTCTCAATTAAGTTTAATTAAACTTTGTTTCGATAATGATTTAGTTTCATTTATTTGGGAAGATATTGTGAGAACAGAAATCTCTCTCCCTTCCTCTCCATGTTTTCACAATATCTTCCCAAATAAATGAAACTAAATCATAAGTGATCTAATTTTTATTTAAATTATACATAAATAAATGCGTAGCAATCCATAGACAAAATAAAATGCGTAATACACGTGGATCAGAGCGAACTGGGACGTAAGTATCGCAGTATAGCAAGTAAGGAATTAAATATCCGAGATGAGTAAGAGGAGGAGGGAAGAAGAAAACGACCATGTTATATGTCACCAGTTTTCCATCGTTGCAACGGACAAAGAATGAAGGATGAAGGATAAAGGCGAAGACGGACTGTTGCACGAAAGCAGCGGGAAAGAGAGGGAGTGTTGGAGGCGCGGCAGAGGGTGGATGTACAGTATACGAGGGGACGATCGCAGGATTTGCGAGACATCACTGCGAAAATACGCGCAATTGAACTTTTCAACCCCGATGGCCTCTCCCTCCCCTCCTCCGTTCCGTTTCCGTCCCCTTTGTGAACCACCCGCGCTTCTCTCTGCTTGCCTGCCTCGTCCATCCTACGTCGGTCCCCATTTACTCCGTCGCCCTCGAATTCTCCGTCCGGCTTGTTGCCTCTGTCCCTTGTCCCGCTTCGATCCCTCTTTTTTTTCCGTCGCAGCGTACTTTTTCTGTCTCGCCTCTCTCGCCCTTGCTCGGGGCCCGCTCTATCTCTTTCATCCTCCGCCATCACCCCCGCCTGCCTCTCTAGCACGCTCGCTCTTTTGTCACGGCGCCCTTGTTCTCGCGCTGTCCCACTCTATTTGCCACCCCCCGTCGTTCCATCATCCCTCAAAGCCGTGGAGTCTAACCGGTGACACAGACACACACACACTCACAGGTACACGTACACACACGTAAAGAGTCGGTGGTGCTGATGGCGGCATTTCATGGTGTCAGTGTGGCGGTGCGACGGCGATGGCGGTGGTGGTAGTGGTTGTATGGCGCCCACCCGAGAGCCTCGTCTCCACCCTGAATCTCCTCTCTTTCCCACTCTTCTCTCTCTCTTTTTTTCCCTCTCGCTACAACGCGCGGAATCCCGGGGTGGGATTTGCAGGACCCGGCAAATATGCGCCCGATAAAGGCGACCCGCCCGCGGTTGAATCTCTCTTTCGTTCTCTCTTTCGCCCCCTCCCTTCTCTCTCTCTATCTCCCTCTCCTCTGTTTCTTTCTCTCTCTAGCGATTACCCGAAGCTCCCGTGACAACCGTATCCTTCCGGCGGCGGACTTGCCGGTTTTACCGTCGCAGTGGGATTCCCGTTCCATCCACCGGACGACGAGCTGGAAAATGCCCCGCCGATTTTTCGATCGGCTTATCCGCCGAATAAGTGATGTCATTAAAACGTTAATCGCGTCCTGCGACCCCAGGCAGTTTTCGTGAAATTGGTATTCGTGAAACCTCGTTTGAAGGAACTTCGAATTGGGACGTGAAATTGCACTTAATGTCGGTAGTTTGGAAAGTTTCATACACACGATTCGTGTAAATCATATAAGACGTTTCGTGAAGATTTTTACGAGGAAAAGCTTGAGAATGGGTTTCACATCATTATCTCCATTTAACATTTAATCTTTAAGTTCAAATATATTATATTACGTGATGTAGATATTATTGAGAAGCCTTTGTCAAGAACCTTCATAGTATAGGACATAGTATAGCACATGATGCACAACTTACATCCAGCAAGAGAGAATAATTTTTGCTGACCGGCGTCTTCCACGGTATTCCGCGACAAGCTCGAAGCTGATCCCACCTTCGATGTAACTTTTAGAATCCTTTATCTGACATCTGTGTCAAGGGGAAATTCTCTTGATCCTCGCCAAGATACCTACCATTCTCGACTTTCCGCTCTTAGCCTCTTCTCATCTCGTAATCCTTCCGTATTGTCTGCGTAAGCACATTTCTCTATCTTTTAGATGACACACAGATCGCGAAAAATACCGTAAAGAAATTAAAACGTGAGTCATTAGTAGGTTTTTCGATCAACAAGATTTGTGCCTGTCGGCGAAGATTGATCATAGCACGCCCTGTATATATACGTTTTAGAACACAGAAAAATATTGTGCAAAACCAAAATATATAAATAAGCGTGAAGAGAAAATTTCGTCGAATTTATATATATATATATATGTGTGTGTAATATATTTAATAAAATTTTTATTAAATTGTTTATTATTAAATTTTATTTAACTTTCTGAATTTAAACGATTATGATGATATTGATGAATACCTATCATATGTTTTCCATATCAAAATATCAAGATATCTATGCGTGGTAATAATTATTTGTTTGAATAATCATATTTATCTCAGAATGTATCGGAGTGCAGGGATTATTCTCTTTCTGAATCGAGATTATGTAATGTTAAATCGATCGTTCTCAGATACTCTTGATAACAAGAGCACACGTTCTTTAACATGCGGCCACGTGTCTTAATTGAAATTAATCATCCGCCAGCCCGGCAGTCGTAAATCATAACAAGTCGACGTCCGCGCAGTCGTGGCGACGTGACATTTCAATAAGTCATTCATCGGTACGGTTAATCCTCGCGACCGGCCGACCGGTCCCGAACATATTCCGAGGTTGTGGAATCAAGGCCCGCGAGAGATCCCACGCGATCTCTTCGTGATGTCACGGGCCGACAGTGATTGATCGTCCGAGAGCAACGTCTCGTACGGAGCAGAGATCCCTCTTCGGACTGCCGTCGTCTCCTGTGCTTGTGCGGCGGAGGAAAACCGACGAATCACCATCGCGATACGGCCGGCCGACTGAATGGCAGTCGTTGATTCAAGAGATTCCGCCTGTGTACCTTAATAGATACTTGATTACGCGCACAAGATGAGATAATGTGCGATATTAATCAAATTGTCAGCTGCCGGCCTGGTTGCTCGAGATTTTCGATGAAAGCAGCTTTCGATGAATTTACGGTTTACACTTAATATGAAATTTGATAGATTTAATCGCGGGTGTGTTATAATTTAATTAGAAATTTCATTATATGCGACGTGATGAAAAAAAAGATAGAGATTGGAATCTCCTGTTAATTTTTCCGATTGTTTCCTACGAAACGAGTTAACGTGAAAAACGGCAAATAAAAATCTATGATTGTATAGTTCGGGGATCGATGTTTGGCAATATTTTAAATATTTATCACAAATTGTGAAATACTACCTTCTGCTTTGTCTTTGCACGTATTATGTAATATGTATATTTCTGTATCCAATGTTTAAGATTGTCACGCTCTCTTTGTACCTGTCATATATTTTGAAAACACTTCACCTCTCTCCTGTTTCGCGTATCATAAGATAATTACATTACATCTCGACTATCAAATTAGCATTAATCAGTCATCCCATTTTTCTCAATAATCAACCTTTGAAATAATCTCTCGATTTACGTTGGGCGATCTGTCATAATTCTTGTAATTCACTTAACTCGATTCTCGTGAATAATTCAAGTGTCATATCGCACACGTTTCGTTATTTATAATTTAACGATCGCTGCGTAGCACGTGCGCGCGCGCCAACGGAGAGTTTCACAGGCAATAAATAAAACTAAAGGACGTGTGTGTAGTGTGCGGCGCGACACACCGGGCGATCCGATTGACCGGCGAAAAGCGGCGCTTTTTGCGTGTCGCGGAACGATCGGACGCGCATACGTCGAAACCAATCGCATTTGCCGCTCCCAGGAGATCCTCGGGGTGGCCGTGCCGTGCCGTTCCGTGCCGCGTTGTGCCGAGCCACGCCACGCCACGCCGGAGGTAAATATTATTCGAATTCGGTGTGTACGGCGCTATTAGGCCGCCGCTCGCCAACGCGTTAATCTCCCAGGGGCTAACGAAACACGGGTCGGCGTTATTAGTGCCGAATTTAGAATTAAGCGCGACCGCGCCCCGCCCTTTCCCTTCTCTCGCGCACGCGTCTGTTCCTTTGTTTTCGCAAAAGGGACGGCTCGGGGATTGGAACAATGCCGGTAATTCTTTTGCCGCTCTTCGTCGACTTAGCGGCTGCGACCCTCCACCCCGATTCCACTTTTTCACATCCATCGTCTCGCCCCGCTAACCGTCATTTTGTACAATAATCCGAGAATAGATGTCCGCTATAGATGTCCCTGATTTTTTTTGTGGTAGGTGTCGAATTTCCTTCGATTGTAAATGCCACAGAGTGAATGAGAGGAATAGACCTCGCAATTATTTCAACATTACGGGGTCGCACTCGGTAATAATTAACATTGAGAATTTAAGGGTTCCTGCGAATTAATCAAGGATATCAACAAATAAAATTTCATTGTTTTGTCATATTTCTCCTTTAATTGAATTATTTGTCAAGGAGTTTTTAATTACATAAATATACTTATACGTCCGATTGTTTTAAAATAATCTATGTAAAATTAATATTTCCCAATTTCGCGCGCGCGATTATGCCGAGATATTCCTTGGATGGAAATTCTGCTGCGACATTTCGGAGAGTTGCGGAAGATCGCGTCTCCCGGGAGATCGGCCGGATCGCTGAAATATTCGGCAGATCTCGAGGATAATCCCGGATGCCCCGAAACTTACTCGGCGTCATCCCAGGGATATCGCGCGACCGATATTCGGCCAGGGTCTCGCTCGCTCGTGCTTAAGTGCCGCTTAATTCGCGGCCCTAATTGCGAACCCTAAACCTAGGATGTCTCTCCCGTGAGAGATGGAGCGTGGCTTCCGCGAAACTGCAGATTGCAAGATTGTCCGAGTGTCTCACATTAACCTTCAATCCACAAGATTATGATACTTCTTTTCTTTTTTTTCTTTAGAATTCGATTTATGTTCAAATTAGGTATATTTTAAGGTATATTTTAGGTATATTTTAATTATTTAACCGTCAAATAATGTGTTTTGTTGAACTCTCAAATAATCATTCTGTCTTGATTTGTCACTTTACGTGTCTCATTTTAAGCATAATGTTGTAATAAATTTAAATCAGGTCGATGGTTTAGAGATAAAATTTTTCGCTTCTTTGAAACGGAACAACCATTCTTGTTTTTGGGCTTTTAGTAGCAATGGGGTGTGATTCTATAACGTCACGTACGGAAGCGGCGTTGCTAGGAGAGAACGACGAAAGAGGTCGAATCCGGGAGCCCTTTCTCACGCGGCGAGAGCGATCATCCCTCGACAGAATAAAATCAAACCAGAATCACGCCGCGCGCTCACCCTTCCGATCTCGGAAGATTCAACCCCTACACATCCTGTGCCATCGTTCAGCATCGCTCGTCCAACTCCCCTCCCTTCTTTTTCTCCTCTCGGTCGCGAGGAACGGGCCGAAGCTTGACCGTTGTCCAGTTCTCAGCATCCCTCTCTCGTCCCGTGAGAATGCGCCGAGATCGAGAACTGGTCCAGAAGACGCGAATCAGATTCATGAAGTGGAGAGGGGAGAGAAAAAAGTATGAATTAGAGTCGCGCGTACCGGAACGAGCGCGGAAATATTCTTCCACGGATTCAGTCTGAGAATCGCGTTCTAATCGTGCGTAGATCGTTAGTCGGATCCTTTGAATTGGATCCTCGACATTTCTGAAACGTTTAAAGTTGCAGCGCGTTGCCACGGTGATACTTTAAAGATTTTTTAGTGTTGTGTAGTTCTCATAACATAGACACAAATCAATAGAATTCATACTATGAGTTATCATAGTATGAATATATTCATACTATGAGTATTCGACGAACCGTTATCGTTAATTTTATATAATGAAAATTAGGATGGAATAAATATATCGGCTTATATTTGGTTCAATACTACCTTCACTCGCTTTTTTGCGAGGCGTCTACTGGGTCACGTATCTAAAAATACGTGCCTAAAAACGGTCTTATTCGAATAATATTTATATCAATTATTATTATTCGATGTCTTGTCGAGGTGATCTTGTTGATACACTATCCTTAGATCCACTATGACATAATAATCAATATTCGTCATTTGCAATAATAATATTAAATATAACGGAATATTTTTGCCGTGAATTTCTGTATTCTAAAGAATGAAAGATTATTTTCGTTACAATTACACTTGCTATTTATCACTTTAGTATCACATTACACATTCATACATTATTCTGTATTTTTATTAAATAATTCCATTGGCTGTTCCGAATATTTAACACTTTATTACTTACATGATATCTTAAATGAATAGCTTTATAATGCGGGATTTATACTTGTGTAACCGTTTATTTAATTTTTATATTTGTATCTTCTTTAATTTGTTTTATAAACTTTAATTATCCGTATTTTTCCAGTCTCTCACTGTTCTGAATTAGTCATTTCATTTATTATTATATCGCAGTAACTTGTTCAAAAACTTGTTCAATGTACGTAAATTTTTTATGTAGTCAGAAGTTATTTTTGACACGAATCTTTAAAATAATACATTTTTTAAATAGATTTTTTTCTAAGTTACTAAAATAAGATCTTCTCCGAGTAATCTATTTTATATAATTGCGTTGTTGAAGAGGAAATAACCATTAAAACTGTATCACTTCGCGATTCTTCTCCTGTTTTTAATTATCTCTTTCCTTTATCTTTTCCTCTGTCTTTCTTCTTCGTTTTTCTTTTGTATGTTTACTTAGTGTCATAATATATATTTTGTTTTTATTTATATAAACGTGTACATAAGTAAGTATATATATCTTTTGTATACTTTAAGGCTACCCATCTTAAACTATAATAAACTTCTTAATTCATTCACTTCCTCATTAATTCATTCACTTAGTCATATATACGTTCATTCAACCTTTTAGTAAAAGAACGTCATTCGCTCAGCACAAAAAGTCCACGACGTATTTACTTGCTGAAAGCAGACAAGGTTTTCGCATTTATTCTTCGTCTTCTAACAATGCCGCCAATTAAGGCTGTGATCCTTGATAATCCTTGATAGTTTGTTAATGGATCTCTTTAAAGATCTCCTTCGACGTTCTTACGGAATTCCTCTTTGACGTTCGCGAAACTCGCGCGATAAAATCTTACCTATCGATTGCTCGAGAGGCTTCAAAAGGACCGATCGCGTTTATTCACGTGCGTGTAAGAGGGACGTCCGATGGTATTCAAATCATCGCAGTTTCCAGGACGCGATGATCGAAATTCAGAACTTCCCGCATACGCTCGTTCCTCTCGCAATCCGAATCCACTGCCGACAGAATTTACCTTAGTCGAGACGCTCATAAGGGAGCGTAGCTAGCACGTTTAGTCGGTATCTCGACAAAACGAGGACTTTCTCCATCCTGTGCAAACCCCACTTGCGATAGGAACTCCCGTTTTCCTCTTACAGGAACGGATCCTGACCTTTCGGGATTTGAAGATCTTTAAGAAATTTAATGTCTTTCTCATATACCGTCTTCGTCCTGCCTCGCATATAACTAAGTTATATCGCGATAACTATTTCTATATATCTATTTTACACAATTTTTAGAAATTTTTTAGCAAAATTAATAGACTGGACCTTTCAAAGATTAAGATCCTGAAGAATTTGATTGTTTTATTTGTCTCTTTATTCTACATATTCTACATATTCACATACTCTATTCTATATTTTTTACTGGTATTTCTAATCTACGCGCGTGAGAAAGTGTTTTATGTGAATGATTACGGATCTAGAAAGATCTCTCAGTGTCCTTAGATTTTTGGACTTGCGTCACGTGAAGGAGGACCCCCGGGAACGTGGGGGGTCCCTCACGTGCGTGGTTTTGTGGTGCGTCCTGCCTCGCGCTCGAAACGAGGACGGGAGAGAAAGAGAAGGGAGAGAATCGGCGGACTTCGCCGCCGGTTCGCTCCGTGGAGGCTTTTCAGGGAAACGTGGGAGGAACTCTTCAGTCAAGAGGATCGCCGTGAGAAGCTTTTAATCTGCCGAGAGATTTGGACTTTCGCCAGTGGACAGCATGACTCGTGACTGTGTATATGTGTGTAGAGTGACGCTCGCGCATACACGGTGTATGTGCGTGCCGACCGTGATTGCGCGAGGAGAATGTAATTAGTGACGGGACGTTGCTGTGTTGATCCTTCGTAGTGGTCGTCGCTTGGTACCGCTGGCCTGTGCCCGTCGTCCGGAACGATATCCCAGACTGTTTCCAAACGCCGTTCACGGACCATGCCATGTGCCGGTTATCCCGCCTAAAGAAAGGGAATCATCTCTAGAACGTTCACGCGTGATCGAGCTCGGCGCTTAAGTGGAGAGGTAACGAATAAACTTCGATCGAGGACGCGTTACGTTGAGGAAGAAAAACTAAATCGCGCGAGAGTATCTATATTTATATAGAGGCTTAGATTAAATTATAAACTTTTAAAACTTCAAACTTTAAACTTTTTGGGACGAATAGAGAGAAATTCTATATACAATATATAATATACAATATATAATATAATAATTATATAATAGTGAAATATGATGTAGATGTTGAGAAAGGGAATCAGAAAGATATAGTTAATAATAATAAAAAATTATGATGAGTTTAATAGTACAAAGGGACACTGTCGATTCAATTTGCGCTGCGTTTTAAATGCATAAGGATTATACTTGCGTTTTAGACACAGGAACATAAATAAATAGACAAAAGAGTCAAGTACCAAAAAGAATGCCAAGGATTTTGTAGTCTATAAATCAAGTCGAGGTGAACAAAATTAGACCAAACGTGTGTACTTCTGAATAAGAGAGTCCAACGAGATTGAAACTGTTCTTACGTATCAACAGTTTGAAACTCGACATTCGATCATAATATTAAGTAACTTTGAGGCCAACACTATTCTATGATGTCTTCGCAATAGTAGTCCACTTGTATTTTTTTGTTTGGTAGGGTCCATCTAAGGGTAAGAATTTTTTTCCGTCGCAGGTAACGCGTTCTTATTTTCTTTAAAAGACAGCCTTGCATGTGGCCGATGGCTTTCATTGTGCTGACACGAGACATAAGGTGTCGAAGAAATTGCAAGGTGTAGACAAATTCCGACCTATTATTTTTGTCGGTTTGAAATTCGTGCGAATTATTTCGACTCTTTGCTTTGCTTTGCTCGGCTTTTATCGATCATGTTTTACTTTGCTACCCGCGGTATTCTGCGACTTATTCCTCGTGAGACGTTTTTGCTTAAGGAGCTCAACGCTCGAGAATGCTTCGGCTTTCAAGCTTGCTGATCAAGATAGATGATCCACTTTCGCAGTGCGTGCGATTCATAACGACGGCGAGACGCCGATCGACGGATCGATCGATCGCTCGTATCGATTCGCCGCGCTGCGTTTCTCATTGAATTAATGTCGAATTTTTGGCCGCCGTCATCAAAGCGGTCCTGATTGCTGAGCTCTGCGCGCGTATGGGCACCACAGTTGATTGGGATCATTGTAGGGGGCATTTTATGCACCGAGAGCACCGCGGTTCCAACTTGAATACCGAATCACGAAGGAGAGAGAGACAGAGAGAGAGAGAGACAGGCGGAACGAGAGAATGAGAGGCGCGGGGTAGTGGGGCTTACCGGTTCCCGAGTCTGTGCACCGTAACAGTAGAAAACTGCCCCTCCTTCCCTTCTCCTGTCTCTCTTCCTTGTTCCCCGTCCGTTTTAATAATCCTCGACCCCCTTAGAGCAACCCGAACAAGGATAGAACACAGCTGGTCCCCCTATTTGCCTCGTGCCCGGTGTTAAGGGGTACCGCCCCCTACCGCGTATTTGGTCTCGCTCGCTCCCGTTCACCGTCGATGATCTCTCGCTCTTCCACACGCGTCGACTTCTGCTTTCTCTGAATAATCGGAATTCTAAAGGAGCGTTCCGTAACGTCGCGCTTCGTCCCGGCTTCGCGGCGATTCCTTTTCTCCTCTCCCTCGACGATACTTGAAACGAAATGCGCGATTTCCGTGAGATTTCTTCCCGGTTTTAACCGGCGAACGAAACGCCCACCGTTTTAAGCGTTATACCTCGCGATTTCGCCGATTCCTTTGTGCGCTCGCGCTCACACTCCGAGACCGTGTCTAAGTTCCTTTTTCTCGTCCTTTGTTTCCTCCTTCCTACCAGACCACCACTGCTAAGTGTGAAGTCACCCTGAAAGTCTGTCGTTTCAGACGACGCGGGGCGGAGAAAAGGATAGAAATTAAGGCAACTTCAGGCGTACACCGACTATTCTTTCGTAGTTTGTGTGTGAGATGTATGCTTTCTTGGAATTGCTAAGTGGTGTTTCTTCCTAGGTCGGAAGCATTGCAATGAATTCTCAAAAGTGTCAAGACTCCCCGCACGTCCTGTATTCTAAAGCTTATGCGGCGGAAGACAAGGTTAGTCAAGCAACAATGCCGGACTTCAACAGTCTCAAAACTCTTCATGCGATTAATGTTATTATTAAGGTCGCATCGATGCAATGACAGTTTAGTAACTGCAAATTCCACCACGTATAAACAAATTATTTATCTTATAACGCGAATCGACATAAAGTGCTGAGTCGAGGAAATTCAACATAATAGGAGATTGTAAAAGTGCAATAAAGTACTAATTTTTCTGATCTTAAGCTAAATATTCTTTTGACTAAATATTACTTTCTCCGATTCTCATAGAATATCCAAGAGATATTTCCATGTGAATCCCAGAGTGATGAGGAAAGTCTCGAGTTCAGTTACAAGCGTAATCGCGACGGCCCGTTTCTCCGGGTTCTTTCTTTCAAGGATCGACGTTCCGCGCAGACTTACACGATGCGCGTTGAATAATTCAGTACCAATACTTGCAAATCTAAAGAAAAAGCAGGTAACTAACGGCCATATCATGTCGGACCTTCAAACTCAGGAGACAAAATTAATTTCGGTCTAACAAAGATTTGCCACGTTAAAGCAATCTTTAGAATGTCGCCAGAGGAACCTAAGGTTTTCAAAATTCAGTTATAAGACAGAAGAAAAATCACAGGCAACTTCTTTGCAGTTTAGGGCATCCTTTCATTTTGTCGTCCAACATTTTTTTCTCTGAATTATGGTCCGATTTTAGAAAATTCCGGTAGACGCACAGATATGTCAGGCCTACCGCATGCCATCGTTCCGGTGTGGGCGCCCACGTGTAGAAAAGACCTTCACGGCATCAAATTGGCACGGGGACGTGCATGAGACGATGAAGGCCCGACAGTGAGTGCGACGACGATGAAAGAAGATTCTGAGGAAGAAAACCAGACGTCCCACGGAGAGGACCGAAAGGGCGGTAGCGAGAAAAAGTAACGGAGGAGGGAGAAAAAGGGAGGGAGTATATCGCGACATGGGGTCCGGGTAGAGGAAGGAGGCGGCGGATATAGCGTGGAAAAAAGGAGACGAGCGTGCGCGCTTACGGAAGAGAGCATCGGCCGAGCTTGAACGGCGTGAGAGGTAGCGTGGCGTAGCTCGGTTCGGCTTGGCGCGGCGCGGCGCAGCGTGGCGGTCGGAGTAGCGGGATGACGGAGCCAGGCCAAAGGGACGAGAAGGATTGAACGAGAGGTGTCCGCGCCGAGAGACGAGTCACGCTAGAGCGACGAGGACGACGGAGAGGCATAGAGAGGCCGACCGACGAACGGAGAGACTGATAGCAGAGTAGAGTCGAGCTAGTGCGGGCGTCCGAGCGAGACCGAGCCGTGCTGAGTCGAGGGCAGGCAAGCAGGCAGGCAGAGCCGTTGGCGTGGTAATGCGCCGAGGCTCGTATAGACGAGCCTGCTTGCTGCTTGCCTGCCTGCCTGCCTTGCTCATTGCCCTTCCCCCCCGACATCCCGCATCCGACCGACCGACCGTTCGGCCGACAGCCCGACTCTGACTCTATCCGTGTGAATGCGCGTCTGTGTTCACCGCGCCTCTGTCGGTGGCGACTACACGCTGAGCGCCCCTTCGGCGTGTGTGCGCCGCGCACGTCCGTGTGCGCGCGTGTGTTAGATGGGGGTCCCGGCCCGGCGCTCTCGGCCCGTCCCGTCCCGTTCCGTGGAGTATCGCGCCGCGCCGCGCCGCTCGCCACCCGCTATCCACAGCAGTTTCAGCCAGCCCGCCCGCCCGACTGACTGCCAGTGTCCCACCGCACGCCGAACCGTTTGCACTCAGAAGCGATCAGGGAGCCCTTCTCTGCCTCCCTACCTCTGCCACCCTGCTCGTACGCTCTCTCGTCGGCTCTCCATCAGCACCCCACTTCGCCCTTCTTCGTCACCCACGGTCGTTCTCCCTCGTCTCCCTCACTGCCGCTCCGATTCTGTCTCCCTTTTTCTCTAGCTTTGCGCACACACATACACGCGCGCGCGCAAGTAGTCCTCTCTTTCCCTCTTGAAATTTTCTCCCTCTCCGTCCGTAACGCGCGGCGTTTCTTCGCATCCCACTCTATCCCGTCGAAGCCTCTCCTCGCCCTCCTCTGCCAGTCGAGTTACACTCGGCGAACGCACGAGCACCGGCTATCGCTCTCTCCGTCTCCTATCTCCGTCGGCTCGTTTTCCATCTCATTTTTCACCCTCTTCGCGTCCCGTCCTATCTATCCTCCTCTCTCTCTCTGATGTGTTTTAGCCTCCCGCCTGATCCCTCCTTCACGCCACTCTACGCTCCCTCCACGTTCCGCTTGCGACTCGACTGTCCTTGTCTTGCTACTGCACAGCCAGCTGTCCTACCTCTCCGTTTTCGACTCCTCTCTCGTCTGTCGGTGCCGCTTCTCCCTCTCGCTCTCGAGAGTAACGCCGGTGTGTACTCCCGCTGTCACCTGATCGCGGGACGCTTTTCGCGGGTGAGATACCGCTCGGCCACCGAGTCAACCCAGTCTGCCGGCGCTCGCTCTTGCTCCGATTCTTCCTTTTCGCTGTCCTTCTCTCTCCCTCTCTCCCTCTCTGTTTTTCTCACTCACATTCTGTCCGTCTGTCCTCATTCCGTCTCTCTTGTTCTCTCGCTCTCGCTCTCTGCCTTTTACTCCTCCTCTCTCCCCACCCCCGCGTAGCCTTCCTCTACTCTTCCACCGCCGCTCTTCCTCCTACTGGCCGTCGTCGTCGTGGTCTTCCTTTACTCGCCTCGTTGCCGCGCGACGTCAACATCGTCAGACTGGTGGTTACCCGGTGGAAGACGAGAGCCGAGAAAAAAAGGAAAGCGAAGCACAGAAGAGTGGCCGCCACCGAGCGTCCGGCGGTGCTCGTCCACACGAGACCGGGTTGCGAGGACGGTCTCGCGCCTCTTCTTCCTCCTTTCACGGATCTTCGCCGACACATCGGAGAGAGAAAGAAAGAGAGAGATAGAGAGGGAGGTGACACTTTCGGACAGACACGCGGCACGGATCTCGCACACTCGGTGGACGCGCGCGGTGGACACGGAAGAGCCGCGTTACGTTGCGGATCGGTGACAGTGCCAAGAGATCTCGTTTTTTTCCTCTCTCTGTTTTTCCGATCCCCATCCGGACTCTTTGTCCCAAAAGCAATTTCGAGAGTCGAGCGCGGATCTTGCCAGTGCATAAGCGATCATGCGTGTGATCTCGATGTGACAGTGTGAAGACGACGATTTTCAAGTGAGTTCCGATCATTGCTTTATGGTTACCAAGCTGTTCGTACGATTTTCCGCGCTTTTTTTCGCGATGTTTCAAAGTTACTCCGTCATTTACGCACGACAGTTCGTCTGTCGGAAATTATTCTTTAACGTTGGTGAACGAAACATTGTCAACAAAAGAATTCTCGCGGAATTTACTCGTGATGTATGTACAAACGTGACCAGTGGAAGATCTGCTTAAAAAATGAAAAAAAAACGTTTTTTACTCTTGTCGACCGGGCTGTCGTCGGCGTTTAATCCTTAATTTCTTAAAACAGTGAATGCGCTGAGTGATACACGATTTTTCAGCTTACACCAATCGGCATTTTCACTTATTCTCCATCAGATAAACTCTAACAAAATTATTCGCCAAACTATTCCAAAGTAGATTGGTTTTGCAATTCACCGTAGATAAGTGCTACAAAATATTAATCGATCTCCCATATGTGTCCCGCGTTATCGTCGCCTTAAATAAAATTGATACCGAGAAAAACCACGCGAACGCAGCAACTTCTTTGTCCAAGAAAACCGTCAATCATATGTTCTCTTTCTAATTTCCGTTCTAACATTCTCTCTCTCTGCCTCGATCGCATCGCGATTTACACATCAGAATGCGCTCCAAAATCTCTTTGTGACTGGAAAAGGTTGATACTTCTCGACGACAATCGATCGAAAAGTGCGAAAACGACGTGGATCGAGAAGACTAAATCCGTGTTATTTCCCGAGTGCACTACGTTTCGTTTGTTTTCTCTGTCCCTCTCCTTTCCTCTCGCGGAACGGAGAGGCAGCTCTCACGTCGAGGAGGAAACGGCGAAGGAGAGACAGCGGTGTTCGTCCGTTCCGGTACCCGTTGCGGGCCGGTCGCCACACCCGCCCGTTTGGGAATTCAACTTACTGCCACTTCGGGACTCGGAGCGAGGAGAGCGTTCGACGGTTTCTCCGACGGGATTTAACGGACCGTCGTTTCGCGAATGGCGCGCCTGTTTAGCGGTGAATATAATCGATCGATCTTTCAGCGGGCGATTTTTCGATTGTTAAAGTTAAACTTTTCCAACCAGATGTGTAATTGGAGGAGGAAGGAATCGTTACGGTGAAAATACATAGAGTATGTAGAGTTGTTGTGTTTTGTTCGTGTTTAAGCGCATTACCTCGTCGTGAAATGCCGAGAAGAGTCTCGTTATCGGTTTCCGAAGTGTTATGAGAATGCCGCCCTTTCAATCGCACGCGATCATTGCGTTTAACGTGGTTCTTTCCAACCGCGATTTTAATTCGACGTAGGCGGACGGTGTGTAAAACATGCACACGGGAGTTGGATTGAAAATCCGAAGCACTCGTTTGCGCGGTGGCTCTGTAACGTGTCATTATTGACGATGGTTCATACTGATCTCACATACGCGGCTCTTTTCTAAAGAGTTTGTTAATGCGTGGCATTTCGCTGCATTGTTCGACGCTTCTGTGCGTTAGATGGAACGTCATTTTTTGCGATAGAACCGCTTTAGCGATAAACTCTCGTTAATGATTGATCCTACACAACGTTTGACAACATATTTGATGAGCATGACAGCATTTAAAGATTGGAATACTCAAGGTTTTTTGTAGATTTATTTTTTTACCTATAAAGTACGCTATTTATCAAAGAGTTAGATTCGAAATCGCAATCAGAGAATTTAAATACCAAAAAAAATACGGGTCGTACTTATATGATTAGTCGCGAAGATACATTACCCCTTGTCTACGATCCTCCTTAGTCACCCGATCGGATGTAAAACAACTAATCAAACTACCTCACGGTAGTCTCTCAATAGTCTGATGGATGATCGATAAAAGTAGTTAAGGACGGATATAGCTTCTCCCATAGCTCTTATAATGTACAAGACTGGGATACTTGTGCAGATTTGCTTGCATCTCGTGATCCTGTTACGCTTGTGATCCTTCAACGCTTGAAAATGAAACTCGTCGCGTTTACGAGAGGATTTTTGGCGAGTCTCGCGCGATTACATCTATAGGTGACATTTACCGTAGGTCACGCGCTGTTTTGCAGGACTTTGTATCCTTCGCGTTAATCATGCGTCTATTATAATCTCGTCCCGCGACGTTCATCTGAATTTTTCGTAAACTGGCCGCGCGTCAAAAACATGTGTCCGTATTGATCGTAAATTGCCTCGCCTATCATCGCTTCGACTCCTTCGTCGACGTGTGCGAAATCGTCAGGATTGATCGTACTTTCAAAACATTTTCAGTTGCGATTCAGATTTTCGCTCGATTGGAAACCGCGAACTCTTATAATTGACGAATTCTTATTTATAAATTTTAATATCGCAGAATAAACAATTCGTTTGCAATAGTAAAGTCTTAACTAGCCAGCTTAGTAAACTAATGAACGCGAGTGTCTTTCCGAAATAGCAAGTATCTTTGTCTTTCTTTAGTTTCATCAGCCGAGAGAAATTTTTTTCAAGAGGCAATTGCGTGTGCTTCTAATTTAAGTAAGCTCTTTTTTTAACGAGAAAAGAAATGATATTTTTTTTGCTTAAGTGTCGCCGTTTGCTGTGAGTGACACTTGGCGCGAGGTGATATTTTCTCGATATTACTTCGAATAAATTAAGTAGAATAAACATTTCTCTTTTTCAACACGCGTACGATATCTCTGATATAAATCGCCAAATTGCGGAAATATATTACTGAGAAATGAAACAAAAGTCATGTAATCATAGATTGGAAAATGCTTTCTTCCGAGTTATATAAACATCTTTTGTCTGCGCTATAATTTTGAATATCTGACAGGCTTACAAGTGAACACTATTTGTTCGTACATAATGTTCGTAAGTAAAGACGTTTTGACATTCGACGTAATCAGATAAATTGAATTTGATATTACTATACATAACAGAGAATTCGTACAGCGAGATACGTTCATAAATTCATAAACCTTTTTTAAATGAAATGTGTGAAATACATATCTCGGTGAAAAAGAACCGTTCCTAACACTTTTTTTAAAATGAAAGAAAAAGTGATATTTAACTTAAAGCAATATTAAACTTCTTTAAATTATTAGACATTTATAGAGTTCTGCGGTGGACGAAGATATGTTTCGTCAAATTCACAATCGTTCGATTTTTCTCATTCAAAGTTGTGACTTTATTTCGAGAATATTCCGTCTATCATATGTGTAACTGTTACTTACTAATAAAAAAGAAAAAAAGAGCATTCGGTTCTCTCCGGTTGAAATAACGGCCGTGAATTTGCCGATCAGTGGCCGCGAGACATCGCCGTTACGAAACCGATCGGCGGGTGGGACAAGGACGAAAGAGGACAGTAGAGCGGGAGGACGGTGGTGTCCTGCGCGGGAAACGGATAACCGAAACTGTCGCGTATGCACGCATACAACGAGTGGGCGTACGTGGTAATACAGTGGCCATGCGAGCTTGATTACACATTGCGATCACGAGTGTCCCACGAGCGGGCGGACATAAGGCCTTTTGTCGCACTATGGCCTACGGGCAGGAAGCACGTAGCGTGACACCCGGCTGCTCGGTGTGCGAGTGGCACCCACATTATACGCCGAGCAATATGTATACGAATGGGGGGCAGAACGAGCGCGCGAGAAAGAGAGAGAGAGAGAACATACGATATGCAGAATGAAGAAGAGAGACAGAGCAACGCGGTAAAGGGGGTAGAAGGGAGAATCGGCGGGGACGACAGGGGACGTGCTATAATACTCGGTGGTGGTCCCATGCCACTACGTGACTTGTGTGCGGCTCTAAGCCGAGACATATCGCCGTCCCAGGGGCCCCGTTTCTGCCACCTAAAGGAGCGCGCGGATATATCGCGCACTGAAGCCATTATACCAGCTACCGTGCCGGACGGGGACGATTCGATCGGTCTTATTGAATTTGCTCTCCTTCCGTCTCTCCTCTCCCGTTCGACTTTGTCGGGTTTGTCTCCTGATTGTTCGTCGCGAGTTATCTAAGCACAGTCCGCCGCTAACCTAATCAGGTCACCCACTCGTGAATGCAAGCTCTCACAGTTTTTTTTACCTCGTCGAGTTTCCGTCCGAAGTGAGCGTTTGTGCACTACTGTGTTCAACGAAATCGGAAAGCGACGAAATAACTTAATTTCCAACTTCGTACTTTTAGACGCTTATTAAGTTTCTCTCGACATATTAAAATTTTGCATTCCGAAAGAAGACCGCTCAACATCGTAGAGTCACTCACGAAAACTTAATTAATCCTAAATTCTATGCCGAACAAGCTTGTATGTGATATATTTGTATGAGATAATTGGCTGGATGAAGATTTCTATATATAATAAATAATCGATTTCATTGGAAATTGATACATCCTATTGCCATTCGATTATCGTTTTTTCAAAATTATTGATTTCATGATGTACGCATGTATTTAACACTATTTTTTTCGGTTCTTTAAATATTTTTTATTAAATATTATATCACAATTAAGAAAATATTATTTTCGTATCTTAGTTGAGATATCACTTTCTTTTATATGTGTGTGTGTGTGTGTGTGTGTGTGTGTGTGTGTGTGTGTGTGTGCGTGTGCGTGCGCGCACACAGCACAATCCGCCAAAATAAACGGTACTTTACCTTTGGACTTTCTCCATTGATTCCATCTGCTCGTGGCCCGTGCAGCATAGATTAAATGCTACCACGGTAGTTAATAACTGCTTAATCAAGTCGTTAATTAAGACGCTTTGGGATCGCTCTTGAAATAAAGCTTTTCGCACATTCGCGCGATATCTCCACGACAGGACAACGTCGGTTATCTGGCGATGATATCATCGTGACTTTTCAACCGTACCAGTCTTCCATTTCGCTCTCTCCCTCTCTCTGGCTCGCTGTCAATTGAAGGAAATCGCGTACATCGCGACCCGGCCATTATGCCAGCCACCGCGCTAGACGCTTCGATCGGCCTCATTGAATTAGTTTCCGCCAGCGGGCTTGTTTCTCGATTGTCTGGCGTAAACCACAGAGGTTTGCCATTTTACTCGGGAACCCAATCGACCAGTCGGCTCGCTGATTGACATTCCCGAGGGCGATAATCGCAAATATAAGAAATCCGTTCCAATGCCAGTTTATCGCGTGACTCTCCTGCCAGGGCATATCGAACGATCTAAACTGGAGTATTTATTAGGGATATATCTCTGTGCGACTATAACTAGTCTTTATTATGGATATTTTTGTCACAGTTTTATATCGACTTTTAGCGATATTAGACTAATTTTCTTTGCAACAAAAAATTTCAATGATATTTGATTGATGAAATTTCAATGATAAATATATTTTAAAGATTATCGCATATTAAGAGATAGATCAATCGTTTTTTATGAATACTTATTACTTATTATGTAATCTCTGATTACACAAATCACAGTCAATTTTATTGGTCAGTCAAAACAACATTAATTATCAATTACTTTGCAAGCTTTTATCAATTATTTTACAAACTATTATTATATAGGCAAAACGTAAAATACGATTCTCTATCTTGTTTCCCGTGCTATCTTTCGAATTTTATTGAGACAACTATCCCACATTCTGGCTCAAGTCGTTTCCGGTGAATGTTTCCTGTGGCTTTCAACAATTTGCGCTTTAGCATAGACCAAAGTCACATGGAATTGGCTGTCTGCGAGAGATTTCATTTTGATATCTTTCGCCGTAGCGGAACGACTCGCTTGGTATTTCGAGGATTATCCTGATATTTTGTGACCCAAGGGAGCTTTAAATGTCGCCCTCGGGCCGTTAGCGAACTACCCAAGGTGGATAGACAGTTCGATCGAGCTTATTGAATTAGCTCCCGCTCTTAGGTACGCGCCGCGATTGCGGATTGTACCGCTCGACCGCGTTTATCCGTAGTATGTACGTGATCTTCGATACACTCGCGGTGATTTCGAACACATCCCTCGCTATACAAATTTACATTCGGCTTATGAATATAGACGAATCGTCACAGTTTTATTTCGGGATCTCGATCGTAGATAGAACAGCGAGAGATAAAACGTCCGTCGAAGGGCGTGACATCGAGGGTGCTCGGTGCATATTTAGGGGGTGAGAACCATGCGAAGGGGTGGCTTCATTTTTAGGTCGTTATATCTCATTATTTTTCAGCCCCAACGCTATGGCTTTCGCTGCAGTTGAGACCAATAACTGTTCGATCGGAGGGAGGGTCTTTTTTCCTTTTGAATGGCACATGGTGGTATACTATATTTTGGTCCGGTCATATAGATATGCGAGGCGCAAAAATGGTCCACGCGCGAAAGGAAGGTCGCGTGGCGGCTAACCGGTTTCCCCGTGTTTAATGCGTCGTGTAAGCTGCTGGCTAATTGTGCCAGCGTCGTTGACTATTCTTAATGCCGTTCTTGCGAAAAGTCCCCGGTTTCTTCATATGCAGTTAGAGTTGAAACGTGATATCCGTGAAGAAGCGCGAGGTTCTACTTCAGACGTGAATGATGTGTACAAGCGAGAGTAATTGATCCTTCCTCTCCGAGAGAGGAAGGATCTTCTTTTCGCATTTGTTCATAATAACAATATCTCAGCGCTGTATTCTTGAAAATTAAAAAAGTACGTGGGATATGTGAGCCGTTTATTTTCAAAGAAAGCGGCAGGCTTCGAAACATAATAAATCTAACATGAATGAGTTAAAAATGCAAACCAATCCTACTCATTTCAGCGAAATTTCTTGCTTGCGTAGTTTTCGAAATAAACGACCGCGCTCGCTGGGTGTTAACCAGGTCTACGTTTTCCCTGTGTGTACAAGCTTGAAAGAGCCGAGAACGATCGAATCGCTTAAAACGGCGAGTTTTCACAGTGAGAGTTTCGCGCGTGCGAGACGCCGTGCGTCTATTATCGGACAGAAGGTGGAAGGCGACGGGAGTCAATTTCCCGAGTGAATTTCTGCCGCGTATTATATCCCCAAGCAGCTATAATCTACCTCTCCCACTGACGATAGTCTCCACCCACTCGGCTAGTAGTCCATTAGCGGCGCCCCTCGCGCTTAAACGTTTCCGCCGCTTAATTGCGCATAGCTAATTTTCCTCGTCACATTTCGTCCCTCTTTTGTTTCCAGGGGCGCAGCATCACCTTGCTGTCGTTATCGCCGTTTCCGAAGAAAAACTTTGAGGCGTTTCTTGGACGAAACTTGTGCAGACCATCGCTGCCGCAAATAACTGATTGAATCTCGTTACGAACATCACAGTGTTACGAGTGATCGTGAATGATCTTTATAGTGTGATCCTGGTGTGCTCAAAGTGTGCTGGTCAGTGTCGATGTGCCGGTCGCAGGATAACGGTGAACAGAACCCCGGTTGCGACACGTAAACACGTACAGTATGGCTAGCGCGACGACAATGGGTCTGCGTCGCAGAGCACCGGTGAATAGCTCGCCGATTCCCTCAAACCAATCGCTGTCCACAACAACGAGCGCGTCGTCGTCGAGCAAGCGTTCGAGGAGCGAGAACAACAACAGCCCGTCCCACGGCAATCTGAACTCGATGAACAGCACTCGGGACGAGCCACCGACGAAGAAGTCCCGCGGGACTTCGACGAGCGGAGGGAAAGGCAGTAATTCCTCCTGCTCCTCGAATTCAGCATCCTCCGTCTCAACGAACACGAGTATCTCAACCGACAGTCAGATGTCGAAGAGTCGCGGAACTTCCGTCTCAAGATCGGCTACTCAGACCAAATCGTCGTCCACTTCGACGGCTGCTAGCACAGTCACCTCCTCGACGGGTGATCTATCGAATGGTTCCGTGCTCTCGACCAGCTGGCCGACATCGAACATGTCGGATGTGCCGTCGTACCCTTCCGTGTCCGGGCTGGGCTTGACGGGCGGACAAACGGCCGGTTTGTGCGCCGGAAGCCTCGGCATGCCACCTACGCCGATTCCACCCTACATGTCGACCTCCATGGCGACTTTCGTCGGCAACGCCACGAACCTCAGCAAGAGCTCGTCCGTTTCGTACCTTGACATCTCCAACATGACCGGCGGTTCGTTGGCTGCTTCCGGCGCCGCGAACTCGTTAAACGGCGGATACCCGGCAAGCGGTACCGCCGCGGTAGATACGAAGAGTGGAATGACAATGTCGTTTTCGGGAATGTCGTCACCGACCGGTCCGTATGGCGTGCAAAAGGCACAAGGTCCGAAGGGGGTTGATGGGGCCGCTGCATCGCCGAGGAAATTTCAAAATGACGCCATGTTCAATGCTTATCAGCCGTGGGTGATCAAGACGTACGGCGATCTTGCTAAGACCAAGACGATCACAATCAAGAAGTACGCACGTATCTTGAGGACTTTACGGGGCGAGGAAGTGAACAGCGCCGAGAACAGCAAGTTTCGCTTCTGGGTCAAGAGCAAAGGTTTTCACATTGGCCAGCCGGAAGGCTACGACGCGAAAGCGGCCGACAGGATTATCGGGCGTCACGCCGTCACAAGTCCGGGTTTGGATCCACCGCTCTACGTGCCCACGCAGCTGCCGCACAACAAGGTACGTCCAAGCGGATTAGCCTGTTTCCCGTAAGCGCGAGAGACGTCCCTCAGGTAGAAGCCACGAGCAGCCTAAAGGATTAAGTTAGCGAGCGTTTGCGGGAGGTAAACGAGATATAATCTTTCACCGATCGAGGAATCGACTACATTTAACCGATAAACGAAGCGCGACCGATAAGCCCCACATCAGAATGTGTCGCGGTGGCCTTTGTGCATTTCTGCTTTTGTCGAGCTTATCTATCTAACATGAAATATAGCAATTTGGATGAAATCAAATAAATTTTCTATCTCAAGTTTTTATTTCTAACCGCAGCATCTGTACTGGAGGCCGAGATTGACATATTAAAGTAGCAAACGTTCTTTCGATATTTCTTTATTCTTAAGCTTTTTAAGTGATATTCTCAAAGAAGACGATCAGAGGAAGGTTATAATAATTTTACTATGCGCTAAACGCACGCGGAGAATGGTAATAACGTCGCGACGAAACTGTCCTATATACAGCCCGCAAATTCTACTTTCTTATCCTTATTCCTGGAAAATTGACTTTCGAGCTTCTATCCACGCGGATTGGTCGTTTTGCACGTGGCAACCCACTGTGCAGAGGAGAACTTACCGCGGCGGCGGCCCACTGAACGCGGGGTTTATTGGTCGGTGGGATTTATCTCTATGGCGAGCAGAAAAACCGCGAGAGACCTCGGGCGCGGTACTTGAGAAGTAAGAGAGAGAAAGATAGTGAGAAGAAGAGAGATCTCGTCGTGTGCAGATAAGACGGACGCTTAATTGCGTCTAATTATGTATATACGTACGGTCGGTGAAACCGACGATACGCGATGCCGCTTCATCCGTCGACGCTCTTCGTCGGTGCAACGGCGCTTCGATCCAGTTTCCGGAGCTTTGCCAAGCCCAGAGTGTGTGTATGTGTGGATGTGTGTGAGGGAAGGGGAGACGAAGGGAGGGAGGAAGAGAAGGAGAGAGAGAGAGGGACCGTTTGCACGGCACCGTTCGCCTCTTCGCTTCGGTCGCTAACACTTCCGCGATTTTCTATCTGCGTCTTTTCGCCACGGAATTCGGTAAAACGAAAGCTATGAGAATCTTTTTCTTTCTCTCTCTCTCTCTCTCTTCTCTCTCGCTTCGCTCTCAGACTTTCTCGTATACATCTGATATGGTACTTTAAGACCGTCCGATAACGTGCTAAATTAATCACGGCGAATTCGATTGGATGCACTAGGCGCGCTCTGCTGCAGATTAAAGTCTGTCATACGCTATAATATATTTGGGTTCAAGAGCGCGATACAAACACCTCTCGATTGACGAAATGCCAAGTGTATGTTTCTTCCAAACAATGCGACAGATTGTACTCGAGCCTCTCGTGGTCCGACTCGCTTATGTACCTTTATGATGTGCCTTTACGTCGATTTGTGTACGACAGCCTTTAACGTGCGCCAGTGCGCACTACCGCATCCAATCGAATTCGCTATTACACAGCACCACGTCATCGTGCACACCCTATCGAGCCTGTGCTGGATATTCCGGGAATATCCTACGATTTACTCGCGCCGGAATGTCTTGATTAAACCTGGTCATGAGGTTACAGATAACGTCGGTAAACGGAGCGATAATCTAATCTGAAAATTGATTTATATTTTTGCTAGATGAAATTGACAGAATTTGACACGACCGACACTTTCAAAATGCTCGTTTGATGAAACCCAAATTTATTGCTATAATTTTATCCTAACAGCTTACGGTGATTTCTTGATATGTATATTGCCGAGACGTGCTTGTGTCGCGAACACTCGCTCTCCCGTCACTATCGTTTCGTTTATCAGAGCTATGATGCCGTTATCATTATATCTGTGAGAGGTGTAGAACAGTAAGACGCTCTCTCGCAGCGTATACTTTTTCCCCGTTGCTCAATTACATTTCACTCTATCGCGAGAGGCGGACGCTTTCACAGTACTATCTAGCGTACGTCACGTAACTCGACCACCAATCTCACAAAAATCAGATATCGCGCCTCAAGTTCCTTCAATTCACCAGTGAGAGTACAGCCTTATTTTATTCGGTGCTTCCACAACGATAAATCGGCGAAATTCGTCGGAATGCAAAGTCAAAGATCGTTCGTCGAGCATTTATCACTATCGTAGATTTTAGAATCACGATATGGAACTACGATCATTATTAAACTAAAGGATGTGTTGTCTACTTTCTTTGTTGTCTCTGTGCAACGAGAAAATTAAGATAGTGTAGATGTAGCAAATTTTCTTTTGTGGGCAATCCGTAAATACGCGGATTAAACGGAAAAGGGAAGGAACTATGCCAAATATCTTTTTCCTCGTCCCTTCTAAAATTGCAGTTCTATTAGTTACACCTTATGGTCGTTTGCGAGGTTCTGACGCGCGCGTCGCGATGCCGTGGGATTCCGGACGCCGAAGCGGCACTCTTTCTCACGGAAAAGGAAGAGCGCGGCGGGCGCGCTTAGAATTCCGCCGCTCCGTTCGCTCGCCCGCCCTCAGTCCACCATCGATCGGGATTCACTGTCCCGGGTGGTTGGAGCGGAGAGGATCCATCCTCCCCTCGTCCATCCCGCTCAGTGGCGGCGGCAGTATCCACGGGATTTTGCGTGCCTCCGAGATTTCCCATCTTCCTTTCTTCTCTCTCGCTCTCGATCTTTCTTTTTCTCTCTCGCTCTATTTCTCGTCCTTCGCCACAGCGTCCCGCAAAATATCACCCGCTCGCGACACTCATTTTTCACGGTTGACCGTCGTCGAGGGCCATGAGATAACAACGGCGGAGAGGAAAGGTTTGCCACCGCGATAACTCTCATGGGAGAGAGGAGTCCTCTTCTGCTCCGCTCGGTTCCTCTTGCTCGCTCGCTCGCCTCGAGGGTGGCAGGAGAGTAGGTCTGGCCGGCTAGTCATTAGTCACTTTCCGAAGCAGAGGCACAGACAGGCCGCGGCTCTTCCTCCTGCTCACTCTGCCTCGCTTCCTCCTGTTCCGCGTTCGCCTCTCCTCTTTTTTCCTCTTTCTCTCTCTACATCCTTTCTCGTTGTTTCGTCCCGCTCTGTGTACCGTCTACTGGCCGCTCACGCTCTTCTCTCTTCTCCGTTTCGCTTCGTGGTTCCGTGCTTTCCTCGTATCTCTCTCGCACCACAATCTCTCTATACCGGCCACCCTTCCTTCTCTCCCGCACCCCGCCCCCGCTTACCGACTACGAGACCTGAAGCGGTATAAGTTTCCCCTCTCGTCGGGCTCCGTCGGCTGTGGCTTCGAGACGTTCTCGCTTGCTCCCCTCACGGAGAGAAACGCCGCGCTCGTGTTCGCCTCCTCTCCTGGTGCTAAGCCTCTCGCGCGTCTATCTTGATTGAGAGGGAGCGCTCCTCTCTCTTTTCGTCTCGCTACGTCGTTTTCTATCTTTCTCTTTCATGGTTACGTAGCCTAGAGAGAGAAAGAGTGCAAAGATAGAGATAGAAAGCGGACTAACCATGCCTACGGCATGAACCTGACGAGGACGCAGCGAGAGAGAGAGAGAGACGTTGTCATTGATCGTCCCGACTGCGGCTTGTGAGCCGCTAAAGGTCCCGTACAAGCACGGGCCCGCCGGCGTGTATAGCCGTAGCACATGTGCATGTATACGTGAGCACACGTGCGTAAGTGCTCCGTCCGTTTCATCGTTCTCGTGCGTGCGGCGGCGGAAACCTTTTTCTTTCTGCGCTACTCGAATTGCAGTGTTATTAGGTTGGCTTGTAGTGATCAGACACGTAATGTGCGTACGACGAGTTGATATTTTATAAGAATGTGGAAAATGCACCAATCATGCGTCCACGCTTCATAGATATCCGCAATGTACAAACTATGTGAAAAAAATACCCGTAAATACACATCATCATTGATGCTTAAAAAGAATTTTATCTAATTTAGAGGAAACAAAATTTCGATATTATAAATTTATTAATAAGATTGGATATTGTTAATTTATTAATATAAGTTGTATGTTTTCAATGTATAGGAACATAAGGCTGTCCTCTCATGACGTGTTATTGAATTCGATTCACTTTTTCTCTCTCTTATCTGATACGAAGATAGCATTCTCTGCATGTGCACAATCATGCAATAATCAAACAACCACGTTTACTAAATGCCAAACGCACGATACTGCTGACAACGGTATTTCTCGGGAAAATTGCGAGCGCTCGGCGAGCAGTTTTTAATCAACGGGGCAAGGGAACTGGGACATCCAGCGCGACGGATAAAGGAAAAAGACCGTCTGCTCGCGCGAAGGTTCACCAAGGCGATAATTCGTCGCTCCGATTTCGGGGGTTTGGCTCGGTTAACCGAAACCGTGGCTCCGAGGGCGTGCGCTGCGACCCTTAGCCAATAAAACAGTTGACCTCCTCGGCCGGGAGGAGAGGAGCAAGGTGAAACGAGTAAAACGACGAGGTCCTCTGCATTTTTGGCGATCGCTGCGAAGTCTTCGCTAATGGTTCCCTCTCCTCTTCATTTTTCGTTTCATCTCGTTTTCTCCGTTCGCGACGTTTCGACGAATAAGTCAGTATTGATGAGGTAAATAAATTGTCGCGTAAATAAATTACGATTAATCATCACTTTGAGAGAAATCACGTGATGTTTCATAGGAGAAGAATCGTCATCGGAAAATTTGCTGGAATAGAAATTTACTTGACCTCTACAATGATATTTATCACATCACCATATTTAGTTTCGTTACTTCTCGTCGATCTTACAATTAATCGGCTAATGTATATTTCCTGTAAGATAGAGTTGACAAAAAGCTTCTGTATCTAAAAATTATAATTATCTAAAATATAATATCTATACACTTCGATATTTGGGAGCTGATTTTAGACAATAATAATACAATGTCAAACCACGCATTGCTCGATTATCATTGAAACGAAGAAAGAGGAAAAATGTCCGTTAGTTGCTTTTCGTAATGATGATACTCGATGCTGATATATTCTCCACATGGGATCCTGCGCCCTTCGACAACCCTTAGCGGCTTAGCAGCGCTCGATTATTATCACCGCCCCTGCCTCGATAATGAAAGTACGTGCGCGCGTTTGCGTACGTGTACGTGTGCGTGTATTATGTTGGTGTCGAGAGCGTCAGGGTTCGCCGCCTGGTTGCATTCGGGCACCGACGGGATCCGATGAGAAGAACGAGCGGCGGCGCGATGAGAGACGGAGGGGGCTACAACGAGGGTGGCTTCGAGGCGTATATGCCGCGTCTTTGCTCCGCTGAGTCACGCACTAAAGAGAAACGCGTGAGGTCTCTCTGAGGGACGAACGGAGGGTTCCGGACGACCACGGGAGCTTCGTGCGGGAATCTTTATTTTTAGCGTGTGCGCCGATCCAGCGGAACTCGTGCTCGATTCCTAAAAGACCGAACTTTTTAAAATTACACTTTACGCACAATATTATACATTTACGCACATATACGAAAGGCAAGGAGAACTTCTCAGTATCGAATAGCAGCAAGTTTTGTAAAAAATAAGTTCTTGCGATAGATAACGTCGTAAATAGCGTTCAGATACTACTTTTGACAATGATTAACTGCATTATTACAAAAATTAAGCAAATTGGAGAGATACTTCTCGTGCGGTTACTGAAATTGAGATCACTGTATTTTTCGACGCACTTTTTATTATTAAAACGGTTCTAATTCTCGATATATGTTTCTCCCTAAAGCCCGGAGATGCAAATGAATTTAATGAAGTTAGATTACCGTTGCGCTGAATCTCATACATACACACACGCGCGATGTTCTTCGTGGTACGATGGAATTCGAGCCATTGCGCAAGTAAAATTTTATTTATAAAATGCGAGAGAGAGAGATAGAGACACGTGCGCGCGCGATTCATGGAAAGGCTAGGCCATGTCTGCTGTTTTATCTCGACGGTAATGTTGGGTAAAGATTGTTATCGCCGTTATCTCGGTATCGATAACTAAAGTGTACGTTCTTCGTTCGTGTGCTCGAGCTAATGCCACAAGATTAACCCCTTCGTTACTCCGAGCGCGCGTATTCAACCAGCTAGAATTGAGAGCCGCCGATTTGCCACATTGTTATGCAATGCGTACGTTCGTCTCTCGATTTGTTTGAAGCACCCTTACGATCGAATTCGAATTTTGTGACGTAAATTCCACAAAGTCAAGTTTCAAATAAATCTAATCTGCATCGGGTATTTATCCGCGAGGAATTTTTGAAATTCACATTAAAATGTAATTTTGATTTCTTCAAAAATTCGAAATATTTAACTAGAAAAACGTTTTAATTGTAATTTGTTTATTAGATCAAGGATCAGATTTAACATAAAACATCAAGAAAATGGTGTGTACGCTTCGTTTTTCTTTTGAAGAAATTAAAATGTAGAATTAACACGACGTATTTTGAAGGGGATCGAAAGGAGTGCAAGACCGGGGGATGGAACAATCCGCGAAGAAAGCGGAACGACGCGAAATTCGCCGGGCATTAAAACAAACTCGTTGTACCGGGTACACGGATAGGACGAGCAGTGTAGATGCGGCGGAGTAGCCACGGTAGCGTGAAATACGACGCTGCAACCTGGATTTCCGGGCCTTAACTCGGTACGCTTACGGTGTAAATGAACTAACAGAAGCGGAGTTTCTCGTTCATCCCCGGAATACCGCTAGAAATGCATATCTTCCGCTTGAAAAATTAACGGACATCTGGAAGATGACATCTCGCTCCGTGTTAAAATTTTATTTTGAATTCATTTTATGTTAGTTCTATCAGTATTTCATGCATTAAACCACAATTTATATATTATAGAACGTGAAATTGTTTGATAAGGAATTTATGATAAAATGAGATTTTGGATCAATTTTTCCTTAACGAAAGTATTGAGAAATAAAACACCTCGACACAAAATGCGTAGAATTCTCAAAATGTTAAAAAAGGCGACAAAATGAGAAATGTAGACGTAAATGTAGATAGTCTTTAAGTTTTTTCATGTAATAATGTCAATCCTGTACTATATGCTAGCTGGATTCGGATCTATCCGCTAAATTTCCACTTCGTTTCGTTTCCCATCGACGTGTTCCCATCGGCGGTGCACGCATCCGTTAGAGTCGCGGCCGGAATGCCTCCGGTAGCGGGACGAATTTCGTCGCTGCGACGAGATTCTGCTGATGGCTCGCATACCGGTCGACATACCGGCCCGCTGTTCATGTGTCGGTTACGCGGAACGAAAGCGCGCGGATCGAGAGCGAGTATACCGCGCAGTGCCGAGAACTCGGGGGCCAGCTGAGTGTTCTGGGCGACTGAGTTCTGGGGTTCCAGCCGGCCCCCGGACC
Source organism: Crematogaster levior (assembly GCA_901521435.1). Taxonomy (NCBI): domain Eukaryota; kingdom Metazoa; phylum Arthropoda; class Insecta; order Hymenoptera; family Formicidae; genus Crematogaster; species Crematogaster levior. Next base: position 86,427 of record CABEGB010001458.1, read on the forward strand.
CCTCTCGCTCACTGCGGCGGCTATAACGCGCGGCACGTAACCGCGGCCGGCGGCAATTAGTAGCGGGCCGCCGAGGGAGCCTCGGCCTTTTTCCCCAGCCTGCTTGCCTCCGCCCGTTGCATTCTATCTTTTTCTCTCTTTCCTACTGTCTCTCTTGTTCCCGAGCGTCTATCCTCTTCTCTTTCCGGCTCTCTATTACGCTTTATCTCACGTTTTACCCGTTCGCCGGTGTCCCGCTCGCACGTCCGCGCTTTAGCAACCACCGCTTCTCTTCTTCCTCTTCCTCTTTCCGCCCGCGGCGTATCCCATCGCTCTTCGCCGGCACATCCCTCCTCTGAACCCTGTCCTCCTCTCTTCCTCTCAGGCCAGCTCTCCCGCGGCGCGTTTTCGCTCGCTCATGTATACGGTATTCGGATTCCTTCTCTCTCTATCTCTCTTTCTCATTCTCTACGTGGTTCTGATCTTCTCATTCGCTCGCTCGCGTGCGCGATCGGTTTGCACGTTGAAGAGGAAGAGAGAAATGGGACAGAGAGTATCGGCGAAAAAACGACGGAGGTGGTTGAGGTTCGGGAGCAGAAGAGAGGCAGAGGAAGAAAGGGAGAAAGAGATGGGGAGATTGCGCGTGTCGAATAAAGAGGGAAACGGGCGCGAGACAGGGACGACCGGGGCTGTGCGGTGGCATAAAAAGAGGCGTAGCAGGAAGAGAAAAAAAGAGCGAGACTGCCGTGGCGAAAGGGAAGAAAAGAAGATGGTGAGCTGGGGCGGACGAAGGCGTGAGACGAAGAGGGAAATGCGGGGTAAAGCGGTTGGAGAGAAGGGAAAGATATATAGAGAGAAAGAGAGAGAGGGGGAGGCAGAAAGAGAGACGCGAGGTTCGGGGTGGAAGCCGCAGGCTTTTTGTCCCGCCACCACCGCAGCCACCCGACAAAAATAGACTCCGTGTCCCTCGGTTCGTCTGTGCAACGACGTGCGACGCGGAGAACCTTCCGTCCTTCTCTTCTCGTTCGTTCCGGGCGTGAACGCCAACGGGTGTCTTCCGTCCTCGTCGTCCGCTTCCTCCTTCTTTTTACTCTTCTCTATTTTTTTTTTGCTTCTCTCACTCTTTCTCACTCTCTCGCTCGCTTTTCCCTGAGGAGCTGTATTCTACGGTTTTCTCCGTCGCTGATGTCCCGAGAGAAGAGGCCGAAGCCAAAAGCGCGCGCGAGAGATTGTTAGAGTTAGGGTGGCCGGAGATGAGGCCGATAGAGCACGCCTTGATGATCTTTATCCGTCGTAGGCGACCTGACACCCGATGATGCGAACGTGGGCGCTTAGATGCTTGGGCGACGTAGGCTAGAAGTCGAGCCGGTGGGGTTAGAGAGGATCGACCTCCCTTCCACCCTACCTCCTGTCTTCCCTGCCCTTCTCGCCGACCGATATACTCATCCGATAACCAGCGCGGCAAATCGCGATACGTATCGACCCCTTTCCAACGACCGCGCGCGCCAACCCCCCTTCACTACAAATAAGCTCCCGTACTACTTACCCGCACTCGCGGTCCCATCCGAGAAGTCCCGCGGGGAGGAATAAGGATCGCTGCTCCCTGTAGAATACCCTGAATTTGCCGTATCGCTCGCGATAACTACTATCGAGATTTTCTCTCTCTCTCCCTCTTTCTCTATGTATTTCTGTCTTCGCAGAACCGGGTTTCAAGGAACGATGTAATTTCGAGAGGCGATCGCGCGAATTACAACGGATCCGAAAAAGGAAGAAGGAGGAGGAAGAAAAAGGGGCTGTAGTTAGAGAATATTAATCAACATTTCACTTTTAAAAGCGTTCGTTTACGATTATATTTAATTATAATGTAGGAATATTACATTTATTATCGTGATTATCCTATATTCTTTATAGAAACAAAAAATTTACAAACATAAGACGAATTTAATTATTGTTCTTATTATATCTTATATAAATTACTACAGTAATAATTACATATCGATGGCATACATACTTTTCGATATCTTGTTCGTCAACCGTGAGATTGGTTTCTTAAAATGTCCCAAGATATTTCGACAATTATCTGTATTGTTCATTAGATTGCACCTACTTTAGAGCGGTAATTTGATCTTGGAATAAAATCTTGAATACTTTATTTCGTCTTCAAAATTTTAAATACTCGTCTCTAGACATGCCATTGTTTAAAATCACATAGCAGACATTTAAATTAAAAAAACACTACATTTTTTCTATCAATTAGTTTAATTTATCACACTCTTATCAGAGTATTAAGAAATCACAAATATTTCTAAAGAATCAAGTTGCTTTCTATCCTCAAGCATTACCTTCTTATTTTTACCTCGCAAAATATCTTTCATATTGCAAATATTATTGTCGCGGTAATCAAGTCTCTTTCTCGGTGTCGCGCGATTGTTCGATTCTCTAAGGCGACCGACCTCTCAAGTCGGTGCGAAGGCTCACTAGAGTATCCGGCACACGTTTCCCTGGCTCTCCGGGGACGGCGATCGTCGGGACCGAAGTGAATGCCGCGCGCGGGAAAGACGAGAACGGCGAGTGAAAGAGAGAGGTGGAAACGAGCTCTCGAGTGAAACTCCTCGCACCCGGTATCCGGTATCCATGGCCAATTAGCCGTGCCTCTCTTACCACTTCGGCGTTTCTGTTACTTTCTTTGTTATCCGCCGCTATAAACACCACCATGGGTGCTCCATGGCGTGCACGCTGTACCAATTTATGGGCCGTGGCTACCGGAAGCGTGGATCGGCTTCTCCCGAAAGCGATAGTGTCATCTCTTCATCGAGACTTCGTCGAAGGTTCATTAAACATTCTATATTTCGACGAACCTTTCATCTTCTCACGCAGTCGATAGCGAAAAATAAGTTTTCAGCGTTTCACATTTGTCGAAATATATACGACGCAAAAATAAAATTACATTTTTTAGAAAACGAAAGAATTGGAAAATATTAAATGTATAACTCAGCTCGTTTATCTTAATACCTTTTTTTAGAACGTTACAGAAAACGCAATTCAAACATTATGTCGAGATATCTTTGCACGAAAGACATATATGTATATAATATTTTTATTGCCCTCCGTGCGAGGGTATTCTACAGACGCTCCGTTCTTCGACGTAACTTGAAATTTCTATTTATGGAGCGTCCGTTTACTGTCGCTGCATATGGCGACACACCGCCGTGCGTTCCGACATAATAGGAGCTCGAGACGCGTAAGCCGTCGGAGGCTTGCTTAATCCCATCGTGAGGTCCCGCACCGGGACCGTTTCTGACCGTAGAATGGTCCGCAGGCCCACGAGGCCGGGATCGTCGACCTTGGAAAAGAGGTGGCGGACCGTTCATGCCGAGGGTGGGTTTGGGCAACTCTCATTGATCGTGGTCAACTGGAGGTCCATTGTGTTCCCTCTCAACGCGTGGATTTTCGGCAAATGCTGTCGCCCTTCCCCATTTCCTGCCCAACAGAGCCTGCAGTTTGTTTGTCAGCCTGCACGTGACCGGCCCCGGTATTAGAATTCTAGCCGCGTCCCGCCGATCGGCCGCCGTTGCTCTCTTCATTAAGGCAAGTAAATCCCGGCGCGGTATCTTTCGAATCTTCGCTTGGGCTCCGGTCGACGCTTTGCGTAGCGCATCGCGTCCGGAATACATTGAAAGGCTGCGAAATGCCAACCAGCCAACCAGCCTCTCGGCAGTTTCCGCCGCAAATCCACCGACGACACACGGCCATGTGCGTAGGCGAGCACGGTGCTCGTGGCGTGCTTGCTCGTCGAACTAATCACTCGAGCGGCGCAATTAACCGCGCGTTTATGGGTCGGGTTCCGCAATAAAACGCGCCGCTCGAAAATTACGGCCTGTCGCGATTATTCCGCTGCGCGCGATTATACCCGCGTCAAATTCACGTGATTGTTTTTTCGCAGATGAGAATGTGTTTTCGAAAACCGGAATTTCCATGCTTGTCGCAGCGATCGCTAAAGTCGCTTCTTTGTAAAACGATCATTGGCCCTTTTCTCCCGATAATCAAATCGATATTCGATAACACTCTTATTCGACACTTTCGTGACGCAAGAGAGCATCGTCTACCTATAAAAGCGCGTTATCGCGAGAACGGTTCGCAATACGTATAAACGATAAACGCGCGGGTAGTTATCGGGCCCGAATATGTGGTGGTTCTCGCCGTCGTCGTCGCCGCCCGGAATTATCTCCCTCGACAGCGATATCGATTGTCCCGTCAGATAGCACGGCCGCGTGAGTCGGCACTTCGTCGTTCCGCTTCTTTCCTTTTTGATCCGCCGGTGGGATAAGCGGGGCCGGGCCGGGCCGGGCCGTTCCGTTCCGGACGGACTCACCATCGCGACATGATCGATTTTCGCACCGCGCGACCGCTCCCGACGAGATATTATTCCTTCCTCGGTGTTGCGGCGACGAACCGCGATCGATACGCTCGCCGATCTGTCGCCGCGGAATGAAACGGAGCGTCGAGAAGGCGCGCCGCAATTTTCTTCGACTATTTAACCGACCGCGACGAACTTTCTTCGAATTCTCAGGACACGTGGCGCGGTGCGGAGTGGAGCAGCCGCCGGCTGGTACTTGGCCCGCCCCGTTTCGCTCGTTTTCTTTTGCAGCCAGCGTGAAACGAGCGAAAACTTGCGGCGCCGGAGTCACGCAGCCGGTGATTTTCAACGGGTCTACTACGCCATCGTAATCCGTTGTCGAGAAAACACTTTTGTCCCCGAGATGTATCCTGAGAAAGTATTGAGTTTTACTTCAATGTTCGAAGCTTCCGAAAAACGTATCTACTTTTTGATTTTCTAAGAACGCTAGAGATATATTGGATTTTTGTTTTCGTGTAAAAATATATGATTTTTGGAGAGGATAATATTCTCCCTGCTATGGTAGAAGCTCATATCAGCCCTGCAACAAATGACTGAAATTCGAAAGTACGTTCAAATTTCTTGATTAATTAAGCAACAATAGGTTGTAAAATTACAGAATAATTTTCGTCTGTATCTCATTGCAAGAATCATCTAGATTTCAGTCGATATGTGATACTCGATTTTATTAATCTAACATAAAAATCAATGTAATTGTATTTTATTTCTTTTTTAACACATATTCGACTTATTAATTTTTTGTTAATTAAAACTTAGGACGACTATACTCTTCTATATGTGTTATTTTGCTATGCAACCGTAAAGTGTTAAGGTATTAACAGTATTATTCATTGAAATCAATTTATCCAAAAAAGATCGCATTTAAACGTTAAAAATTTTAAAGATTTAAAATTTTTCCTGAAATATATCGTATATCTATTAAAATTTACTGAAGCGGCAAGTTTGAAAGCGCAGTCATCAGAGCGATGAAGAATTAAACGCATTCGCATATAATCATTAATATACTAATTAATATATATTGCGCGCTAGTTGAATATCACATATGTTTCGAAGCTTTGTGTTAGTGATGATGAGAGTGGTAGCAAGTTATGAGATTTCGTTTCAACATTTGCGAATTAATAAGCAGAAGAAATTAGCAATTAAATGCAGCAATATTCATGTCGGATCTCGATTTCTGCGACCGGTCTTTTGTCGCTAGTCACCGGTGGCGCTTCCGTTCCATTCGATCCACTACCGGTGAGTTCGCGCGAACGAGTTCCACGTAGGGCGACGGGACCATCGATTTCCAGGCGGCGTCCCACGGTGGCGGTGGCGGTGGTGATGGTGATGGTGGTGGCGGCGGTTCGTGGCGCCGTGAAAGAAGTCGGAACACGGACATTTAAATCTAAAAACGGCTGGCCGAAACTCCCGACCCCAGGGTAATTGGAGGGTCGCGGAATTTGTTGCTTCGCCGACGTGGTGTGAGGGAGGAAGGGAACGAGAACGATGAGAAAGGGGAAAGAGGGAGGGCGGCGGGACGCTAAAATACGAGCACCGGTTAAACGCGGACAGGCAGGCAGGTAGGAAAGCCGGGAGAGAACGAGCGAGAGAGAGAAAGTGTGTGTGTGTGTGTATTTGTATGCTGTAGAAAAGAGAGAGGGAGAAGGAGAGAGAGGGGGAGACGGAGAGAGAGAGAGAGGGAGAGGGAGAAAGAGAAGCATGGAAAAGGAAAACGGCAGAAAAAAGAGCAAGAGAAGGACAAGTGACCGCGATGAGGAATCGCAGAGCGTTTGCAGAGCGAGCGCGTACTTGGATAAAACGGGCGCACCGCAAATCCGCCCGCGTATAAACGAGTTAGAGCGCGGAATCGTCGTCGGTGGTAACGACGACGGTGGTGGCGGTCAGGATAAAGAGCAGCGGAAACGGAATAGAAGGAGAAAACGAGAGAAAAAGAGAGAGACAGAGAGAGGGAGATGAAGGGAAGCGTATGCACGAACCGAGCGACCGGCTGCGCATCCGGGAAAAACCGGCGCTGTACCGGCTATCCATGGTCCGAGGCACAGCAGTAGTAATACGGAACACAGCGAATGCGCGGGAAGAAAAAGTGGAGAGATAGCCCTCTCATACTATCCAGCTTATAAGACAGAGACAGCGAGACGTAATAGGTCGTAGACGCGGAGGTTTGCGTGTAATTGGATTCATCCCCTCGGCGCTAAACGCGTCCCACGTTCTTCCGACTTCACTCTTCCCTCTTCGTCTCTCCGCCGTTCCTGTTGCTGAAACCCTAGGTGCGAACCGCGCCGCTGTCGTCCTTCACCCCCAACGACGACAACGTCTCCACCCTTTGCCTCACCCGCCTCTCGACCGAATTAACCCCGTGCTATCGCGAGACAGGCGACAGAGGGGAGAGGAGAGAGCGGCAGGCGCAAAAGCCCCCACCGTCGCCTTCGCTCTTATCTTCTTAACTTTTCCGCGGTTGCGCCCGCCGGCGTCCCTCGGCAGCTCTTCGTGTTCTCCGCCCCGCGCACGTTCCGTCGTGTCTACTTTAACGTGCGAAATTTCTAACTTCCGCCACCGCGGCGGATCGTAAAACTCACAGTAGCCGCGGGAGCCCGGTTCTAAGCAAAGAGCTAGAGAGAAAGAGAGAGAGGGAAAGGAGAGGGAGAGGGATAAAAAGTGCGACGAAGAAAGGAACATCGCGTGCGAGTAAGCGAGCGAGCTCGACGAGAATAGGGCTTCATGGCGCGTGTTGTGAGAAAGAAACAAAGCGGGTATGTGTGCGGGTTGCGTGAGCTCTAGAATGTGTGCACTCGAGCCGGGACGGATGTAAAAGGTTATATAGCGTACGACCCACCTTGGAACTGCTCGTGGCCGTTCCTCAATATAAGCACGGGACTCGTCGATCTATCAGTGATGTTGGATCGTTTAAAAGATCATTTTAGGGTCCAGTGAACCCCGAAGCTGGAGCGAGTTTCCGCGTTCTTCGTATTCTCGTTATTTAATCGCAAGCTATATGCAACAAATACACACGGGATGGATATTTTCTTTCTTTTATCGGTTTATCACAATGATCGTGACTGATGAGTTAAATCAGAGACATAACTAAAACACACTTCCCGAATTAAGAGAACTCAATAATGATGATCGAAATTTCAAAATCCGTTTAAGAATGGAGCGTAATTAATCTTAATCACGGAGAACATTTTCATGTTTGACGATGTAAGTTCAACGATGTAAAAACGATGTTTGCCTGTAATTTATTGCACCCTGGGGCAAACTTCTAAACACATTCGAGTACCCGTATACCCTTCGATTTCGCTATTGTAAAACGCCGTTGGACCTGTGGTCGATGGCAATGAGAGTCCCTCTTTGAAATTCGAACCGGCGCTGAGGCCGATCGGTCTCAACGCTTTTCAAATGATCGAATCGAGTGAACGGGCGTACGTGATTCTCGAGTGGGTACACCAGGTATAATCATTCTACCGTTTGCGGGACCATTCGGTGGCTCTGGGGCTTTTAGCGGGCCACGATCGGCCAGCTGGTATGTCGTTGATTCGCCGATATGGGAAAGCCAAATCGGGAAAAGAGCCGGGCGTGGTGATACAAAGAGATTCGGCAAAAAAGGGGTTGTAAAAAGGGAGAGAAACAGGGAGACATTACTTAAAGAGAGACGGATAAAGACTGTGGCAAGAGAAGGAGAGGAGAAACGAGGGCTGGAGAGCGAAATGCGAAATTCAGAACCTGGCTCCTGAAACGGCACGGCTCTGCCCGGTTCAGTTTGGCCCGGCTCGGGCCTCGTGCTCGACCCTGCTTGGCCTACAGCGGCCTCCACCTCCTCTTCGTCCTCCCTCTCGCCTCTTCGCCACCTCCTCTTCTGCAATTTCCTCTTCCTTCTCTCTCACCAGAATGCCGAACGCGAACGTCTGGTTAATGAGGCGCACGCACACACGCTCGCGCGCACGCGCAGCGTGCCCTCGTCGCCGTTCCCCTGCGTCGTCCCTCCTGCCTTGCCGCCGGTCTCCCTCCTTCGACATTACCTCTCCGCCGCCGCCTCTGCCCGCTTCTTTCTCCGTCGCCGCCGCCGCCGCGGCCTCAAACACAATGCGCCACGTTGCACTGCCTAGGCGTCACGGTAATGACATACTCCCACATGCATGCGCGCCGTCCGATATCGCAGCATCTACCAGTAGTGGCAACGGCAACGGTAGCGCGGCGGCGACAGCATCCGCGGTAGCAGCTGCAGCCGGCTGCCGTCAGGAAGCTACCGCGAATGAGCGAGCGAACGAGCGGCGAGAGCGAGAACGGTGATTGATCGCGCCGCAAAATCGCGCGCGGCTATCGTCACACAGTCGCCGACACCTGTGCAACTGACACCGCGAAAGGACGTCGCATGATTTTTCTTCCCTTTTTCCTCCCCGAGGATCTCCAGATCCGGCTTGTTTTACATATTTACTTGTTTCACGACAGATACAATTATCGGCCGAATTGCGAAGTGGAACGCACGTAGTTCATCGCACACGAGCGGTAGACCTGATTAGATTTCGTCGTGCTCTGAATACTAAAGTAAAAAACTTATACGTAGAAAAACTGGAATTTTTTCGAATTTAGAAAGAAGCAAGTCTCGGTTTGGTATAAACAATTCGTTGGTCGGAAACGTGCGCGGGAAACCCGGGAATGAAATCCGTCGTAAAAATATCGAGCGGAAAGCATCTCGCAGTATTCTTCGAGACTACAGACTTCACGTTGACGTGCGTCGAAATATCTCCCTCGCTAAAACGGGATCTCTCCGGCGTAGGAAATAAACACGTGTAGCTAAAAACGAAGGCGAACCATAGAACTCGGTGTACTTTAGGTACTCAAATCACTGGCTGTTTCGGACGGTTGCAGCGAACGGTCGGAGTGTCGATATCGAGGAAAGCGTTTAAAATCCGCGGAAAGATACTTCAATCCACCGATACCCGGTACAGGTCGATACAGGCCTGTACTGGATCGAGCCGGAGGGACCGATATTCCCGCGTGCAATCAGATATCGTGGTACCTAGCAACAGCTATACACTGGTGACGGCGGCGGCAGAGCAGCATCATGTATCGATGCGACCGGCTGTTCGAGGATAGGAAGCTATTTCACGGACCATCTCTAATATGCCTGATCTTAACGATAAAACAATCAAGATGGGACGGTTTTGCAAGAGCAAATAGACGATCTCACCTTCTTCGCCAGATAATCCTGAAATAAACCCTTGGCGCGCACATCGGATGACTCCAGTTTTACCGGTTCGGTTCTAAGATATCTTGTTTTCCCTCCGAACTCCATTTTCGCACTGTCAACTCTTGATCGTGCATCAATGATTTTAACGTCACCAGACAAGTCTAGGATTCTAATAAACGGACGTGCGAAATAAATTCAACCTTTCATTTTTATTTGCAAAAGTGAAAGTAAAAGTGTTTTTGATTTCAAAATAAAAGATTAAAGGTATACATACGTCGTGCATACAAAAGAACATAATACAGATGATAAAATGTCCCGGAATCTCTCCACAGTCCGACTGCGGTTGGATATTCTCGTTCTTGCTATTTTTTCGCGGCGGTGCATCGGAGTGCCGAGCGGGAACATAAAGGGCGCGATAACGTTGGAAAGCGGAAAAACAAAGCATGCAGCTGCGAGAGGTGCGAGTAGGAGAGCGAGAGAAGCAGGAGGAGAAGGAGGAGAAGGGGGGGAGGAGAAGGTAGAGAGAGCGGTACACGTTGCGTGAGCGCGAGCGCGCGAGTAGATGGATAGCGAGGCCTTTTGTGGAGAGGAGCGCGGCTTTTACATCTTCCGAGCCGTTTCCATCAACTTTTCAAATCATGCGCGAGCGAAACCCCCCATTCCGCAGTGCCCGAGAATCCGTGTCGGTACGTATCATGCGACTCGCCGCGCACGCGAGACCTCCCCCCCCTCTCTCTCTCTTTTCCTTTCTCTTCCCTCGTGCCGCGAACATGTAGCAGCTACCGTTTTACCGGAGAGGAGAGATCCGAATAACGAGATAGGCTTCCCGAAGCAAGCCGCAACTTAAACGCATCGAACACGCCCGATGATCGCGCCGAGCTTTTTCTCTGTTCAGACGCTGGCGGGATATTTCCGGACTGGTGTTAGCCGTGGAGAATGCGCTCGTGACGGATTCGATTATAGTCGCGTGCTTAAACGAATTAGAGAAAAGGATGGGCGAAGGATTCGCTTACGTATCGGACCTCAGCGAGGTGCAGGATTTCTCTTTTACAGTATCTTTCTCAGATTCTGGTGCGCTTTCTCTTATCCATTCAACTGCTTGATTTTCCATATTCACTTGATATAGATGTAGAAACTCTTTAAATGTATAGATTGCTAGAGTTTCGGTAATGAGTAGGATATTCTGTTTGGAATGCTGTTAGTGATAATGACGATAATTATATTTTCCACCGATTGTTTCACGCGCATGTGATTTCCTGTCTTGCCGTTGGCTGCGGGTTTTAGGTCTGATCAAACTCGGCGCGAAATGATATTAATGCTGTAATTGATTGGCGCCGTTATAATAAAATGACATAAATGAGAGCAACTTCCAGCCAGGTTTCACCGTTGCAATATTATTATACATGTACACATATGCATACGCATATACTGACCACGAATATCATATCGACGATAGGTTTGTAATACGTGGGATGATTCGTGCCCTTTAACCTCGCGATAAATGTGTGAATTACATCTGTAATTCAACAATTAAAGCGAGGATTTTACAAGATTGATGGAAGATTCGACACGCATTGAATTCTTTTTATGTATTTTTTGACAATTTGTGGATATCATTAATTGTGCGAGGTTGTGGAGGTAAACCGATGGAAATCAAGAAAATGATACGGAAATATGTTTATTCCAATTATATTCTAACGATATATATGAAGAAAGATATATTTTTTACAACTGAAAAATATTATATTTCGTATTTGTTTCTCTTTTTTCCACTCTATACAATATATTTTATTACGAATTTGTCACTTCTAGCACATAACCAAGAAATAGGACTGTACATCGAGTTCCACATCTTTATCTCTCATGTACTCTTCATACCTCATACTTCTAATTTATCTAAATTCTATCTCTTATCTGTCTTAATCTACATTTTCTTCGCTATAATTACGTCTGTTATTATTTATCTAATCTTTGGTTATAAAAAAAATACTTCAAGTACAATTTATTGTACCCTTGATTCCTATTTTCTTTCTTCCATTCTTCTTCTTTTTCTCTTCTTTATTTTTATCTCCTTCTTTTAATGTACAGGGTGTCCCATTTTAATGTCCCACCCCAAATAACTTTTTTATTTTTAATTGTAGAAAAAAATGTTTCAGACAAAAGTTGTGTGGTTTCGAGTGGGACATAAGATGATGTCAAACACCACAAGTATGTACTTTGCAACTTTTTTTTCTCAAATCAATTGATTGATTTTATTATTCTGTGCAAAAAAATATCAAGATAAGATTATCGAAAACTGAATGTTTCTCAAGATATTTTGTTTTTTATGTCAAAATACTGTATCTTTCAAGCCTCATAACTCGAAAAGGTACTTAATGAAAAAATACTTTATTATAGTGTTTTGGAAAGCTCTTTAGATAAGCTACAAGAATATGTAACGAAAAGTAGATAGTTCCATTTAAGAAATTGAAGGTGACCTTTACGTGACCTTCAAGCAATTATTCAAAGTCAAACTAATGGCACCATCTTATGTTCCCCTCGAAACCACACAACTTTTGTCTGAAACATTTTTTTCTACAATCAAAAATAAAAAAGTTATTTGGGGTCGGACATTAAAATGGGACACCCTGTATTGTATTATATGTTGTCTTGATTATTTAAAATTAGATTATCGCAAGCGCTACTTTCCATTGATTAAAAATACTGACAGGTGCCGTTAACACGATGTGGAATATTGCGGTGTGCAATCAGACTCGCGCGGCTCGATCACTCGAAAATCCACTTCGACCGAGAGTACGAGAGGGCGAGTAGGTGAGCGGGCGAACGGTTCGACGAGCATTCTCGCGATTTACGGCAATAAGGAATTATTAGCCGGAATGTCTCGTTGGAGAGACTCCGGATTATACACGTACGTACCGATGGTAAAGCGTGTGCGACGCGGCATCGGCGCAGAGAGGTGGGCAGGGGATGAGAACACCATCGAATTCGAAGCGACGAGGTTCGATGCGTGACACGGTAACGCAAACAGAAATCCGACACGCCAAGCGGACAGAGAGGACGGACGGACGACGTTGGGGGTTGGGTGGGTGTCACGAGGGGAGTTGAATCGGTAGACAGACGGCGACAGAGAGGACGAGCGCGACGCGGGGGTGGGCGAGACGGGGCTTATATCGTTCGCGTTGACTGTGGATCGTGCTCTCTACCCCGTGGTCTCCGGCTTCCAATGTCGAGGGTGGAAACGCGAACCCGTACCACAGTCGAGGTCCTCTTCTCTTTTTTAGTTCTTTTTTTTGTCGCTAACCATAGGAGGACACGCAAATACGCGCACGCATTCGCTTGATGAACGAAAGAGGTGGAGTGTAAGAGAGAGAGAGAGAGAGAGAGAGAGAGAGAGAAGAATAAGAGCGCAGAGGACAGAAGCGCGGTCACTTCCGTTAATACGTTTGTCGCCCTGCCGGCGTTTTCACGTAAATCGGGGTTGAACAACGGAAACCCGTCCCTAGTGATGAGCTATCAACGGGCTTCCTGGGAAACCGGCCAGTTGCCGATTGACTTAAATTTTAAGTAAGACGCAAGGCTACATCGGTTGATTTGATTTCACTATGATAAATATGGAATTAAATTAAACCTGCATCTCAAACAAAACAATTTCCAAAAGTCATTGGGAATTAATTATTTTGTTTTTATCTAGAATCAAACTATAATATTATCACGCGGGTGGTTCCAAACCGTTTGATTTTTTAACATTAACATTGTTGGCTCTGCAAACAATTGAAAAATATTATTATAATTTAAAGAGTACAGTTAATCCAACGTTTTAAACTGATTAAAGAGATATTTGTAAAACTTTTCTTTACATAGGAGCATATTTCGATATAAACATAAAGTCAGTTTTTTCTAAAATAACATGTAGGAGAAATTCCGAAAATATCGATTTTGCAAATCGTTCTTTTAATAATTAAATTCTGTCCAAGCAATCTTATTCTTTTATTCACAAGCTCCTAACAAATATCTCATGATCAAATGATAATTATAATCGAGCTCCAAATATTCTGTGTGTGACTTTACATCTAGAATAGCATTCATAATATTCATCTCTTTTGATGGCTAATCATATAAGATTCAAGATATCTCGAAATATTTCTATAGAAGTGGTTCTCTTTTACATACTCATTTTGCATCATGAGAGACCACCGTGTTACCATAAACTTTCGGCTTCAACTAAATGCTTCAGCTCGAAAGGAGAGAATCGCGGATTTCGTATTCGGAAAATTCCTGGTATTGTTCCAAGATTGGTGAATTTCTTCCGTGCCAGACGCAGTCTAGGAGTTCGCGACCCTTTCTTTCGTCGGCGGATGACCTCGTTGACTCTTGCATATCATCCCAGTGATGCCACTCAATTTTTTCGATTCAATTAATGTTTCCGTGTCTTTCTGTAGATTGCATCGGTGAAACGGATATTCTTTCGTTTCAACGTGTGTAATGTTAACATTCTCAATTATCATCATTTGCAGTGTTTACAGAAAATTAATAATTATAATTCGCAAAATGTGGTATAAATGATTTTATTTTATTATTTAAATAATATTCATTATTCAAATAATATTATTGTATATTTAGCGTGTTATACTTAAGTTGTAAGTAGTCTAAGTTGTCTAAGTTGTCATAAGAAGACAATTCAAACTTTTGCACGCTTGATAAAGATATTAATAGAAATATCATATTATCAATCGATCGCGAATACTATATCGTCGGTAAAACACCATATCGTCAAATATCGATTTCCGATATTTAGCCGCTAATTAGAGGCCGCAGACCGCGATAGCATGACGTTATATTTCGATAAAATGTACATAAGGAGTAGAGCATTATAAATAGAATTATTGGTAATTTGCGATATTATCAGAACACGTTTTTAATCGATCGAGAATATTAAATTGATTTTTGATGGCTAATGAGAAACAGCCTGGATCGCCTCGGGGGAATAACAGGTTGAACATTCGATAAATGTTCAGGAGAAACGAATAGGAGAGAGTACACAAATGGATGTTAGTGCACTTAGGCTTTTATCTTTTATCAGGATATTTTTAATCGACTGTGTGAACGCTATATCGTTGCCCAGTACATTGATTTTCGATACCAAAACGCTAATTAAGCTCGATCGGTGGGGATTGGTAGTGGACGTTTTCGATGAGATATATTCAAGAAATAGAACTGTAAACGCGCGTATCGTTGGCAAGCCGCGCTTTACCTTTTAGCTGAGATACGCTCTTAATCGACCGCGAATACTACATCGGCGCGGCCACACCGGCATCGATTTCCGATATGGAGCCGCTAATTAGAGCCGGCGGGCCGCGCCGCGCGATGCGACGCGATGGTCGGGACGGCGCGACGGGGTTTATCGCATTTCCAGGCGTCGCTGATATTATATTAGCCGGCCGGCCGACCGAGGTGGAGAACGGTCTCGGCATAACGCGGTCTCTCCCGCGTGATTTAGGTTTCATGCAGCGTGTTTCTCTCTCTCTCTCTCTCTTTAAGTGCATGATTTTTACAGCGAGGCCGGTCGTCGTCGTCGGTCCGAACTTGCCGCGACTCTTTTCACGCGCTCTCGCCACCCCCTTCTGTTCCCCTCTCAGAATGCCTACTGCTTTAACTCCGTTTCTCTCTCTCTCTCCCTCTCATTCCGTATAATGCGCGACGGCGGTAAGCCGGCTAGCAGCTGCCTGCCTTCCGTGCAACCAGCAAGGCTAGCGGCCCGATCTGGCTGGCCCGTTCCTCCACGTACGGCTCTCCACGCATGGAATCTCCTCCGCCTCGTCAGCGGAGATTCTCTCCTCCGCCTCGCCAGCGTCTCTCCTCGTTCTCCTCCTCCACCTTTCCACCGCATCGTCGTACCGTCACTACTTCGTCGTCGCTACTTCTATCACGTTTGCCGTCGCTCCACCGCACCGGCGGTATCCCACTTCCCATCTCATTCTATCCCTCCTTCTCTCTCTCTCTCCCTCTTCGTGGCTTCTTCTGTGCGCGCATCCTCTTTCTCCCTTGAATATAGATATAGAGAGTCTCTGCGTGTGTAGTATCTCCTCGTGACTTCCAGTTTGTCGCGGACACCATCCTCGTTCCTTCGCTCGTTTGCTCTCACTCTTTCGTTCGCGCCACGAGCTTCCCCACTCGTGTTTCCCCCTTCATCCTACGTCGTGCCCCTCTACGCTTCGGCTGTCCCGCTTACTCTGTTCTGACACCGCAGGCGGCTTCAAGCGACGCCTGCGCGAGAGCGAGGGAAAGCGTACTTGGTGAACACGAGTGTGAGCGGGATGGAGCGCGGTGAAGAGGCAGAGAGTCACAGAATGCCGAAGTTTGGTCCACGGCTGCCGTCGCTGCCGACCGGACGGACAAGTATTGTCCGGATCCCGTCCCGCTCCGGGCTTAGGGGTCCCGTTTGAAGGCGCAGCTGGGGAGAGGCTCGGGGGGGCCTCCCAAGTCAGATATGAATCTTTGTGCCGGGAGGGCGACCCGCACACTCGACGGCTAACGGCGGGGTGGCATCCGTCCTTAGAGAAAGAAGCGGAGAAACGAGGAGACGGAGGGGACCACGGCGACGAGCTCGTGTAATAATTTATTCCGTTTAGGCTCCCTGTCAAGTCTCTTCGACGCTGGATCCAAGCCCTTCTTCTTCTTCTTCTCCTTCTCTTCCTCCTCCTCCTCCTTATTCTTTTCCTCTTCCTCCGCTTCTCTTGTCTGCGCACTCTCTGCCTCTCCCTACGGCTTCGAAAGACCCGCACTTCGTTCGCAAAAGTACGTACATGCGTATGATCGCCATGGTCCTCAAGCCCGAGTACGTTGCTCGACCGGATTTGGTGAATACCGTGTCTGGTACCGAGGGGACACGCGTACGTCAGCAATCTTCTGAGTGTACGCTACATATTGGATTTGAGTCTTTATTCGTCCCACAACGGCGGTCGATGTGCGACGAACATCAGGGGAATTCGTGACAGACTGGGAGCTAGGAGATAGATGGAGGATCGTGATCTCTCTTCACGTGTTGAACGGAGGGAAGGAGATACGGAGCGACCCCGCTTCGTTTCACTTTGCGTCAGCATGATGGTACGTCGAGAGAAAGAGAGGGGGGGGGGGGGGGGGGGAGAGAGAGAGCAAACAGCCGATAACGCGACGTCTTCTCGTCGGGAATCGCATGACAGTTTAGCGTGACCCCGTTCGACCCGATTTAGAGCGAAATAATAAATCGTAGCGAGAAAGATTACGTAGTAAATGCGAAGTTAAGTAATATTTACTATTTACTACTAATTATTATCATATTAATTACGTATTACTAGAATCTATCTGTCATACATTCTCAGATATCAATTGAGATGATACACATTGATAGAGAAAATTCGTTACAGCATTAGTTACAGTTATTAGTTACATAATGTAAGTGTAGCGAGAAAGCAAGTGAAAAAAATTTCAGGTTGTGCAACTTTTTTATAAGAGCTGGAACTGTGGGTCCGATAGGACGTGAGAATGATGGGTTAAATGCTGATATTTCGCATCGTCATTGTGATGGTACAAAACGTCACGATGAAACGTAATAACGTTGTAATAAAACGCGACCGTTCGCTCACACGCCACACGTCGGCTTGACTTTAACGTCGCGTTCATCTGACATTTCGTGACACCGGGTTACGCAAGCGTGATACTGCCCATCGGTTATAATTATTCGACCGCCAATTAAACGTGTTAGAGCGCCGGTATTTCGCTCATTCATTTTAGTCGCGAGACTTGGACGTAGCGTTCAACCAGAGGCTTCGTCTATCAAAAATAAAGCACGGCACTCTCCCTCTAAATGCATGGAGGAATTTGAATGCTTATATTCAGACTTATTTCAATATCTAGAGTCTAGATGGTCCAAATAGTGTTAAATATTTATAAGCGTTAGAGGAATACAATTCTTATAAAATCTTGTATACAAAATAACACCAAAAAGTAACTTTTAATCGATGTATTAATTAGTAATCATATATCGTAAAAAAAATTTCTAAAGAACGAAATAATGGTCGAAACTAATGTGTTATTGATGCATTACATTCATTTACGTTTCACAATTTGCCGACCTTCTTGAAAAATTTCCAAAAATGACATCAAAAGTTGTCATATAATATTAATAAAAAAAGAGGAAACCTTTCCTCTCTCTTTTCCATTAAATTATACATTTTTCAAGTTTTGAATTACATGATTGTCTACATTCTTCGATACTACCAAATCATCTTTTAGTATACGAGTTTTGCAGGTTTCTATAAATTGCTGAAAACGAATATTAATGATTAGTGAATCTCCGCACTCAAAATTACGAAGACGAACATTATCGTGGCCTTCGGTGTTCGCGAGAGTGTTTCCGGGGATGGGCGGACGTTCCGGTTTTCCGTCAGATCGTCCGGTTAGCGAGCGTGCCGGACGCGGCTTTTCGGATGATTGGCCGCGCGACCGGCGCGCGCGATCGGTTTCCGGTCACGGGCCGTCCCGGATTCCAGGCCGGCGCTCTGGTGTGAGTTGCTGACTGCCTACCTCTCTTATCGATTCGCGCGCTTCATCGTCGTCATCGTCGTTGTCGTCGTCGTAGTAGTCTTCGTCGTAGTCGTCGTCGTAGTCGTCGTTGTCGTCGTTAGCGATGCGATGAGGAGCCACTCGGACGGACGGCTCTCGGGACGAGTGGTTTTACGAGTGGACAGTTAGGGCCGAGAGAGCGATGAAAGTTTCCCTCCCTCGTGTTTCCACAGAGCGGGGTCCGACGAGTCTTTCCTCGCATCGCAGTACCACCAGGCTCGTCCGGTATTCCAAGAAGGTGCCGGGACACTTTCTGATAGCTACGATCGCGCGATAAAGCGACCTCCGTTACTGGCAAAGATGCTGGGAGTGGAATTTTTGGGGAAGACCTCTATCTCTTTTAACATCGAAAATATTAGGGTGAAGACTAATCTACTTGTATGTTTGAGATAACAGCACAATTACAATTTTTATACAAAAAGAATGAATTTTCCTTTAGGACGCGTTAGCATTTTGGTTTTTAAGTATTTTAATCGTAATATGAAATGCGTACCTCATAAGATTTTCGAGCGGTAATGAAAATGTTTTATTTTATACCTTACATTTGTATTAAATAAAATGAAATTTCGAAATTTTTCTTTAATCAAGATACTCGTTTGTGAGAGACATTGTGGAGTTTTGGAATTCGATATAAAGCGGATAAAGTGGATGCACTAAAATGATTCAGTTAGAATAGACGATGCGAAGAAAGTTCCGCTCGCATTTTTCTGTATCGATCTGTAGCGGTTTGTGGGTGTAACGCGAGTACGCCCGGAGCTAATGGGACGCTTTATGGTGGGTTTGACCTCGATAACGCGGTTCGCGGGATGTACCAAGAGAGCGGACGTTATCGGAAAAATCTACAGTCGGCGCTTTTGGATTTAAAAAGCGCGAATAAAACGGCTGCGAGGAAAAATCGTTGTCGGTAAACAAGAAAAAAAGCCGTGATTAGCGTAGTGCGATTTCACGAGAATCGGGAATTATATCACCAATCTATACACGCACACACACACACACACACATATATTTATATATATATAAATGGCGCCAATCGCGTACTCTTTGCCTCTGCGAGCGATCGATACACTTGCTGTAAATTATCTCTATGCTTGGCGGCTCGAGTTGCCAAAGAGACCGTGGAGAAGTTCGAAATTGCTTCGGAGTATTTTTGGCAAATGGATTCGATATGCTCTAATATCGAAATCTCTTTCTTTCTAATATCTCCTTTTAGATTATAAGAGTATTGTGTCGACGAAATATATTCCAGTAAAGCATATTAAGAGGCGTCTTCTAAACCTTCACCACTGTACATGTTAAAGTAACCAGTGTCATTTATAATTAATAACGAATTCTTTAACTTGGCACTTTTAATAAAAAAATTTTAATCCGATTTTTGTGTCTGGATCTTGCTGCATTTTTCATTAGTTCTGTTTTCATATCGTATTGTATTTCAACTTTCTATTACGTTACATACACTCCTCCGTACAATAATCAAAAGATTTACTTGAAACTTGCGGCCATTATGTCTTCCAAAAAGTTCTATATTTATTTGAGGATTTCCTTATTCGTTCACAATATGTTAGAGCAATTTTCAAATCTGCAGTTGTGAGAAGAAAGAAGATATGTTTCTGAGCATAAGTAATACATTTAATCGCGGAAATTCCATCGCGACACAATGGTCGGGGAAATGCTATAATAAACCCGATTCTGCTTCCGGCGAAAGAGGGACTCCTTGAACAGAATCACTACGTCTCATCGCATCTCTTTGTTCCCGTCTTGCCGATTCCGAATACGTTTTTTCCTTAGGTATCGAGTACGACGTGTTGGTGTTGAGTCGGAGCTTTTCTTCTCGCAGATCTCTAGTCCTCGTTAACACGGCCATCTCTTGTTCCCTCTCTCCTTCTCTCTCTTTCTCCCTCTCTCGCTTTGTCTTTCTCTCCCATTCTCTCATTCCTCTTCTCCGGGTTCTCTCGCGCTGGCATCCCGCGGCACTCAACAGGGACCGGTCGTTTATCTAAATGGCTACTGGGTGGCCCGACCGACCGTGTCCCGTCCCAACAAACCAAAACTAACCCAATCACACGCCTCCCGGGCTCCGGCGCGCCAAAGAAACGACCCCGAGGAGAGCTGATATCCTAAGCTCGGTGATTGTCGTGCCAGCAAAACTGCGCCAGGATTTCTCGGTACTACGGTCAGGCCTGCCTGCCTGTCTGCCTGCTTGGGTCGTCGTATCGCCATTGTCGTTATCATCGTCGCTTGCTGGGTGTAATGGAGGTAATCCGACCTCGTTGAGAGAATATTTAACGGTCGGTTCCCCTGCCCGCGCGCGGACACGAACGATGCCGTGCCACTTTCCCGTCGCTTCCTAGTATCGTTGTTATGCAACGTTACGACGCCACTTCGGTACTGTTTCAATAGCCGGAGCTAGCGGAGCGGTCGTCCTCGGCTCATTGATACGCGCTCTTTAAGCGAGACCAAGCTTGCGCGGATTGTGTTTTACAGCCGTCGGTGATGACGCGGTTACACGAGACTTGGCAGATCCCGCGAAATTGTCGTTTAAGTAGCAAGTACTGGAGTAGTCGTACCGGATACACTTCTAAACTGGATATATCGTCAAAAGACATGACAACATAGTGAAAATCATTGCGCTCACTTTAGATCTCCTGTCATCGTGATCGTGCAATAAAGGCGCAGTAAGAGCGTACCAGTAAATATATATAATTACGCATCGCATTAAGAAAAAAATGGTTCGAGGAACAGTCTGGCTAAATTATACGGATTGGATATCGATTAATTCTGTAGTTGACGCGCAGGGTCTTAAATATCACTTCCAAACTGAAGTCTTTTCTTACATTCTTACATGAATCTAAAAATCGAGTTAACTAAAACAAAAAGATATTTGAGTTCTCGACAAAGATATCATTAATTTACATAAGAGCCGTTAATCCCACGCGTTGACTTGTTACGAAAAATAGCGCGACAGCAAATTCCGAAGGGTTAATGTTGAACACATACTATAATATTTTAAACAACGCAATTACAACTCGCGAATAGTGCATTAGCGCTGCAGGTGAAAACTCGCGCATATCACGGGAATCCCAGTCGTTTAAATAGCTCGCCGACTCTCGCAAGAGCGGAAACATTCGAAAGTGCCGGTGATGATTACCGCTTCGAGCTCTTTTTCCTCGGTGCTTCTTTTCTTCTCATCGCACGAGCATTTAGCCTGTTATCTACCGGAAGAGGAAGCGATTCGCGCGGACCACCCGGTACGTGACTTTTCTCCCCGCTCGCGCGCGATTCGCGGCGTCCCGACGCTCTGAGCGGTGCTGAGTGGTGCGGCGCGGTGCAGAGCGATTCCCTCGTGAATTTTTTTAATCCGCTTCGCCGGTCGCCGTGTCGCGCTGTTTTCTCCCCTCGGCATTGCGCTGCGGCGGCAGCAACGTTCGGGTTCGTTTAAAATGCAAACTCGTTCGTGGTCCGCGGGGGCTTTAAAAACAGCCTCTATACCTATCTGGATTTTCGTTTGCCGTGCCGCCGCATCTTGGCCCTGGGTCTTACGCGCCTCATATAGGGATTTATGGCAGCGCTGACGCATTTCTATTCTGGACCGTCTCGTCGCGTCGAGAAACATCTTCCCCTCCCTCCTCCCCCGATGCGTTCTTTCTTCACCGTATTGCTCGTACTTAGCACGCCTCCGCAATTTTCCTTTTGGCGAATCACTCAATTAAAAAGAGCGGCTATGTGCAATTGATCGAAATTATTCCACATCGATTGGCGCATTTTTTAAATCATGGACACATGTAGCGTAATCCATTTTTCGCTTCAAGCTGATAAATTTTTTTTATTTTTCCTCGGCTTACGTAGATTTAACTTTTATGTAGTTTTGTTGGAATCACAGACTGTGAAAAATATTAGATTTCAAGGTTAAATTACGCGAATATAGAGTTTTCATGTTGCTTCTAATAATCTAATAATATTGTTTTTAATACTTAGCAAATTTATATAGCGTACAGATTTTCTACTAGAAGTAAGATTATTTTCCTTTTTGTATTTTTGCCGAGCTAAATGAATTTTTTGCTTCACAATTAAGACGTTTTATATTTTGCAATATGTCATGCGGTTTTTCTTCTGAAATTCTCGTTTGCCAGATAGAAGAGATCGCATCCCTCAAAGTTTATTTTTCTTAAGAACGATCGATTCTTCCAGACATTGGATCTATACAATGCGTCGCATTTTTTCTATTTGTTATCCTTTTTCAGTTCAATTGTACTTTTAGAAAGATTCCAGCCCGTATCGCAATTGCTTGATTAACACTTCACGATCTTAAACGTGATTATCGCATCGCAAAAAGACTTGAAATCGAATGGTCACATTTAACGTTGAGCGTTAGAGGTGAATGCGGGTATCCCCTCGCACCTTTATCTTTATCGAGAGAGACGCTGGCGAAAGTGAGACCGGACTCTCGGCTTTCCTGGTAATTTGACAGAGCGATAAAGTCAGTTCTACGTTCCTTTGACCGAGAGGATGTTGATTCAACTGACGATTATCGTCCGGAGCTCACTGATGCATTAGATGATCGCTAATCATTGACGCAAATGTACGTTGTGAGTAAAGGTGAGGGCGAGATGCGCTTAATTAGCTTGGCCGTGTAATGCGACACTGAGGGCAGCTTGGATAAAGGGCTAAATTTATCCCCGATAGTTCTTTGAGCCCCTTTGGTTGGGCACTTATCGTATGCGTGCACGCACTTCCGCGTTTTAATCCTTTGACGCGGTACTCGGTGTCTACCGCATTTAAAAGTTCTATATATAATAATAATAAAAATATAAAAGTAGCTAAAAGGTACGATAAGATAATTATCAGCATCGTGAGAGGTTCTTTTGTTTTCTAAAGACGGAAGGCTTAATTTTGAGATAGAAACATTCTATTATATGATTAACATTATCAACATACTCTAAATACAATAATAGAGTAAAAATAATTTTGAATTTTTGATAATCTTGAAGATACAGTCAATTAAAAAACTATTTTATGCAACAATATTTCGTATTCGACTCGTCTTATCATCTTGTCGCAATCATTTTCGCGAAAAATATTGCATTACACATATTCGTCAATAAAACGATTTCCCGTTCGTTTCCAACGAACTTTTGAATAAGTTCGCACTCATAAATTCGAGAGCATTAATACCGATCGCTCTTCTATTAATCTACTATATTTTCATTTTGTGTCTATCGAAGTACAGATTGGAGATAATAAGTAATTCGGTTTTCCTGCGATAATCGAAAATCGTTTGAATTGCTCATTAGTTCTATTAATGTCGTGCTCATTTTCGAAGAGGGTAATTTGAGAGCAGCAACTATTAATTCGAGCACACGAGCGATTTTTTCATCGAAGGACATCGTCGGTTTGCGAATGTGATCGGATAGGCGTTGCTATTGTTATCCCGCTTGACCACAGCCACTTAAGCCCGTGCGCTAAACTCCACGAGTTCAACTTTACCCTTCAACAGGTGTTTAGGGAAATACAATAATGTCGCGCATGCGCGCCGAACTTCTTGAGGTCGCAAAGTTCGCTGGAACAATCTGACCGCGACCATGCCCGCGGGCGATGCCGGTACTTAGGACGAGATTAATTAAGATTACGCAGGACGCGCCGCGGTTCTCAACCCCGGCCCGGACAGGGACAAGTAAATTTCGCGTGGTTGATGAGGAATTCCGTTAATGCATGCGAGATGGGAAACGAGGCTTGATTAGGAAGTTGCGTTGTAAGATTAAAGTCCAAGATCTACTTGTCTTAATCAGTCTGAGTGAAATTTCAATTCTAAAGAATGTATCTCGTTTTTTATAAAAATGTACAATATCACAATATCGAGACGTATTTACCGATCCTATGATGGAATAAAAATGAAACTCTCGAGAAAAATTTTTCTTTGCAATCACAATTCAAAAAGGTTACATGAGATACCTATTTCTTTCGTGACATAATGTAGGAGAACGTAAATAGCCAATCATATTGGCTCAATACAATATATTTAATCTTGTTTTTTTGCAGTTTTATTAAAACTTCAGTTTAAATCGCAAAAATTGTGATTATAGTTAGAAATTTGTCTTTTGATCGACATAACGAGTGAAATCTATTTTACCGATAGCATTAACTTGGAAAACTGGGTTGCCAGTAGTCGGTAAAGAGGACTGTCGGTATTAATGTCGGTAACAGTGGTGAATTAAACACACGTTTGCCGATTGCGAAAGCTGAAGAGAAGTTCCAAGTTACCTTTTTGACAATAGATGGCGTTTAAATATAGTATAGTTCTTAAAAAACTTAAAAAAAATTATATTTGCGGCTAAAACTGTTTATTAAATAATCGCTTGTATTATATTCACCTTCTTAAAAATGTACAAGACAATGGAAACAGAGAAACTACGAAAATAAAATTCTACCATTTTTATTTATTACCAGCAATGGAACATTTTATCACACATTAAATTTTTTATTATACTCGCGCATAATGACAAGTTAAAATTGCTTTTCACTATTTGTTATATTTAATTCTGTTCACAGACGTTAAATGGTGCAGAAGGTACGGTCCCTGGAAGAGTCTACAAGAAAGTCGCGATTGTGGAGAATTTCTTCGACATCATTCACGCCGTTCACGTTGATCTTGAAGGACGTCCTGGGAAGCATGCCGGTCAAAAGCGTACTTACAGAACGGTAAGTTGCGGTTGTAAGATGAATTAAAAAAAAATTTATATTTAGTTTCGCAAATGTATGTTTTGTTGAACAGATATATATTTAACGTAAAAAAAGCGTACACTTTGTTTTATTGATTTAGAACTTTAAAATGTCGCCTATAAGTACGATTCTATAATAAAAATTTTATATTAAAAAAAGTAACCAACCCAAGGTCAAACCAATGACACCATCTTATGTTCCCTCAAAACCATACAATTTTTATGTAAAACGTTTTTTTCTAAAATGCTTACTTTTTGAAAGAAAAGGGGTGGTCAGATGCACCCTGTATAATTAAAGATGTAAATTGATTTGTTTTCAATTGCACAACCGCTCATCTCCGCATGTAAACAATGTTCTTCAGCATCCGACTCCTTGGTTCAAAGCGCTGCACTAACCATCGAGTATCCGTCGATCCGCGAAGCGATCGAATTCTGAATTTGAACGCTATCGGCAAAACGGTGAATTCCTGCATGGTTGCCCGCGACACGCGATATTTACCGTTCCCGAAGGAAGGCATCGAGGCGTTCAAGCGTCGAACACTCGATACCACACGTCATCTCACATGTTCCGGCGCGCATTCGCGTAAACCTCTCTCCTGGGTATCATATCTGTTTTCTCGCTCTCCCTCCCTCCCTCTCTCTCTCTCTCTCTCCATCACCCCCTCCCTCTCTCTCTATCTTGCACCCTCAGCACGCGGTCTCTTTCTATCCTTCATCGTCGGCCCCTGCGACCACCCTCCCACTCTTCGGCCTCACAGCCTCTCTCTCTCTCTCTCTCTCTCTCACGCCGCGATCTGCTTGTGATTCAAAACCTCAGGACACTTGTTGCATTGCCTGCTTACTCACACATTCGAGCGTTTGCGCGACGGTGGAACTGTTTTACGTTCAAGTCGGCGTTAGGCGGTGGGATTCATCGGCTCCAGAGAGGAGAGCCCGCGTTATGTCATGGTGCCGCGTTGCGCAATGCGATACCACCACTGCTCGTGTCAGGGATAGTGGATTTCGAATTAACGCTGTTACATTGCAAGGGTTGCAAAATTGACCGATTCAGCACACGCAATTCGCCTTTGATGACTCGCGCCTTTAACGCGCGATCAGCGTGTTACATGTTACAGCGCGCACAATTTGTTGTTCCAAGTTAATCGGAAGTCGATCTTCTCGTAATCGAGCGAGAATAACGCGCGAAACTTCCGCTAAGAATTTTGCTGAAAGCTGTGCAACTGAATTCGGGAATCACTCATATCGATTTATATTTACTGTGAAATTTCTTAAATTTAGAAAAATAGAGAATAAAAGAAACGCGAAAGAGACTATTCTGTGTCACAAGCTAAGTGTAACATTTTGTTTCTTAATTCCAATTTAATTAATTTAAATATATTATAATAATATTATTTTATATATATAAAGTTTGATATTTTAGCTAGATAAGCAACCGTTGTTCCTTCAGTAACGTCATATTATTATTATTATTATCGAGAAATTTGTAATCGTTCAATAATTTATTTCCGTTGCAATCAATTACTCCGATCTATTATGTTTTCACAAATTCCGAACTGAAATATTGCCCAACTGTAACAAGTCAATTCAATGGTACAGGTGCAATGCATTGTCTCGGGGTTTACACTTGAACCTTCTTTTTTTCGTTTCTCATTTCCTTTAAATTCGTTGTGAGGTTTCGGGTAAATCTTATCAAATTACTATCCCTTCTCCCGCGGAACTGGTGCAGTATACGCACACATCTCAACCTCCGTCGGCTTTCTCGGGCTCTCACAGCGGCTGCCATCCTCCTTGATTAAGTTATGCCGTCTCCCTCCACTTCCTTAGAGAGAAACGTTTCCTATTAAGAGGCGGGGAATATCCCTCCGGCTGAACACCTCTTCTCGCAGAAGACATCAAAGTTCCGTTATACTGCTCATGAATTTTCCCCAGTGGGCGTCGCGCGTAAAACGGCGCCACGTGACAGCGATACGTTCGCCCGAAGAGCGAGAAAGGCCATTCGCGCGCACATTAACGCATTGATCGACAATGGTAGTTGCGTATTATTACTGCACGAACGTGCACTTGAATGCGGTGCCTCGGCCGGGTGGAATTGGTTAATTGCCCAACCGAACGGCGTTTCTGCCTGAATATACGTCGCAACGTTCGAGATGCGGAGAACGAAGATCTGATCGATAAACTCTATCTTAATATCTCTGTCGTGGTCTTAGCATGAAATATAGTTTGATATTAACAACTTATCCATTCCAGTTGTATTATATAATTATCATAAAATATGCTGCGTGAAATATTTTTTTCTGCACAGGAGAGAGATTTTACTGATCTTAATCTATCTATGAGAATTATAATATATTAGTGACAGAAACAGACATATTTCTATCTTGTTCCAAAGATAATTCACAATAGATCATAAATCAATTATTTTTTATAATAAAGTTGATAGTATTAATATAATATAGTATTAAAATCTTATTAAATAGTAAAGGTATAGTAAAAGAGAGGAGATTTTTCCAAGTATAACATATTTAAGATCAAAGTGTGAATTGTTTTGAAGAGGGTGGTCCTCTTTCTGTCTGTTACAGATTACGGAAACATACGCATTCCTACCTCGAGAAGCGGTAACGCGATTTCTGTTGGGTTGCACGGAATGCCAACGGCGTCCACGGACGCCTAGTCCGACGAACTTATCTAATCAGTCGCAGTCCACGCAGTCAGCGACACTGGGGTCGACGTCAACTTCGCTAAATCCGAATCCCGCTAGCACCGCTCTCGCGACCTCGTCGTCGTCGACGACGACGTCTTCGTCGGTACAAAGTAACTCTAAACCACCGCGCAGCAGCGGCCAACACGTGTCGTCGGAGGGTAAGAACTTGCACAATTACAGACACCAAAAGCAGCATAAGACCGGCGGTAGTAACGCTGCTGCGGATTCGAAACTCGACAAAGACAAAGACGAGAAGTACAATCCGCTGAGTATCACGAATCTATTGAAGAAGGAGCCAGTGAATAGTGGTTATCTCGCGAGTTCGGATACTTTGCCGGAATCGAGGAGAACGCCGGAGTCGGACCGGGCGAGTTCGAAGAGCTCAGCGTCATCGAAGAGAAAACGGATGCTGCCGGAGGGACGGACACCCTCGCCACAACCCAGCCAGCCGTTGCCAAGGCCTTGGAGCCCTGGACTGGATCCCAAGAACACGCCCATCGACTACAGCTTACCTATCACGACCTCGTACCTGAAGCATCAGCAGAGATTGCTCCAGGAGAAGAATAAAGCAGCCGCCGCCAACGCGCTAAGGGAGTCCGAAACAACGGAGTTGAAAGCTATTTCAACCGTCGTAACGCCGCTTATCGAGGAGACCGAGAGCACCGAGAGAGAAAGGTTCTCACCGGCAACCGGCCTGATCGACACGAATCTTAATCTACTGGCGACCATCCAACATCTGCATTGTCAAGTGATGCTAGCGCTCACTGAGCGACTGAGACCATCGTTTACGGTGCCCAGCCCTTTAGTTCATCCATCGACATCGCCCAATGTTCTGACAGGCACGATGATGATGGGCACGGAAGTATCGGTCCAGACGGGAGAGAATCATTCGTGAATTAATCGATACGAAAAGGAAAGAGTGGACTGATTTGTGTAG
Organism: Crematogaster levior; assembly: GCA_901521435.1. Lineage (NCBI taxonomy): Eukaryota > Metazoa > Arthropoda > Insecta > Hymenoptera > Formicidae > Crematogaster > Crematogaster levior. The sequence continues at coordinate 114,963 of CABEGB010001458.1, forward strand.
TGAGTCTTTCCTCAGAGGTGCGTAAAAGGTAATGATTATCAAGAGGCGAAAGATTAGTATTTCCGTGAATAGAATTAATTTACGTCGATGATACTGCCTGAGAGTGTCTCATGTATATCGAGATGATAATTCGTTCTAGACAAAACGTCCGCGATAAAAAGATTAAGTCGATCAGACAACGGAAGTCTGTATTTACTAAAAAGACACGCGTTAAAATTCGACCGTCCTATTTGCGTTTCTGTCGTAGTCATGCGACTACAAGTCACGAGGTTTTCGCGTACAAAATGTCGATTGTCACTCTTTATCTTTAATTCGTTCCTAAATACGTATCCGTTTGACGCGCACGATTGCGAATACAGCGACGGCTACTCCCGGTTTTGGTCGAGAAGCGAAACGACAGATAAACGCAATTACATATTGAACCGGACGGGATCGATTATTGTCGTCGTGCTCGTGTCACACATTTCATCCGACCGGGCCGACCGGCCTGACGCTTACTTGCGTCCCGACGTCGGTCGACGCCCGATATAGATGACGGGCCAAGCGAGCGGAATAATTCCCCAAGTCTGTCGAAATACGGGTCGATGTGTCAGGAATTCGTGCGGTGCTTTCTATGTCCGATATTTAGAGATCCGTTACGCGGAGAGCCGATCGTGATCCGTCCGTCGCCGGACTCGGTTCCGAATTGATCCATCCAAGCGGGGCAAAAGCGACAGTCCGCACGGCGACACCGCGAAGGTCCTGAATATTCAACGAGCCAGTTAAAGGGGAAAAAGAGAGAGATGGAGAAGGATCCGATTTCTCGTTTTCGGGTGTTATCCGATGAATCCGACAACATTCGGCGTCGTTGACGACCTGACGAATTGTCTTTCATCTTTTAAGACGCGCGGCTCCGACTTTAATTATAACGTGATCCAAAATGCGACAACTGATGCTCCAGATGAATGATGAACTCTTTGAATTTTACGGCTCGTTTTCCCGTAATGGCAATATCCCGGGGTTAATAATTTCTGTGTTATAAAACCAGATTGCACGAATTAAGTTTGTGTAACATGTCGAAGCTATTTAATCTTTCAGAGAATGAACTTTCTCTTAACTGAATTTTATTTAAGATTTAAAGAGGAAAAGAGAGAAAATTGTTCCGCAGGAAACATGCTTGTCGGAGAATAAAGAAACGCGTTTCGTCGTTTTGTAAACAATGTAATCTTGGACGATCTGAATTAATGTCGGTTAATGCGCGATCGGGTATCTCATTGAGGAGGGAAGGATCGGTTGTATCTAGCCGGAATCTCGTTCTACCTTGTAGTCGTAATAATGTTATCGCGTGTAATTACATAATGGGAGGGTACGAGGCGAGCGCGCGATTCGTCTCGTCTCATTTTGTCGCGTTTCGTCGAACAAGTCGAGATCCGATATTATCCGCGGATCGCAAACTGCCCTTACGTTGTACTAATTATCATATTATTGTCATTATCAACACAGGTTTCGATACTGTGTCGCGACCGTTCGACACGTTATTTCAGATGAAGAGCTAAATCCGTATTTTATATTAATCTTGAATTAAAAATGTATTACAACCATTATATTATAACCTTCTGCTTTTATTTTATTTAAAAAAAATCCATATTTTAATTTTGTTTATAAAACAGTTAAATAATGTTTCACATTGATATCGTTTTTTAAAATAAATATTAACACAATATTACCCTAGAATCCTAACATTCAAAACCCTAACATGACTAAATTTTATCAGTGCATTTTCATTTGCTCATTACTCCCGAAAAATGTTCGAAATTCAATGCTTTAAATCGGCGTTGAAAATATCGAAGGAGATATTTTTGCGATTAAATGAAATTGCAAAAAGTTACAATAAAAATACAAAACACATTTTTTTTTAAATTCACTTGGTTTCAAGTTGATCTAGGTAAATTTTATCCATGTTTAGGGTTTTAGGATTAATCTAATGCGGCTGAGATCACGAAAAAATCGATCTACGAAGAAATATAAATAAACGCTTGGTTTCTCTAGTTTCATGAAAATTACTTGAGAGTGACTGATTTAGACCTTCGTGAAATAACTTGGTCACTTAGCGATCGCCGGATCCGATATTGCTTATATACCAAAGGCAGCATCACTTCGAGCTCTCGCTTTGAGAGCGACTCTCGTCTTCGTAGAGCAAACCGCAGGTGAGATGAATCGGTTGCAGTTAGAAATCGATTGTTTCTCGCATCGAGATCACAGTGACAGTCCTCGGGCGACGAAACCCGTTTCGTGTCTGATTGTACGTAGCCTAGACCCGTGTACGATATTACTCGTCTGAAGTAGCTCGTTTTTCGTGTATGATATATAGCGCGTCGATAGCCGGTGAAGAAAAGTGAGGTACACCGGTAAAATAGGCCTTAAGGTGTGCTTGCAGAACAAAAAATGTTTATACTAGAAGTTCGATAATTGTCGTGAAAGTAGACGAGGGTTAAGAACCCTTGAGAGTGTCATCGGACATATATATTATATATATATTATTTTGTACATAATCGTTGTATCATAATGCGTATAGTCTATACCAAGTAAAAACCCGCGCAATTATATTATCACTGATAATGATCGATTCTTTTGTCACGGCATTATGTACCGTTATCATTATTACATATTACTGTAAAAATCATGGACACTACTATTTTTACTACCACTATTCTTATTATTCTCTTATCATTATTTCATTATAATTATTATTAATTATTATCACATGAATATTGTATTACTGTATTACTATTATATTTAAATTGTGCGCGCGGAACAGACGGAAAAATATATAAAATTGAAATACTCGAAAATATTGCAATATGTAACTTACACGTATCCAAAAAAGGTGCATTCTTCCTCTGATGTGTATTTCAATTTTCAAACCCCCTTCCCACTTGTCTACTTTCCCTACACCGTAATTAATATTATCGTTCAAGTTGACTGAATACATACACTGTTAAAAAAAAAATAAAGGGAAGGATGTAAGAATTGCTCATTTCTGACAACATTGCATCTTGTCGTAATGTCGCGACGACACGTCGCATATAATCGCGGGATTTCGTTACAGGGAATAATAAATATATTACACACATGCAGAATGTGGATAACGCCTGCAGGGTGTTCGACTACATCTTACGAATATCGCATTATGCGAATGTAAGTATCAAGTTTATTTGTATACAATCGGCATTTCGAAATGCCCGAAAAGCTTTGATCGATCAATGAATATGTACAATACATCGAAGATGAACGGTCGATCTTGTGCTCCATGCGCGCAACAAACGCAATTGACACCTCACCCCTCCTCCCCCTTCCTTTCCACCTCCTGCCCTGGTAGTAGATAGAAGCAGTCGCTCCGGCGTCTGACGTACTTTAATATCGCGAACAAAGAGGACGAAATGATCGTGTTGCCTTTAACAAAGGAGAGGGAAAGCAGCGTCGACGACTCACTGCTTTCTCTCTCTCTCTCTCTCTTATTCTCTTTCACCGTGAAGCGAGGATCGTTTCTCGGAGAGGAGGCACCATAGGTAATGCAGTCTTTACTCATCCGGCTGTTGCCAACGTTGTAGCGACCTCGTTCCATCAACTTCTACGCGTTCCCCCTAGCTAGCTATCTCCTTCGTTTCCTCTTTCTCTACTCTCCTCTCGCTTTTTCTCTCTCTCTCTCCCTCCCTCCTTCTCGTTCGTTGCCTCTCTCTATCCCTCTCAACCCTCAGCCCTCAGGAAAACTCAACCCCCTACCCTCAGTTCCAATAAGGCTGCCGCTTCCACTTCGTTTCCACCTCCTACCCTCCCTCTGCCACCCTCCTCTGCTTCCCTCACGTGCTCACTCCCCCGACTCTGTCTCTCTTTTCTTCTCTCTCTCTCTCTAACTCCTTCCCTTCTGCGCACCCTCAAGCAACTCTCTGTCGTACCCTAAAGCCCCGCTTCCACAGGAGAGCAAAGCCTCTCTCGCGCTCTCTTCGCCACAGCATTGTTGCTATCGATTCGGACTTGGAAACGTGTTTTTCTTCGGATATTTCGTGGCCATCGTTGGTTACGACCGCTGACGCTCGACCGGATAACGAGGATTCTAGGAAGGCGAGTGTATGTCCAACCCTCGATTCACCCTCTTTCTACATCTCTCTGAGTTTCCACGTTTCACCTCCGTCGTTATATTTCCCGCGCTTAAATGCGGTGCGCCTTTTGAGCCCGCAATAAATATTTGATTTTACGTACGAGTTTCGTGCATTCGTTTATCTCATTCTCATTCGTATATTTTTGCGTTCTCAAAGCCTGTTTTATTTCATCTTCATCAAATCTACGCATTGCCATATTTAAATTTGCCATATTTAAATATAAATTTTGTAATCGACAGCGCATGACGCAGATCCAAGTCGAATTTATAATAATAAAATTGATACAAATGATTGGAACTTGGAACTGCTGTCTAATCATTGCAAATAATGTAGCAATGACTAAACATATAATATTGATAACGAGCAATTAGCACGAATCGTTTATTTAAAAAATTTTTCGAATTTTCCTTTTTCTTTTGTTAAATTTATTTTTCTTATCTTAGATTTTTCAATTGTAAAAATAATATAAATAAAAATACACACATACATATGTATATACATATATACATAATATAAAATACTGTGAATATTTCGAATTGTAGTCATTGTTTCTCGTTGCGCTGCAAATTGCTTTTATTACTTTATCGATTTTCGGTTATTTTGTTCCCAGTGTCCGCCTTTATGGCAGAGCGTTAGTCGTGATCTGACAATTCGATACCGATAAGTCGCCAGCGAAGTTTGACGCGATGAGAAACTCCCATTAGACTCGATGGCCGTAAGCTGCGTTCCCTCAGAGATAGACTCGAACCACTTTCGTCGTCTTTGTTACGTCGAGATGTTCGCCGGCTTGGGCTTCGATTGTTTCGCAAAGGCCATTGAGGAACCTGTGCCACTTTACGAAGCTGACACGTCACTGTAAATAGACAACCGGACCGCCCAGCGGCGAAATAAGGAAATCGCATGAGAGATTTCAATGAACGTTACGATATTAAGCTGCACGTTTTAATGTCGACTGCATTTGCATGCAATATTCTCGCGACCCTTCATCAAATGTGTCTCAACTTTCATCCAAAAATAATTTAAACACTTAAACATTTATTTTTCTTTTATTTGCAAATAGAGCTTAACATGCGATACACATTTTGTACTTATACCTTAGTATTTAAATATCACATTTGTTGCAGTTGTCATGTATAAAAACACATGTAGCACTCTTATAAAAAAAGAATATCGTCGTTCCACATCATCATTATTTAGAAATCACATGTTTTCAATTTCTGAGTAAAAAAGATTTTGATACATCGTTGATATATCGTAAATATGCATAAATTATCTTTGTATAAAATTCTGTGTTAATTTAGTTCACGAATTTAATCGATTTTAGTCGGGCCATGGTCGGCCGCCTTGGATTGTGATCGAGCGACGTCGAAGAACGTCGGAGATTTCAACGATCGGCCACACTTTGGCCGGTGCGCGCGTACGTGCAATCCGTCGATGCGTCGCGAAGAGTGCCATTGTCTCGCGATATATTCGTCGTTCATCGCGCTCCCATAATTCTCGTTTCCGATGGACCATCCGATTAAGGCGCGTCCCCCGCGCGGTCCCTCGTGACCCGTAGTGGCGATATTACTGGAGGGCTTAACTCGATCGAACGGCGATTTAACATTTCACCCTCGCTGGCTCGCGCGACGTATGTGACGTCTATTGTCCTTCGGGGATTCCGATTAAAAGAGAGAAAAGAAAGGTTTTCATGCACGAATAGTGGCGAGAGTTGGAATTTTGCGAGCGATTTTGAATTGATTGAACATAAGGTAAGTGATGGCATTATCTTGCATTGGCTCTTTGATGTTCTGTGAAACGCAACGATAAATCTCGATAAGTCTCAATAACTATAAGTCAAATTTAATTTTTCTTCTCTTTTTAATTTCTAAAGAATCGTCTGCATCGGAAACCACATTTTAAAAATGTGTAATATAATCATAAGAAATATCTCTTAATTTAATGTTGATAATCATGTGATACAACTTAAAAAATATATATATGCAAATACAATTGGCTATCTTTGACTCGACATTTTGAATGAAAAGAGAAACGAGCATGCTGCAATGAATATGTTTGATCTTCTCGCTTTCTGGAATATCGCTATTTTCGAGAATTTGTGAAGAACGCTGCGAAAATCGATTGCAGTTACGTCAAACAAAATAGAATTGTATTGTACGGTTATTTGCGAGACTCCGTGCGGTACTTTTCTCTTTTAGCACACGATAATTTAACATGTACGAAATTCAAGTTAATCAAGCTATTGTAATTTTTTATATTATACACATGCAATATATGATCAAGATGCTTTCACAGAGAACGCGAAAAACAAAGTAATTTACACTATTCTGTATCTCAAGAATATTTAATTAAAGTACAAAAAATTCAACATCATATTGCAATTGATATAATAATATCAGAAATACTTTACTTTCATACTATTTTGGAAGTACAATCTCAGCATGTTTCAGCATTGAATATTCACAGAATATGCCCGCGCGAGATCCGAAATTTAGCGAAATCGTCGCGCGGTCGACAAAGCTGGCGGAAACGCGAAGGGTGAAAATGGGCTGAGGATTCGGGTGGCTCGTCAACGGCACCGTCGGCTATTGCAATTCATATCGTGAATCGTTGTGCGGGAAGATCTCTTATTTTCTCGTTGTATCCGGACGAAACCTACCTATATCCTGGAGTATCTACCCTCGTTCCGAGTCACTACCCCCGCGTACCCTTGCAACAGCGGCGACGGCAGTCCTCTCTGTGGCAGCTCTCTCGACGTCCGACTCTGGCGGTTCTATCCTCTACGGAGGAGGAGGAGGAGGAGGAGGAGGAGGAGGAGGAGGAGGAGGAGGAGGAGGGGGAGGAGGAGGGGGAGGAGGATAGTGCGCCGAGCTCTAGAATGTAAGGGATGATTTTGGAGATAGCTCGAGGGTCGCTCCGGTACGTAGGAGTTGTAGGTTGGCGGACGGGGTGACGCGCGGGGAGAGGAACGGTCGGGTCGAGACGAGTGGTATAGGAGAGAGCTGCCACGGTTAGAGAGGACAGAGAGAAGGCAGAGGGCGAGATGGAGGAGAGGTCGGAGGATACCGGGGAGTAGTATGGAGGGTGGTGTGGGTTTGCGAAACGGGGGCTGCGATTGGGATGCTTCCACGCGCGCGGGACCGGGGGAATGGTTTGAAGCTTGGGGAGGCGAGTGCGGGACGCGACGGGGGGATGGAGGTGAGTCTGTGGAGTCTCAGGAGGGTGAGTTTGGCGCCGAGGTGTCGGCCTTTCTCTCCGGTGCTGCATGCGTGTGAGTTTCTGTGTATATGTATCCGCACTCACATAGCGTGGATGTTCGTAGCTGCGCGCGGTGACTGGCTTGCTTAAATTTAAATAAATGATCCGGAGATGTACGCGGCGCTGTTACGCGACAACATTGATCTAGGTGATCGCCTTGCGGTTCGGGTAATTGGCATTCGCGACCGACAATGAGCGGGCCGATAGCAGGCGATATCGATCGGCGCCAATGAGCGCGATGTAGGTTACGGGATATAACGGACAGACGTGTACACATCGAGTCGTGGTAGTAGACGGTAGGTAGTTACAGCTGGCGAGGAAGTTTATTGGGATTTAAGGAGATCAAACCGGAAAACCTATTTCACACCTTCCGACCTTTCAGTCTACGACTTTGTTTTACTCTTTAACGGGACGCGCAAATCGAGGGAAATCGTGTTGTATTAAATGTAAGCGGGCATTTGATACGGCATGACATAAACATTCACGTTATAAATCGATGAATATTTGTTAGCATTCTTAATAATATGATATAATTTAGATTCACGAAATTAATATACATATAAAAGAGATCACATCAAGTTTACTTAATTTCACGTATAGGTAGACACACACACATTAAATAGACACATTAATTGTACCCCAAAAGTAAATCATTTTGATAAAAATTGGTATTTTTGTAATACATTAAAATTAAGGTAAAGTTTTACCGAGCAATTTTTGGTGGTTTTTATTTCACAAATATAGACACGGTGAAAGTTCTTAACAAAAAGCGACAGTTTTCGCTGAGAATAACGTTCCAACCTTGTGAATTTTCCGGCAGCGACAAGAAAGTCATGAATATATTACAGGACAAATAACAAGATGCGTTTTACAGATACACTTCCAATCGTATTTTGTAAATGTCACCTGACTGTCTCTGCCGCGCGGACGTGATTAAAAAGTATCGGGAAAATATCGGACAAATCGGGTTAATACAAATTTTCTACTTTTGACATCTGCCTTACATCTGCTACTTTGTCGCGACAGGTTTCTCCCGGGTACTACTTGGCTCAGTTATTTGTCTGCGTTATTTCCTGCGTTAAATTCAATGATACAAGTCTACGGTTAAGATTTCGTTAGTCTTTTTCTCTCCAAAGACGATTTTTTTCGCATTTTTTTTATGCCATCATGACCGACAGTTTCCTCTAGACCAGGCGCGTCGAACAAAATACGTTGGAATATTTTATGCGACAATGTCCTTTAAGAGGAGATAATACCGATGTGGTATTTTCGTTTGTTACCTGAGGAAATTTAGTAAGCGTTTTAGAACCTGAAGCCGTAATAGATGCAAAATGTATTTTTTAACTTCATAGTTATTTGTCAGAATATAGAGCTTTATTATATAAAGATCTTCAAGCTTGTTTGCTAAATTTGTCTGTTGAAAAAAGGATTAATCAACCCTTGTATATTTATTTGTATTATATATAAAATTGTAGAAGTGTCAAAATAAGACAACTGCGTATAAAAAGTACATAAACGGAGAGATTATTTACTGCGTAAAAAAAGCTCACATGGAACAAATACTCCGTGAAAGTCGAGTGTATATCTTTTGAATCCCTTCCTCTCCCTCTCTCTATCTCTTTCTTTCTCAAATATATATTTGTAATCATTAAAAATTATGTCTGCAATAAATTAATTAATAAATTAATGTCAAATTTTCGGAGCAATTAAAATCATAAATCTTTGTAAGAATAGAATTTTGCCGTTATTTGGATTATTTCAGTTTTGTTTCGGTCTCTCAGTAAGTTACGTTAAATGTCACGTTAAGATCGTAAGCGCAAAATAAGCCGTCTAAAAACAAGTATCTATTTTCTTCTCATAGTGACGAAAACGGTGCAGTTGTACAATGATAGTACAAAGTGCTGATGATGTACAGAGAGAGAGAGAGGTAAGCGGAAGACTCGAAATATACGAAAGCGCGTGACCGTTGTTAAAATCGGTTTAACGTTTACCGCCATTAACGTCGTCTCAAACAATGCAACGACAGAAAAGGCAGTTACGAATGTCGAGATAAAGGGGTCAGAACGCGGCAAGAAAGGGAGTGGAGGCGGTGGTAGCTCGGAGGAGAGGGAGATTGAAACGGGGTTACTAATTCTCGAATAATGAAGGGATGAATCGCCGACCCCTCACACACTTTACGGAAGGATCGCCGGGAGGGAGGAGGGGGTTGCGCGTCGCGCGTTGCTGGCGCTTTATTTTCTTCCTCGGCCGCATGTTACGCATTATTAGCCGAAACAATGTCACCGGAACAACTGGTCTCTTTTCCGTGCCTCTATCTCCAATGTCGAACTTTTTCCGAGAGATCGAATTTGTAATGTAATTGCATACATCTTGGTTTTCTAAATATTTAATATTCTTTTATTTCTCGGGCACTTTGTTGTTAAAAAATATTTCTTGTTAAAGCAGAAATTGTTTCTTCAAAATAAAAGAAATAAGACTAATAGAAATATTATACATATTCATATATATTAAAATAGTAAAAATATATATACATATATATTTTTTTACTATTGTACACTAAAAAAATCGGATCAGAAAAAAAAACGAAAAAAGAACGTTTCAAAGTTACACAATTTTGTTGCACCAACTGCAATCAAGATTAACAATCATATAGTAATTTGTATTACAAAATTTAGTTAACAATAAAAAGGTTGAAATTTGAAATTGAAGCGTTGTTGTATATGTAATGTAAACATTTATTAAATTACCTACTAAAAGATTGATTTAATTCCATTTAACAATTACACTACTTGTTTAACATCAATATATTAATATTATATGATTTAGCTTTATAACTGTCTTATTAAAGTAAATTTTTAGTTTGTTCACAAACAAGATATTGAAAAAGAAACATAAAATTTTACTGAAAGAGTTACGACACAGTTAGTTCGCCATATATAACCCTAAAATTGAGTTTGTTTAACTAGATTCAAGTTGTTTGAACTGATCTTCTTTTAGTGTAAACGTAAGTCAATTTTAAGTACCATGCTGAAAACATAACACTCCGTTTTTCTTTATATTTTCACAATAAATTTTTTTCAAAACTAATAACTTACAAATCATCTCAACAATATCGAAAATATTGACTTCCAAATGGATAAAGGAATATACGAAAATTACCACGATGGGATCTGAATTATTTTATTTTAATACTATCAATGCAATTTCACGGGCGCGTGTTTATAGATAGTAAAAACACTCCGCGACGTCATCGGAGGAGGGGCATTGAAACAAACGAGTTGCTTCTTTCTCAGAACAAGTGGATTCCGCAAGACAGTGTTTTGCGGGTCGTTTTATTCTTCTTTCATCCCTTACCGCGGACTCGTTCTTTCTCTCGCGACACCCCACTTATATTGTTATGTAATTTATCTTAGCCACCCCGGGCGCGAAGGAATGCGCGCCCTTCGGGGCATTAGCGGCACCGGAGGGGTGTCCTTACTTTTCACTCTCGCTAATTTTGCGCCGTGAGAAGCGACCCGGCCGGATTTACAGGGCGACGTACAATTTCGCACTTTCCTGTTTGACAAACGTGCCAGCTTATCCGAAACTTTGGCACCCCGCGAAAGTTTGTGTTCGCGAGAGGGAAAGAGACAGAGAAGCGAAAACGAGCGCGCGATGCGAGGCCGCGTATCGATACTCTTTCCGGTGGGAGAGATTAATTGAAATCGCGGCGGGAATCGCGCGAGCCGCAGCTGAAAAAACCAATCCATTAGGAATTGAGCGTTTCCCCTGTTGCTCGCTCGTCATTTATTTAGAAGTGTTTGAGGTAAACAGAATTTGTTAAGAATATTATCCAGATCTATGTTTTCACTTTATTAATATCTTTCAATTGTAGAGAAATAATTTTCCTGTGTGATTTATTCCATTGCTTTTTAGGCTTTTGATGGATGACAGGAAAGTGTTTTGTTTATTGAAAAGCGTTTGTCTCTCTCTCTCTCTCTCTTTTCTAAGATGGAATAATTATAAAAAGAAATTTAAAGAAAGATGAAATAGTTAAAAAATCAAAAACTTATTCTTGAAGCGGAATAAGGAGATTTCAAGGTGGTATACGCAATAACTGGGTATCCATATTCATAAAGGCTAAGAGGTGCTTACACACGTAAAAAGGTTAAAAACACGCTTAATACCACTACTTATACTGTCTACTCCGTACCACGAAGAAACCATATTTAAGAACCGAAGCCATACTTTTATCCACTGACGCGCGCATCTCACGTCGACTTCGCATAAATGGTAGATAATTTTGTGTTGAAAGCAAACCGCTGTCAGACACTAGACATAAAAAAAGAATCTCATCACAATCGATAATCATATACGTAATATACTTGGTATATTATATTTTGCCGTGCTGAGATAACGAAAATCATCATTAACTAATAATTAAATGACTATTAATTAAGTTTTTTACCTGTTATAATTTTAGAAGATATTTCTAGAAGCTAATAAGAAATACACACTAATAAAATATTTATTAAATATTTTCAAATCTTTATTAATTGAATACTATTTAACTATTAGTCTTCCATTAAACGAAAGATATCAGAGAGACTATTAAATAATTGAGTTTTTGTATTAAATAATCTGAACACTTAAAATAAACCTGAAGGATTCCCTGAATCACCAATTTGCTGAATTAGGTCATCGAATTATACATTCCCGTTTGTTTAATGAAATCAACATCGATTAAAAATTTAGAATTCTGCATTCCATTTGGTGTTAAAAATGAAGATAAGACAGATAAAATGCAAATGAAGCATGGTATATTTTATTAAATTGATAGAGTTCACAGCTCGATATTTTGTAAGGATGTTGAATTTATTGTTTTTATACACATGTCGTTGAAATAACAACATTTTTTACATATTTGCAAAATAGGCGGAAGTTAATACCGTACATATGGCGAAATGGCCGCGCAAATAAGAAGCTTTAGAACTTTGTGGTTCGACCGCCGACTGTACCTTCATTGTTGATTCTTTGCTGATGTGCTTTTGTGTGTGTGTGTGTGTGTGTGTGTATGCGTGTGTGTGTGTATGCGCGCGTGCGCGCGCACGATACTAGTGAACCAAAGTGTTGAAACTCTTCTCGCTATCGTTTCCACGCATTCTGCGACGAGAGCCTCTCTCTCGGAAAAAGTCCGACTGTTTGCACGTACGTGTGTAAGAGTGCACCCTCCGACGTAGTGTCTAGTTTTAGCTTCTTCAGGGGAGAAAAGGAAGTTCCGTTGAGGCGCGGACTTCGAAATGCACCGTGCGTTTTTCAACATGGTACGTGTACGAATACATACGTGCGCGAATATGTAAGCATTCATCTTTCTTTCGTATCTTCTCTGCCGCGGCTAGGCTAATCCCTCCCTTCGTATCCACGTGCCATTCACTCGGCTTACCATCTCGGCTTTTCGCCATCTCCCATGGAAAATAATATTAGCCTTTCCAGTGTATCTTACTAAGTTTCTCACGAGGTTTACGGTTTAAGTTGCGAGAATCAAGATGGTTGAGAATTAAAACAAGAGTGAATATAAACATGACAATACACAATTAGCTTTCTCAACATTAATAGGAAAACGAGGAAACTGAGATCATTTCAAATATAATATAATGTCGTTACTATTTAACGTAATTTAACACATAACCCGAACTCTCTTGGTAGTGTTAAAGTGTTGCTACATTTTACTACATATGTATACATATATGTATGTACGCGGGAAGTGGAGCACGAAGTATATGAAATAAAAGATCGCACGAGATACTAGTGTCGAGATACGAATGCATTTGCTCGCTAAAATATCATCCGCTGGAGTCACTCAATAATAAGCAGCTAGTGATATTCATCCGTTGCTTAACTCCCTGCGTAGCCGTCAGCGTAACAAAGCTAACCCTATCCGCGCAGCAAAGCAACCCTATTCCCCTCGAGAATGCATCTCGCGACGTGCACCTGCGCTGAGGCTGCTATGCACACCGGTAGCAGGGACGAGGGATGAAAGGGGAGAGTGAAGATAAAGCAGAGTGCAAGACGCGGATGAAGCGCAGCAGCGAGAGAGAGTGCCGAGCGACGAAGGGAAGAGAGCCACCAGGCGAGGAAGGAAAGGCGGCGGCAGGATAGACAAATAGAGCGAGAACGAGATAGGGAGCGAGCGGGAGTGCGACGGAGGGAGACGGAGGAAGCTACTAGGGATGATGTTAGGGCGAGAGGGGATCCGGAGAAAGATAGAGCTTCACGTAGCACTTTTCCTTGTATTACTTAGCCCAGGGTATAACCCACCACGGCGTCGGTGGTGCCTATATCTCAGCCGAGGAAAACCACCCTCCGTGTGCGCGTATCTCTCCCTCCCTCCCGTCCCGGCCTTCCGACCCCCCGTACCACGTTCGCCCCGTTCCATCGCACTCTCAATCCACCTTCTGGCAGCTCACTCTCGTCCCCCGCACCCTCTAACCACCCCCCGCGCGCTCGTGCTCGCTCTCACCCTTCCCCCTTTGCTCCTCATCCCTCGCTTCGCTGTACCACCGCAGTCCCCGACATACTCTGTTCTCTCTACCCGCCCTCTCTCTTCCCCCGTCCGATCCCACCCACCTAAGACCCCCCTGACACCCACCCTACCCATTCCACTCTTCTCTCTACTCTATACCCATGCTCTACCGTTTCCACCCCCGACAATCCCCCTTACCGCTGCCTCCATCCGGCGCTCCGACTCAACCCAACGCCAACCACCCGCTGAAGGTGGGTGCGCCCTACTGGCGCCTGAATCATCCCGCCCGAGGCCGCATCGAGGGCGAGGGGATGAAACGGGGAGGGTAGAGGGGAGGGCGGGTGGCTGACTGAGCTAGGGTTTTGGCGGTAGAATGGTAGTAGTGGCGGCTGCTGCTGCTACTACTGCTGCTGCTGTCGGGCGAGAGTTGGCGAGGGGACGGGAGGGTGATTCGTTGGTTGGTTGGGTTGGCAGGGAAACAGGAGTGCGCGGGGAAGAGGCAGAGGAGAACGAGAGAGAATTCGAGCGCAAGGTACGTACCCGTGGGGTTGAAAGGGGGCGTCAAGCCGCCGACGTCGTCGTTGTCGTCGTCGCCGTCGTCGTCATCGTCGTCGGGGACCGAAGCCTATGACGAGGGAGAACGAGGTGCCAGGAGGGATATAAGGCTTCACTAATTATTTTTTGTCGGTCGCTCGACGGGGGGACGCGACTGCCGGCAATGACTGAAATTAAATGAATGAGCACCCCGCTTGCGTCACGCGGGAAAAGGGGGGAGGGGGAATGATACGGTGGATGATGGGGGAATGGATAGCTTCTGGCAGGATTTCGCTGCGAGGGTGGCGTCCAGGGGAGAAGGCTGATGTGGGAGCGCAAAGCGGGAGCGGTCGCGGACGAGGGAAAGGATTATGAATAGGCTGTTCATTTCTTTCTCAAGTGTGAAATTATTAAGGATGGCGCGCCCACGAGAACCCCGATTCACCGTCATGTTATGTATTGTACATCACGAGTACCGCACATGGGAATACCTCTTGTTTCGTCGTTATAATCCGTGTACGCGCTTGCAACTGTCACGTTCGTGTTTATCATATGTGTTTATCATACATTGCGTATGAGAACAAGAGAGAAAGAGAGATAGGAAACGGCGTTCTCTTTTTATAAAATTTTTTATTCCTTATATTTTATAAAAAATAATTGACTGTTACAATTATTTATCAATGTTTACCCGATGTCAAAAAATAAAGAATTTATTCCCGACTTATCATCGAAAAGCATTGGGAAATTGTTTTATTTTTATAATATAAAAAGGTGCTTAATATATTAAATAAAAGTTTAAAGGGGAAAGTATGATGTACGATGTTTAATGAAATATTTAAAAATATTGGATAATTTATTACACATGATATTCAAGTGCAAATATGGTATTACATGTATATATACTGTTTCATATGAAGGATTCATTTATGGACAATTTGAAATTAATTTAATATCTGGAGCGCGTTCTGTGCAAGATTTTATTTCAGTATTTTCAAATGTCAAGATTTACATATTTTTGCTAACCCTTTCTCAACAAATGACATCGGTCAGTTGTTTCATGATATATCTTAATGTCAGTAGGGACTGAAGAAGAAAATAAACGAAGAGACAGAAACTCGGGATCGGAGTCGATGTCGCAATGTTGCGAGTTGGGAGTAACGAGAGTCTCAAGTGGGAAAACTTCTTCGCGTTCGTGTCGCGAAGAAATGGATATTATACCAAGGATTAAAGAGGTCGCGCGTGGAAAGAGGGTGGCCGCGGTAAATGTTTTAAAGTGTGAATTCACTCCTTGGAAATTGTGAGTTTTTTTCTCACTCTTTCTCGCTCGGAGCAAGATTTAAATAGCGCAGTTCTTCGGGCTGACAAAGGATTCGCTGGATAATTTTAGGTGGTACACACCGCGTTCAGACTACACATTTACAAAAATTATTTGAAATTGTATTTCTAAAATTGTTTGTGAAACATAGGACGCACGCGAAAAAGGTGGATAAAATTTGCGAAATTTATTTTGGTCAAATCGACTGCAAATTGATCAAAGAATACGCTCGCAATTTTATATAATACTCTGTACAAAATCCAGAATATAACCATTAAACAAATTAAAATTTGCATTTATGCTTTGCCAACAGTTCCACCGTTGATCGCGTTTTTCGCGACTGAAAAAAATCAGCGATGTTGCAAATTACATTAATCTATTCTAAAGCAATTAATTTCGCGCGCACGTGTATTACCGTGCGCAGACTCGTCGTTAAATCTTCGCGGATGCACGTGTGCACCATTCACGGGTTTGCGAACAGGAGAGGTAAGTTCCAGGGTTGCAGACGACGGGAGGAGATACGCGTGGGTCGGAGATGCATCTAAGGCTTGGCGCAAATACGGCTGCATCAAGCCAACATAAATACGCGGAATGAGGTGACAAACAGTACAAGAGTCATTTCATCCTTTCCTGAGCGTATTTCATACGATAGCCCCATCAGGCACGTGTACGCGGTTTCAGTTCAGCGCAGAGTATTCGTGGACGAGGGGTCGCGGCTAAGGGAATTAAAATCACCCCGCTTATTACCGACGTGCGGCTTTCCGGCCGTTGTTACGAGATCGATATACAAGAGAGAAAGAAAAGGGGGTACCCTGTTTGTTATTGCATGGGTACTTAATAATTTTAGAAGGGTGGTCGGCCTCGCATGTTCTGTAAAAATAAATGTCGCCAATGTATAATAGCATGCGACATTTTTTCAACTATGACTTTTTATGACTACATTGTTTGTATTTCAATTCCATTCTTTGTAAACAACAAAACAGGAAACTTAAATATAAATCGTAAGGCAAAGTAAGTACACATTAAAAAATTATAAATTTCAATGTTAAAATCTCTCCAAAATCCAAATATTTATTAAAAATTATTTCTGTTTGCGGTATTTTCTATTTATGTACATTTCCTTCGAGAGAGTGAACAAATTTAAATTTATAATAATTGCAAATAAAATATAAACATCATATTGTTTATATTTATAATTACATAGATTTTTTCCGATATAATACATTTCAATTTTAGCGGATTGATATAATTTATATGATTATCGCAAAATCGTGTAGAAGTTTATATCACTTTTCGTAAAGGTTAAAAAAATTATAGTAGCATCTGAAAACAACGTCGTACACTCTCTGGTCATCAAGGACCAACTTTTTCGACAGGGTACTGATTCTCCCTTCAAATCACATTTTGCCTAGGTCAGCCGCGTCCTTGGTTTCTCTCCGTTTTTTACCGCGACATAACTTTCCACCTCGGGAAAACATCTCTTACGTAAGAATCGATATGTTCACGAGATGGAGGACTACGAATGAGAGCGAGGAAGAAGGAGAGAGCTTTGGTGTGTGCACTAAAGAGTACCAGCGTTCGTTCCGGAGTTCCCTCAGTGATGCTTCTCGAGCGCCGGAAACATCCCTTATCCTTGAGACGCAGTGCCGGGAGATTCTTCCTGCCGTTCGACTGCATCCTCGACCTCCATCTCTACCCCTTTAACTCCATCTCCCATCTTTCTCTCTCTCTCTCTCTCTCTCTCTCTTCTTCCATCCTTCACTCTCTCCAGTCCCCTTTCCATCTTCCCTTTCTTCATCGGGGTCCCTTCTAACATCTCTCGCTCGGAGAAAGACCGAGTAGATCGTCTCCGAGAGACGACCTACACGTCTCGTGACGTGCACGTAGAACGTGCTTTGCAGGATGCTTGAAGGTTGGCCCAGGGTAGAAGCGTGGGTGGCGGAGGGCGAAAGACCGGGGCGGCGGTGAGAGAAGATGGGGGCGAGAGAACGACGTCGGTGGTACGACGTCGTAGTGGAGCCGGGCGAGGGTGTTTGTTCGGGACGATAGTGTAAGACGGTGACGTGCACATCCCTTGCCAGCCAGCCTGCCAGTCTGCCAGGCAGAGGAAAGTCTGCTTGCCTCTGCCTTCGCTACCACTGGAAATGGAGGGTGGTTTCAACCCTTAGGTCGAGCGCGGAGCTTCGGTGTGAGTGTGCTTGCGGGGGGTCGGGGGATAAGAAGGGTGAGAAGGGGAGTAGTTTGAGGTGGCGAGGCCGAGGAGGAACGATGGTACGAGGACGAGGCGGATGGGTGGATGGGTGGTTGGTTGGTTGGTTGGGCGGAAAGGGCGGACTGCGGCGAGAGAGGGTGGCGGAAGGGTAACGAACAGAACGAGGGGGAGAAAGAGAGTAACGGACTCGCTCGCCACTCTGTACGCCACGTAGTAGTAGCCAGGGGCCGAGGAGACTTTCGAGGTCGCTCGGCAGGGCCGCCTTAATTATCCTTCGCTGAAAACTTTCCCGCGTCCCCCCTCCCCCCCTCGATCGTCAGAACTCCTTCTTTGGGGTCGCTTGTCGTTCTTACATCCTGCCGACTTTGTTGTAGCGCAAAAAGGTGTAGCGATCTCATCATCGAGCTTGTCGGTCGATGATGAGAAAGAGGGTCGCTTCGATTCAGACGCTTCTACCGGTGTCCCGTATGTTCGTAGAATGATTTTGCGGCAAACGACGATCTCGATAATGAACGGTGATTATACGCCCGGATACGGGATGGAGATTAATGCAGCGAGGCGCTTACGCGAGATGCTTCGTTGGTTGGCCCATTGTCGCAGTTTGGCTAAAACAGATAGCAACGAACTACCCCACGCGAATGCCACGGCCGCATTATAGAGATAATGTTAACGTTATGATGATAAAATTAACTTGCATGCTTTCGCACGTGTTTACGGAGACGCACGAGTACGTAACGAATTGTTTTCAAGATCGAGACAAAATCTAACTTGACTATTAGTTCGTCATCTTTATGAGAAAGAACATGTTGAAGAATTTTATCTTTCCGGAAAACTATGTTACAAGAAGTGAAGTTGGAGAATTGTGAACAAGAATTAAATTTACTAAGAGACAACTTAATCAATTTGGATATCATAGCGATATGATGTTATTACCATAGCAATAATGTTAAAAGAAAATATCTTCTCCGTTTCTAATATGATTTAAAGTTTGAGATTCCGATTATTTAAATGATGATTGAGCTCAAAATAATTTTATTTTCTTTATAATACTTCCTATATCAATATCGAGTGTCGTTTACGGAGGATAATATAATATAAAAAATCGATAACAGAAACGGAAATAAGGTCGATTTTCGTAATTTTTATTTTCGTTTTAATCAGCCCGTATCTTGGCAAAGTAGCGTAAAGCGATCCAAAGACTGAATCATAAAAAAAGAAAAACATGGACAAAGAAAAGGTCTCGGTGTTGTATATTTCGCTGCGCGTTAACGAGGGCATGCCGAAGAAATGTCCACCTCGAGAGAAGCACGAGAGACCACGCTCGACGGCGTCGGTGTTACGTTTCCACGGTCGCAAAATTATTAATATCCCAAGTAATTGCCCCGCTACTTCTATTCACGTTATTCCTTTCTCCTCTCACCCGAGCTCTCAAAGATTCTTGGAATTTCCAGGAAAGGACGCTTAACCTTCAGGACTTCGATGGAAAAGTTGCACCACGGTCCAACCCCTCATTGCCGTTCGCTATAGAAAGAGCGTAGACGGTTCAAGGGAGACGGGGAGATACGATGGGGATGCTAGCGTTGAGGGGAGAAAGGGGAAGCGTACAACCTTCCTTGGATTTTGGAATTTTACAGCGACGTCGTGCGTCCCTGAAGCCAGGCGAGAATGTTGGAAGGTACGATGTTGGCGACGAGGGCGGTAGGACGGAGTTGCGCTCGTAAGGCTGAAATGAAAGAAGGAGGGAGAGGGTGAAAGGAAGATCAAGGAGAGAGAGAGAGAAAGAGACAGCAGCAGAGAACCCTAGTGGAGCGAGAGGGCGGACCGGAGTTCTGGCGATGCTCTCTACGTTGGAGGGTGAGTTACCGAGGACTCGGGGACCCAACCCTCTTTTCTGGACTCACACCCTTGCTCATCTTTCGCTCACCCCCAACCACCTGCAACTCACCCTGTCTCCCCACCCTTTCCCCGCGTCCCGTATACCCTTGTCGTACCTACTGCCGCCTTTCCTGCCTTCTACGGCACTCCGACTCCTTCTCCAATGGCAAACACGGCACATTGCCCGGAGTGTTGCGTTGTTGCCTCGCCAGGCGTCCCTCCTCCCCCCTGCAAAACCCGCTCCGCTCTCACCAACCGTCCTCCACGTTCAATTTTGTATAACTATCCGGCGTGCATTACGAAAGTTGCCGCGAAACTTTTCCCTCCCGCGCGCGAGACCGCCCCTTTCAACCCCCTGCTGGCCAACTCGGAGCCGGTTCGATTAACTCTCTTTCTCTCTTCGCGCGCGCCACTCGCGCGAACGCGACTCATTGGGGTTGTTTTTTGTCCTTGCCGTTCCGGCACTAATACGCATTGATGTGTCGGTTTTCCAAGAATGTGCTTTTTTTCATATTGAGTGTCGCTATTCGAATTTATTAATTTCGCGGTACACACAATGTATCAAACTTTATACGAATTAAAATAAAAAGGTATCTTTAAAAAATTTAATTTGGCTTGCAGACATATAGTTTAAATAGTCTAGAGATATCGTTCTATATGAGATAATTTTTAGAGAAAAAAATGTTTCGAGATAAAATACGTATATAGCCATGGTTATTTTTAAGTTTTCTGATGTTATTTTTTCTTATTTTCGAATTAAGATATCTCAAATATTTAGCTCAACAAGTAATCGGTAATTAAATTTCGATAAAGTTATCAATGTGTGACTTTGAAACTTTGAGAAGAGAAATGTGTCATCATTTATGTCAGAGAGTGAAGTATCCTTTAGGTCCGAGATATCATACCAAGGTTGAGTGAATTATCCGGCTTGCATATGCAATATCTTGCGTGTGTTATCTAAATTACGCATCTGACGTGTCGGCTGCACTAACTGCATTACGTTGCTTGATATCCGAATCGAATAATGTGCTTTGCTGTTCAACCTACATCAAGTCGTTTATGACAAACTCTGACCTGCCGAACATTACAATAAGTTATGTGATATTGTCATTTATATATCTGCTACATTAGCATCATAATGCGCATCGCAGATACATATCTATTTTTTTCTACGAATCTCTATTTAGTATGTAAATCAAAGTGGAATTTTAAAGCACATTCAGAACATTCGCGGAAAACTTTCTTTTCGAAATACTTTATACCTTAGATACTGAATACTTTTCTTTGTCATGTATCCAGGGAAAATTCAGTTAATTAATTTTTTAATTTTAATAAATTAATTTTAATTAGTTTCACTCCTCTTAAATCTAAAAATCTAGGAATATCGAGAATCGCCATGATGGATACATTATCATTTATGAAATTGATATTTAATAAAGTTATCGTCACGCGAAAGGTCGAATCCATATAAATTATATTAAAGGAAAGTTTCGTAAGACATTAAAATCCAATCAATTTCACTTATTGACTTATATTGATTATCCTCCAAGGAGCTGAAACGCAACCGCGAGACTTCGCCGAGTACGTGACGCTCCTATATCTATCCTACGCGTTCCAAGAATGCACCACCGTACGCTCGAGAATTCACCTGCAAAAAATTCCCAGCTGCACCTACTTTTCCCGGTGGAGAATATATACTATATAAGCGCGCGTGCAAATACACAGACAATGTACAATACCGAGGGGTTGTCTCGGGTGGCGTGCACGGCCGATCATCGTTACAAGTTCGCGCGATGATGCATGCAAGGGTACAGTCCAAGTCCACCGTAATCCCTCCACCTTCAATCCAGTGAGAGAATGGGAGAGGGAGGAAAGGAGAAAGAGAGAGAGCTACCCTTCGGAGGGTAGTGCCTCTGTTCCCTTCGTGAGCAGCAACCTCGTATCCGTGACAAACCCTTTCCCTTGCGGACGTATGTCAACCTTATGCACGCGCGCGCACCGGCGCACCTGTGCGCTTGTATGCGTGCTGTTCGAACGTCCGTCCGTTCGACTAAATGCACCCTAGCAAGCCGCAGAGCAGCAGCAGCAGCAGCAGCAGTAGCAGCAGCAACGGCTGTAGTGATGGGGTAGCAATAGCAACAGCAGCAACGGTAACATGAGTTTCCTCCAGCAGTAGTAGTGGCAGCGGAGGGTCTCCTCTGACAGCAAATCGATTGAACGGTATAATTTATACCACCCTCTGGCTCGTTTCCCTTTGGGTGCCCACCTACGTGTGGCATACACATATATCCCTCTCCCTCTCCGCTCATTCTCCATCGCCTACATGCGCCTCTGGGGTGCATGCCGTGTACCTTTCACCCCCTGCAAAATTCCCTCTTGCCTGCCCCCAAATAGTCATTGCATGAGTATTCCGCCTGTCGGTGAACGAGCCGACGGATAATGGGGAAACCGCCAAATATGTGTCACTGTGTGCACGTAAACGCGTAGGAGTCTACTTGGTAAATGTTTATCGTGTGTCCGTGACTATGTCGCGCGACTGACGTGAGCGAGAGCGAAGCTTCACTCGTTCGCTTTGCCTGTCCCTACGCGTTTGCGTCGCACATGCGTGTCCACGTGTACGAGGGAGGTGCATGTACCCCATGTGTATATAGGGGGAGGTACACGTGTGTCCGCTAGGTGAACTGCGCGGCGGTTAGAAGCGCCGTGGATGTGGCGCCGGTCGTCACCCTTGGCTAACAGCACGACCTGGACTCGAGTGCGCTATAGAGTAGATGCGCATATGCCATGCATGCGTGGGTACGTGCGTGTGTATGCGTGCGCGCAATGCCGCCTACTTCACCGCCGGAACTGTTGATTGCGGTCGGTGGGATGCGAGGAAAAGCGCACCACCACCCATCATCCACTCATCGCGACGTCCCACCCTCCCTTTCCGCGTATTCAAGCGCGCGAAAGTGCACCCCATCTCGCGCTTTTCGGCCGATTTAAAGTGACATCGTGTTTTTAGTTTCACGACCGATAGGCTTGTACAGTATAATAGTATCCGATATCACATTTGGTGATAAATAGAACATATGCACGAGTGAGATATCGATGTCATATCTTTAGCTAACTTTTGAAAAAAAAAAAAATTATTTTATACAGACGTTTATCTGACAAGTATCAATTAAATTAAATTATATAGATCGCAGCTGAAAGGATTGTAGTTGTATCTTGTCTCGAGAATTCGCTTTCTCGAATACCGTTCATTTTAAGTGAAAAGCGCTATTTAAAATTATTGCAAGATTAACATTTGCGATATATATACATTTAGCATTCATATTACGTAGAGAATAGTAATATAGCTTTTAGTTTTCGACGACACGTAGTTCTTGGGTAAAAGGGTGCTAGAGCTACACTGTTAATACATCTGAAAAATAACACGTGCGATATACGCCGGTGCGACGTTATTATGTTAAAGTATAAAATATTCTCCATTAGATGAATATAAATAGATATTATTTCGTTTTTGATTTTTCTAGCATATTTTTGCCGCAGACGATGCCACGAGTGCGTCATTACTAGTAATGCAACCTCGATGTGTCCATCTACGCAATGAATGAAGCAATTCATAACCGCGATGGAGGAAACTATCTGTAGATAGTGCGACACGTTCGTGGAGGTTTTATTAATTAACGAAAATTTGCGATACCTGGCATGCTTTTTAAATATTTTAGCGTGGCTTTCTTATCGCGACACTGTAACACGCAGCGTAATACGTTAAAACGCAGAAAAGTGGGTCACAAGCAATCGATAGTACGTGAGGGAAATAATTTTTTGTAATTTTGGGACATAAGTAGACGTATGCACAGTCGCTTATATATATCACTTGTTTTGCAACACTTTCTTTCACTTCTACTTTAATTAACTCGGGATATTATTATATATCTTTGATATCCCGATAGATTACGTTAAAAATCATAAATCTTAATGTATCATGATAAGATACTCGCCTCAGATCTAGTAGTACACATATGCTTGTTTGCGACGGTAAATTTTATTTCGACCTTAAATTTTTGTTTCGCCGGCACACACAACGCACGGCGCAAACCGCTCTTGAACGAAAATCCGCTCTTGAGTATCTCGGGAATGGACGAATAATGTGACTATTGCACGTCCTAGATTTATTTTCGCATATATCCAGATTAGTTGGTCGCGCACATTCGTTCGCGGCTCCATTGTTTGTAATGCCCGGCGCAATGCGTTATCACGCGCCAGCGCTTGACACAGAATCAGCCTGGAAAAAGCTGCCGCAAACAAAATTGCGCAATGTCGCTACAACCTCACTTGTATTTTATTACCCGGACTATACGCCGCGTCGATGTGCGATGATGGCTTGACGCATCGGCCGATAATCGATGGCAACTAGAAAAAAAGGTGTCCAACAAGAATCAGCGATAAACTACTCGCGCTGTGTTTATACGCGCGTACTCCCTCTCCCCTCCCCTCCTTCCCTTTTTATTTTCGTTTGAGAATTTTTATTCGCATCAATCAGGTGGGAAATTATTACAATGACTCGTTAACAGTGAAAATTCTCATGACACGCCCCGGTGATGCACGATGGCTCGTTACAGCGAGAACACAACGCTGACCTGAAATATTTTGATGACGCTCGATAATAGTGTCTCGCAGCCAGAAGCTCGCCCATCGATCTGGTTATCGCATGCACGTGTAATTTAAAAACTGCACAGACAACCCGCTTTAATGGTTTTCAATGATGAAGCGGCGACATAGCGATGCAGTGAATTTCCTGCTATCAAATCGATCGCGGAACAAGAAAATACGATTAATAAAAGCGGACTATAACGATCATGAAATGCGTCGCAAATATTCGCATTTCGGGAACGATGGATTTTGAAATTTTGTGGATTTACGTTACGTGTCGCATAAGTGTCCTACCTATCTATCTCTCTCGATTCGCGCAAATAAAATGAAAGACAATTCATACCTTCCGTTTCTGAGTTACCTTCCGTTACCTAACCTAACGCCGCTATCAAATTTAATCCACCAGGATAAATGGATGATGCGTAAATGGGATTTTTAAAAACAGGACATCTCTCGGCAATTACGGCGCGTCACAATTGCGAGTATAAACAATTTGACCGCGTCGCGCGATGCGTTTCGACGAGTCGCAGCCGGTCCCAGGAATTTTGGTTCGTAATGGAACTATCGGATCATCGGCGCCTGTGACGTCAGCTCGAAGCCGTCGGGAGCCCTTTTTGTGAAATCGAACCAGCAGTTCGCCCCAGTTGGTCCCGTACACCCGGTACGCCCCAACATGAACGTGGATGGATTCACAGGCGCGCAAGTCGGTGTAATTCAGATCATTTCTGTGTGCGAATGTATGTGCGACATGCACACGTGCATGTGCGCGCAGGATGCGCTGCAATATCAGAGCCAAAGGGTAGATTCGTCCCGGTGTATGTACGGCCGTTCAAAGTAACTCCCATGAACGGAGTCTTGTACGCGGAAAGTAGCTTAACGAAATTATCGTCTGCGATCACACCTTTAATCGTTCGTGTAATATAAAGAAACTTAGAAACTTTTTTTTGCCATGCGCCACACACACTATATCATTTTTGCAAAGACAAATTTACTGAAATTTTTTTCCTTATTTTTCTATTGAGATTGAACTTATATATGTATGTTCTCACAATCAGTTAAAATTAAAAAGTATGATTAGAATTGCGGAAAATTAGAATTGGAATTTTAGAACTTTGTGATTGTTAGTAAAATACGACAGTTTCTCGACATGATTTTACACAAAAAATAGTGGAAATTTCTAGGTCACATTATTACTCTAAATGACTTTTACGGAGAGTTTATTACAAGAATTGTGCTTTTAGCAAATCTTGCGCTGCATGTATAAAACAAACTTTGCGTTTTTGAGTCATCTACCAGTTACCACTGTTATATATTTCGATTTTCATGACATTGGAAGTAGTCTAATTACAGATCGTAAACATATGATGGATTTTTATTTGATATTTTAAAAAGTTATCTCAACACAAACATCCTATTGTGAGTCTGAGTCCCTTTTATATCAATTGTGATTATCATTCTCGTCGTTTTATTAGTCGGTCGTCGTTTTCACGTGATCGTCAGAACGTTCTAAACTTTTGCTTTTCCGATATACGGTTTTATCGGAAACCGAGAGGGACATCCTTATGTTAATTTTAACACACAGCTCCCTATGATTTCTCACCATTGTTCTTGTTAGTCAATCACTGACGTTTACCCCAATACCTCCGAGAGCAATCGACGTTTAGTCAATTACGACAGACCAGATTACAGATTCATCCGACCTAGCTGATACAGTTGGCACAGATCTCGGTCTTTATCGACCCCTCTGTAGTCTGACCGTTGCAGCGAGGATATCACGATTAAAGCGGAAATTTATCGTCCATTAATAATTAGAGGATCGCGAAGGGAAGAAAGGGTTGCGTGGCGCCTTCGACGTATGTTGTCTGTATGGATGCGCATTTATGTGTACGTGTACATACACGTCACTTTTATATAGCTCGTCGTAACAATCTAACAGTCATAATTGTGTTTTTATCACCTTGTTTTATAACGTCGGCTACGTTATCATAAAATCTCGCGGGGCTGCATCATCCGTTTCGATGCAATTTATTATTCGACCTGATAGTTTCATTTTTCGTCCACTTTTTAAATGCGCAAATGGATCTCACGTGCAATCTGTATAAAGACACGTATCCTTCGATTGCAACGAAAGACAAATCTGTGCAGTGATATGACTTCATAAATTCGTAAAGAAAAAGGTACGATTTCTGAATAATATTATAAAAATCCTTGTTATAGTTAACCCTTAAGGTGCATACCTCCAAAAAGGGCACAAGGGATAGGACATGCCCCATTGTCTTCTAATGCATGCTGTAACAACGCTATTGAATATTTTATTGCAAAAAAATTATTGAATAAAACTAAAAACATATATTTTGAGAGCAAATAGGTTTTATAGCAAAATTTTTTTAAATTAACATTGTTAAAAAATTTCGATTTTCTACATTTTAGTAGGACTTATTGGAGCGCAAAGTTGGCGTATGCCATACCCCAGAGTGCCCTTTAAAGGTTAATAGTAATTCTTTATCATATGTGTTATTTATTCAAGAATGGAGTAATTGTCAAGGATATAAAGATTCATTCTTTCAATTTAGCCGAGTACGAAACAAATGAGCGACATTATAGATAATCTTTAGAAGCACATTGACATTAGAGAATTGTGATTAGGGCTTGTAATGGCGAGCGCAGTACATCGCGCGACTTTCCCTGCCATTTTGATTCCATCGTCAGCTAATAATCTCTTCCACGTTCAGCCGCCATGGGGTGCCAGGTGAAACCGGAGGGTATGGGCGCGCCGTAATTATGAATATAAATCGGCGAATGATGGTGGTGGTGGTGGTGGTTTGGGTGGAGAACGGCGACGACGAGGATAGGCCGGGCGGCGAGCGAGGGGGATGGAAGCAGCGGGGCAGGGGATGAAAATGACGCCGGGAATCCGGCGTTTACCGTCTTTTAATTTTAATTAAAGGAAGGTTGGGAACGCGCGCGCGGACCTGGCGGGAGTTTCGTTGATGGTGGTGGCTCGCGGTGGAAAAACAGATGCCTGCCATTAAGGTAAAGGGGTGACTACCGGAGCTTTCGTGTTTCTCCGCCGTTGGCCGCGTTACAGTTTCTCTTTTTTCTCTTCCTCTCTCCTTATGATTTTCCCCTATCAAAAAATTGATGTCGTATTCATTTTAATTTTAATATAAATATTTCAAGAAGAGATCACCGCGTTAAATGGTCTCAATTCATTGTTACAATTACGATCGAATATTATGACAGATACAGGTTGTTGCATCAAGAGCATATTTTTTCCATTCTTAAGTGTAAATTTTCTTTAACAAAAATGTGATTAACAATCCTCTTTTATCGTGACTTTAATGCATTGCGCACTGAACACTGAACGTTAAATGAAAATATACAGTATACTTTTATTGATTTTCATGTTTTTCATAAATTTACATTCATTTGATGTTGTAAGAGTCACGGATAAAAAAGAGGATTGTTAATTATATCTTTGTAATTGCTTTTATCGAGCCCTTTTACAAAAATCAAGTTCAAATTCGAAAATGAAGAGTGGTTAAAATATAATACAGTAAAATATAATACAGTGTTTGCAGGTATATAGCTCTATATAGTAATCTTCGTAGGGATAGTACGTGTCGCATGATCCCGTTTGCATCCGCCAGCGTGGGTGAATGTTTAATAATACAGGGAATTTATCGTATGCGCACGTCTGATATTTTTAAATCGAACAGGATGCCGCTTCTCACTTTCCACGCAGCACGCGTGGAAATTCAATTGACCGGCGCTCTAGTTTTTTCCCTTTTCCTTTTATTTTTTTTTATTCTCACTTTGCGGGGAAATTGTTCGAATCGAGAGATAAATTTCTAGCGGCACAATAGCTACCGGCAGCTTCTCGACATTAAGCCTCATTCACAACGGCCATTATCGCTAACGTGATTGCAACGTTGTACACCGTGTAGAATGCAATGCGTTCCTAGGAGCGCCGATGGCTATTGCCACCCCTCAGAGGAAGGACTACGCTCGCACCCCTCCCTAGTAGCGCACCCTTCGTCGGATAGGTCGATACACGTACGAGAGCGCGAAAGTTCGCAGCGCTCTAGCAATAAGAGCGAAACGATTCATATAAAGAACTCGATTTGTAATAATTAGTATGCAATGCGAAAGCAAAGTAAACGACGGTAAATTCGTAAACATACAAAATATCTTTTCAAACGATTGCTTTTATTAATAAAGCTCAAAATGTAGCTAAAAATTTAATTATATTATTTTTGTTTACGTTATAAAAATTTCAAATTGATTATTCCAATCTGTTTTTCTTTACAGATATCGATTTAATCATATTTTGTCTCCATTTTCACCATCATTTGTGGTATCACAAAGAAAAAGGGAAGATAAGAAATAAATTTTATCACGTAGGATAATTATATCGTTAATAAATTTTATCACGTAGAATAAAATTTGTTTCTTATCTTCCGCGAGACTGGATAACCGTCCGTAGTAGTAGTCGAACAGTAATCTTGGAAGATTTTTAACGTTCAACGAAGTTATAAATACTGTACCTCAGAAATTCGGGATGCTGTAAAATATATATACGTACACAATCACAACTCGCCATGACTTGGAGTGTGATAAGTAGCAACGAAAATAGATCAAACATTTAAAAATGCATCGTGGCAACACGCGCATTCGCAATGCGCGCGCCCATTCTTATTCTCCGCTCTCGTAAAACCACAAAGTATTCCGCGCTATAAATCCGCTCGAAGTACGAGCCGCATCGACGTAGTCAATTTCATTCAGTTCTTCCTCTTCCCGCATTCCTTCACGAAGGCGCATTCCGACACACGTATATGAAGGACAAGTAGTGATTTCTTTTTTAACCGGACTCTTTTAATACTCTAACGCTTCGTTTTCTGCAATTACACTAAACACGTAATATCATGCTTTATGGAAACAAATTTTAACAATAAGTTTGATAAACCTAACGACAGTTTGCGAAAATGTGTCAACTTGATTATCTATGATTATTTTATTTTCGATGATTATAATTTATTATTATTATAGTATTTGCGAAAATAATATTTGAATGGAAGGATATTTACGTAAAAAAAGTCTAATGTGACGGTAGCAACTGATTTAAATATTTATCGATCCCTATTTATTCCCGATTTCACTTGTATACTTTCGATATGAAATGTTTCTATTTTCGGCCGTTCTCGTCGACAAGTTTCTCTTTTTAAAAAAAGAGCCGAACGGGCATCACCGTCCTTTGACATTCTACCGTTGTTTCTTGCCGGCGGAATATCGCTTAACGATCCATCACCACGAGGGGGATGAATCTCGCGCGTCAAGTTTCCGGCTAAGAAAGAAAAGAGAGAGAGAGAGAGAGAGAAAGAGACTGGAGAAAAGAGAAAGGGAGAAGAAAAAGGAAGGAGAGGGGGAAAAAGAGAGCAAGAGAGTTTCCGATCTTTTTCCGTACGATCCTCGAAGGAACGAGAACGAGAAGAAACAAGGAAGCGAGGAAACAAGGAAGAGTTAGCACACGTCGCAGGAAGGGCGAGATGGAGTTCCGCGCGTTCACTCACCCTCCCACCTGCCATCATCATCGCGGGGAGCGTTTAATCCGTAACTTTGGCGCTCGCGTCCCCCAAGGGAACGTTCTCTTTGGTTTTCCGCGCGCAACAATAAGTTTTCCCCCGATGCAGGCCTGTCAACGACGCACAATTGGCGGCGGTGGCGGCAGCGGCAGCGACGGGAATCGGGGGTGGGTTCGCTCAGCTCCGGTTGCACCCACCGCCCCTCTTGTGTCTCCCCCTTCCTCTTCCTCGCTGTGCCGCACTATCCGACCATCCAACCCATCCTCTTCAGATGGGACTCATCCCATTCTCTGTATGCCGTGATTGCACGGCCTGGGGGCGATATTGGGGTGCGTATGGATCGGTACGAGGGGGTGCGCCACTCATTCTCTGGCCTCCTCGTTCCTCACTCTCTCTCTCTCTCTCCTCCCCTTTCTCTATCTTTCTGTCTGTTTCTCCTCCCTTTCGCGAATCTACTGTTCTATCGTTCGTCGACGCGCACATCTCGTCTGTTTCTGCCTTTCCCGTCCCATCGATTCTACCTCTTAATCGCCCATCCTCCCCCCCGCCTTCGATCCTTCCTTCCTACTATGCAGAGACGAGAAGCGCGCGCTTTATGGACGAGGGTGACCCGAGAACTCCACAGCGGAGGAATTACCGATATCGGATATGCCAGCGGATGCGTATACGCGAACATCCGGAACGCGCCTCGGGATCTATTGTCGGAGATTCACCGCGTTTGCGTGAGGGAGATAATCCGATGCGTGGTATAAAAAAAACGGCGCTCCTGAGAAAAGCACGCGAAAAATGTGGCAAGAATGTCCTTATAATCACGAATATGGACCGTTTGAAGTCGAGTTCTGAAGAAAGGATATAAAAGAAAAGTCTTCATTTACTGTAGTTTTCTTTTTCACTTTTTTTTTTACAAATCCCTTCCCGTACTCGTGCCTGTACGAAATTTCGAATGATTCGCGATATTCTCTCGTTTTATTTTTTATTTTATATATTTATTCTTTATTTTGAAAAATATAACTGTGTACAATGCATCGAGCATCAGGGATTCGTATTTTTTTCGGAAGCGAAAATATGCGGCGGCACGTATCGGTTTGTAAATTCGTGCCGGCCGTTTTAGGATACACACAATGGACGAGGCCAAAAACGCAACTTGCTGCGGCGAAATGAAATATATGATGTTCAAAATTGAAGCGCGTAATTCGCGCGGCCGAGCGCGGGTGTGTGTTTTTATTTTCTCTGTGGCGAAATTACAATTTTACCGTGCACGCGATTTATTCCCCGCGGTGCGCCGCCGCCCATCGGAAACGCTGTAAATGATTTTCCGCAGTCATCGTTTTGTCCACCCCCGTGCCCGCGCCCCTTACCCTAGCTCGCCCGGGTAAAGTCATTGATATTTAGACAACGCGGTTAATCATCGAATTCGGACGGACCAATCCAGTTACCATCCAATAGTCGTGCGGATTGAAACGCATTCGACCGACTGTGTTTCCAGGCGAGACTCGCAGCGCGAGGGGGAAAAGCGGGAAGGACGGACGGAAAACGGCGGGTCTGTATCGCCCGGAACCCTTCTCGACTTTTATCCGTAATCCCCTCGCACACGCAGGCTTGACTACTGCGCAGCCGGAAACGAGGGAGTCGACGAAGGACGATTAGATTCTTTCCCGGCGATGACGGATGCATCTTCGGAATTGCTGATATTGGATACTTGCGGATGGACTCGTCAACGTCATTTTGAGACAAGAGCAAAACGAGATATGTATACCTACACCATTGTCGACCCTAAGATCCGTATCATCGAAGTTGACATGGGAAGGATTAACATGCGGAAGTGTAAAAACAATATTGCACAAAAGAAGAAAAAAAGAGGGAATTGTAATTGTTATAATTGTGGAATATATTTATTGTAGTCATGTTACGCTACTCTATTTACACATTTCAACGGTAAATCTGTAAAAAAAGAACATTTAATTTCAAGCGGAAATCGTCGATGATTTTATTATCCATAAATCGTGAAATAATATATTGGATTATACAAAATAATAATAGAGTGGATATATATTTGCGGCGAGTATACAATTGCTTCACATTATTGTATTACTCCCACGCTCACTTTCCGTTCATTTCTTTTTCTCTTCTTTCAGTTATCTTTGTGCTTATTCGAAACAGCCGCTACGGGGGGGAAAGTAAATTAGATCAAACGATAATCCGTCGTAAAATACTCCACGTGTGGCCAGGCATTTAATTTTCACTGACTTTATGATGCGTTGATAATTGTGAATAAGCAAAATAAACACTGGAATATCATTAAAATATAGTTAAGATAATATAAAGATTTGCAAGATAACTTTTCTGAATAATGAATCATCTTCTTACTTGAGTCGCCGCACACTTGTCACACTTGAGTAGGATTAACTCGCAATCACAGTTTCATATAATTTATTAACATCTACAAGATATCGAGTTTCTTATACAGATAAGAACAAAGCAATTTAACATTTAATATTTCTTTTTTCACTTATACAATAAAACCAGACATTAATTTCAATTACGTCTTTCTACAATATTTACATTTTACTTCGTACGATGCCATAGTTTAGTGCTTCAAACTTTCCTCTATCCCTCTCCCATCGTTTTTTCTAGTAAAAAAATTCAATTCTTCGAATGCAAACGGCAGATTTGCGCAAATTAACTTGACGATCCGAAGCGGTAGACGATGTGTAATTAATAATTCTGCGATGTCTTGTAATTCCTCGCTAACGACCCCGCTCTCGTCGTAAAAATCCCCACGACGCGCGAGATCAAAGCAGTTTACGATCGTAATAAGTGCTTCGCCATAACTAACTGGCCACCACTGACGACCGCCAGGCTCTACATGTGCGAGCCTCCCTCATTATCCCTAACGCAAGATGCGATCTGTGCCGGACATTAGTAATATTGTATATCAGCAGTCTCTCTCTCCGGCAGTACAATTTAGTCGTTTACCCGGTGACAAAGGGTACCTTCACTACGCATTCCTGGTTACATTTACACCGGTAGGTACAGGATCATTGCCCAACATGGGAAACTCGCGTTCACATATACATACACACGCATGCACACGTATATATGCAAACGTATATATGCGCACAAGCTCATACAATCGGTATCCGTAAACTCGCGGTCCGTTTCCATCCTGACCCAACCAACCACCCCCTCAAACCATCGGCCCCTAACCGTCCGCACTTTGTGTGGCGTTCAAGGGGTGAGAAAGAGGCGAGGGGCGTAGGGGCGAACGCGGGGGCGCCAGGCAACCCTCCTAACTCTCTGGCCCCCGGGGGGTGAATGTGGGTTGGCTCGCTGCGAGTAAATGGGGCTATGAGGAGGAAAGAGGACGGCGGGCGGGGAGGGGGGGTGAGTGGAGTGAGTTAGGTGGAAGCAGGAGGACTAGGGATATTACGGACAGGACGCTCGAGATATCCAGCCTTCCTCCCGTTCCCGCTTCGCCCCTCGGGCGACCATCTCGAGGGGTGACTATTCGGGGGAGGAAAGGCGCCCGAGAGACGGCTAAGGGTAGCGACAGATATAACCGTAACGCACACACGTTCAAGAAGCAGAATTCTGGGTGGAATTTCGAGCGTGCGGAATAGACGGTAGTCCCTGCCGAGACGCTGCCGTCGGTCGAAAAGAGAAAGAGGAACAAGACACACGGAGCTGCGAGACCAAGGATGAAGGGCGTGCGAGCGAGACGGAGAGATTAGCTTCCTTGGTTATTAATAAACGTTTCGCGCGGACCTTGATAGCGCGCGTAATGGAACGAGAGTAGTTTACCCTTATTACCTCCTACCGTTCTCTTTGACTACGAACCACGGCCTCACGAACCACGGATGATCGCGCCCTATCTGCCTCCTTGCTGCCCCTCTTGCCCTTCTCTCTCCCCTCGCTGTTTCTGTCCAAACTAACACCTACGCCGCCAAGAAACCTGCCGTACCCTCCCACCTCACCCTCCGCATAACAGTCGGGGGTTATTTACTTTTCCATTACGCGGATGAGGTAACCCATCCTGTTTCACTGCTCACCCCATTGTCAAACTACGGTAATTCGAGAATTTGTGTAAGATCGAATTGACGGCTCGCAAACGGCTCCACTTGTTTCTTCGATAGACATGAGAGACTATATGTAAGTACAGCAAGTTCTCTTATCTCTAGGTACTTATCTGTTGTAACGATACAATAGGATGTGTACGATGTCACGCGTTACATCGTTTCGATAAAATCGACTCAGCAATATTCGTTATTTTAAAACACACTTTTCTATATGTTAGGAATTTTGCACTTTATTCTAACAAGTCTGTAATACTGAAAGAATTAAAAATATATTAATAAGATTAACACAGAAAGCGAAACATCATTGCATAAACTATTCTAATAAATCAGATTAGTCAGCTCAGTATTTGCAAATTAAGAGACGCAGTTATCCCTTTAACAAAATTACGATAAAGGGATTACTAATAAAGATTTTAAAAGGAAAAATTACTTAGCCTTAATTCAAAATGTGTTAACTTAAATTTGTATATATTGCTATTAATATCGCGTTGAAAAAAACGGCAAGCGATGTCTGGTAAAATATGTGCAGTTTATGACAGTAGGAACTATACCTTTTATATCACGAAAAAATTTTAACACTATCTTTTTGCCTTTGATATTATTTTTTATACACCGTAAGCTGTGTGCTTGCCGTTACATAACGTTTTAATTGGCTACTACTAGTATTACGACTTATATACACTTTCTTGGGCTAGCAGCAGCAGGTCAGAGCGATGCGGTGTTCCGAAACTCCGGTGCTCTTTGTCATCCAAACACCCCGTCGTTACGATCCTACACTCCGGCAAGCTTCCCCCCTTCGACGTTCGCTATGGTTTTAGTTTGAGATGAGATGTTCTCATAATCCTCCTACTTCCCTGGTTTCTCCGAGAAGTATCTACATCGCTGTGCAAAACGACCTATCCATTTCTGCGAAAACCCATCCCTTACTAGCGTAGCAAACCAACAATGTGAACGTTGAGAATATTAAAAAAAATTTGATTCATTATTTTTTAACATGTGATAATAACTTAAGATGTGATCAGAGTTATTAAATCATTTTTAAATCGTTTTTAAAGTTATTTTTAACAATCATCTTACGAAAAACAATAATTTTAGTAATCCTAAATCTTGATTTCCTTTTTTTATCTAAAGTATTTATTTAAAAAGAATAAAGCAATCCAAAGAGAGAGAAAGAGATATTTGAAACATAATAAATTTATAATAAATATAACCATTGTAAAAATTTTTTTTATTTTATTAAAATATGTTTATCGCATATTTTTATTGCGTAAAGAAATGTGTAATATAATAATTTGTACAACGTAGTACAATAATTTACAATATTAATATTATCTTTTTCATCAAATAGCAAAAAATTTTTTAATTGCATACACACACACACACACACACACACACACACACACACATACACACACACACACACACACAATATATCGCTTTGTTCTGCATTCAGCTCTCTCTCTTTCTTTAGTTCTCTCTTCTTCCTCGCAAAGTTTCTGTTATTTACATTAATATTAATTTGTTTCTTAAATTTTCAGTTTTGGTTCTAATAACCAAAGAGGAACAAGAAAAAAAGAGAAAAAAAGAATGCAAAGACTGCGAAGATTAAAAAATTGGCAGAAGAATTTCACGGTAGTTTTTATAAAATCCTTACAAACATAACGATCTTTTTCTTAATTTTACCGTTCGCAAATCTTTCAAATTGGTCTCGGCACAGGGATAATCGATTCCCACACTGCAGGACAGAACATCAGGACAATAAGCACAATTGAGAAAAACGTCACATTGTTACTGCTAACAACGACGGTTCCCTTATTAATTTCAACACTTTCCGTCTTTTTTTCTCCTCTCCATTCCCCCTAACTCCCGTGTTCAATTCCCCAGGCGTTTCGCTTCTCTAGTTATCGACGGTGGTTCCGATTCATCCGCTCCCCGTACCCCCGCTGTTTCCATCTTCATCCTTCTGACCGCTCTTTGTGCTCTCCCGCCGTGGACGAAGAAAAGAGCTGTAGGAGTCTAAGAGTGAGACGCCGCGAAAATACATCGGCGTTGTATATCTTCCTTGACCGTCCAGGGCATAACTCCGGGGATGAATCAGTGCTTCTTGGACCGCACCGGACTCACACCCTCGCAAACCCGCCTTCCTACCTCTGGAGCCGCTTCTCGTTCCCCACCTTCCCCTTAGTTGTCGGTTCGTCCGCCGTCTCTCCGCCTCCTCGGAGCCATCAGGGTAGAAGAGCGGAGAGTAACCCTCTAGCCTGAACCTTCATCAACGGATCTACCAACCCCACCTTTATCAAGAGTCCCCAGTGCTGTGCGAACCCCTTTCACCCACCCCCGCGCAAGCATCTCTCATCCCATTCCGCAGCCGTTCTCCGTTCATCCCTTTTCCACTTTACCCGCTCTTTCTCCCTCGGCCATCTTCTCGGTTCTACCCTCGTAGTCTCTTTTGGTCCTTCCAGTTCCCTCGTCGTTCTGTCCGCCCCTTCGTCAACCTTCCCTCCATCCGTCCTGCTCGCTTCCCTCCCCCGCCGTTTCATCCCACGGATCCTAGATTAACGGAACCCTTGCTGCCGAGAGAAGGAAGTTGGGTCGACTCACCTAGTGCAAAGGTGTCGTCGAGATGGCGAGATATAAGACGTGTCGTGATAAAAGTAGGACGAATCTTCGATTATTTTCGCAAGCGCAACCGAACCGCGAAAGTCTTTTGCGTTAATCCAATTTTCCTTCTCTCGTTCTATCAAGATTTTTTATAACTTTTAATTAAGCATTACGAATTCCAGTGTAGAGTAATTTAATTACTTCCGATAGTAGAACCAAGCCTTTTCCAACTACCGGTTAATCACTCTGTGCGTAGGTAAAGTAGCCACGTTAAATGCCCGACTTAATTAAATTCGAATGTTAAAAATCAATTCGCGATGTAATCATTAAATTTACGGAATAATAAAATATTGGATTTGTACTGTTTTTGCAATATATATACGCGCGACTACACGCCGCCTCCTGTAATCGATTATTCTGCACAATGCCACATTGCAGCGTGGTATCCAAATTCATATGAAATTACATCTCTCAGCGTTATATGTTCGAATCTAAATTAAACTTTAATCATTTCTTTTTTTTCTTTTCTCCCTCTTCCTTCCCTCGCAAAGCGTAAGAAGGTCGCTGGTTATCCCGCTCGTCACTCCTTTTGTATTGAGATGTAAAAATGCGGGGGACGAACGACAGTATGATGCCGTTACTCATACAATAACAGTATTGGTAATTAGTTACGTTTTACGTTGGAATGTGTGCGGTCTCACGTGGGGAAAGAGGGGGAGAGAAAGCGGGCCGTGCTGTATCGGTTTATCGTATGTATGGGAATGCGTGTGCGGGATGGGGACCAGGAGCAAAGGGAATTTCCAGCAGACCGCCGGATCGATTGGCTCGAAATTGGAAAAGAATATTAGGTTTCTGATTGAAACGACTCTTCCGAAAATTTCGTCATCCCCGGCCGCGCGCGCTATCCATGCTGCGCTTTTGTCCTCGTAAGCGCGAAGAGGGTTCTCGCTCACCCCGTTTGCCGCTGCCGATCCCGCGATTGTTTTAACGCTCTATTGAGAGCCGATTAATTACCCACCCGGGTGGTCCTTTAAATATTTACGAAAGTATCCGGTCGTTGCGCGTCGGCCCGATACACACTCGACGACCGTCAATATTTGCGCGACCTGTACCGACGGTCGCGTCGGTGAAATATGAATGGTCGAAATTTTAAATAACATTGTGCAGTATCTGCGGCCGTGCGCGCGCGCACACGCATGCACGCACGCATCTATGCATCCATGCATCTGTACGCACGTATGCGCGCACACGCGTGGCAAGAGAGAAGAACTGCGGTACGATCCGCGCGCGCGAATATTCCCAAATAAATCCGCACAACGGCATGGCATGGCATGGCATTGCATGGCGTGGCCGAACCGGACCGCGAATATTTAATGTTTGTGCGGACTAAAAATTCGAGGGTCTCGCGTTGCACGAGCTCGAGCTCGCGAGCTACCGCAATGCGTCGCAAACGTTTCGAGAGAGGATCCCAGGACGATCGCGATTACAGGACAAATTATGTATTTACCACGTGGCAGAATAATTCGAAACGTTACGATTATATCTATTCGCCAGTCATTAACATAATTGTGTTGCGAAAGGGCACGTTGAGTATTTTTTCAGCAAGCCGTCAGCGTAGGTTCAATGAAAGTTATTTCAGACATGAAAGTTATTTCAGCCTTGAAAAATTCCTGCATAATTCATATAGAGACTGAAACCGGTACAACTACGGTGAATTCATTTTTCGATGATTAACTAATACAGGAATAAACTCCGTGTTAATATTGTATTTATGTTATAATCTCTTCTTGACTGTCCACCAATCTAAATTAATCAAAATTTATATTTCGGTTTGATTTAATTGTTATAAGAGTAGGTGAGATACAGTACTAGTCTTTTATTTTCGCGTGTGATTATCATATTTTTATTATTATACTCTATTTTAACACCAGCAAATTCATATCCTTTGTAGCGTTTATTGTCATTTTGTTATATAATCTTAGTGATCTCATCCATTCGTACATCATCATTTTCTTTCGATAATTTTATTTTCTGTCGTGCGTCGTATCTGGAATAAAAATTAGTTTTTCGTCTTTAACAGTAGCGGAAGTTAATGAGTACCATGGGACGGAATGGAGGAATGTGTTTGACGAGCGATACAGGCCGGTGTCCGCAGCTCTGCGCCCAGTCTGTATTGGCTGTTCAACTAACCGTGACCATATCTCAAAGTCCCTTTAGGGCGTCCCGTGTCTCGAACAGAGGACGAACGAGGGGGCCGATTCCACGGCGATGAATCGCTACCTGTGATTATCGGCGCGTAGCCGTGTTCCCGTGTAGCCGAGGCCCAATTCCGCACAGGTCCACAATCAACCGAGGCGATACGCAGCCCGCGTGTACACGTATCTCGTGTCCGGCGTGTGTATACCGTCGTGCAAAGACGACGATGACGACGACAACGACGGTGCACTTCGTACATAAGACACGTGCGCACGCGAGTGAGCGAGCAAAGACACGAAGATGCGTGGCACCACACATACGCACATACACACAAGTGGTCACGTTTCCCCTGATAGTCCCTACCATTATAATGGAGTGCTATAACCGCGCGTACATGTATGTGAATGTGGTTTGTCGTGACTGCGCGAGCACACGTGCGCACGTGTGTGTGTTTGCGCGCGCGTGTGCATGTGCGCGCGCGCGTGTATGTGCGTGTGTGCGTGCGTGCGTCCGTATCTAGCATCGTGCCCACTGGCGTAGGTTGCGTCCATTTTGATACCATACCTCGGTCTATGTACCAGATGTATGTAAACGAGGTACATGGGGCACATATAGGGAGTGTATGTACGAGCGAGCGCGGCTACGTACGTAGATAGGGTCGACCGGTAGAGTGGTTAGAGGGTTCGGGATGGAGGTCGGTGAGAGAGAGCGCGGGGGAAAGGGGAGGAGGAGAAGGGGGACAGTGAGGGGGAGAGGGTGGCGTAGGTCGGAGGTGGGTCGAGAGGGTAAAATAGAGGGGAAGGTGGTGAACGTTCCGCAAGGGTGGGTAGAGGTGTGGTTGCTTTAGAGGTGCGTTGAACCCAACCAACGCAGGTAGGTTGACATCAGCGTGCCTTGTTCCATTGAAACGTGCGAAATCCATGCGGAATCCACCCTCATTCCCCCCCCGTTCCCGCCACCCGGTCGTGTCACCCGCACCTCTCTCCCTCTTTATCCCTCCGGTGGGCTCTGCCCCCTGCCTCCGGTGGGTGGTTTGGATGGCTGGCCCGGGGATGGGGTGACGGTGGGTGGATTTCCGCGATGCGAGGCTGATTTCATAGCGGAGAGGAATACCTGGTGCGTGATATCGCGCGCGATTCTCCATCTCTCCTTCTCTTGCTCCTTCTGTGTCTTATTCGCTTTCCTCAGTGGCGGAGTCTTGAAATGAAAAAAAGGTCGGATCGTGCGACAGATATAAAACCGACGAGAGCTGTGTTGCCACAGAAAGCGGAGTGACCTTTCTCTCTACAAAGAGATTGAGGCCGACGCCGTGATGCTCGTACTGGTGGCCCGCGAGCGTACCGTTACTATACATCGTGCGGATGCATTAGGCTTGTTTTCGCAATAGGTGCTGATAACTATTTACGTTCGTTGCGCGTATGTGGTCTGCATGCTATTCTGCGTACGCACGGTTGTTCGGCGCGTTGTCGCTCGTAGCTTTTTGCGATAACAATCCCTGCGATACCAGAAATGTTTTGCCCTGCTCTCGCTTTGTCTCGTTTTATGTTGCGTAATAGTAAAAAGAATGTTTCAAAAAAAAGAATCACAATATTTTTCGATCATTCGCGTAAAAAATTCCGCAAATCTGTATCTGTAAACTGATTTCTAAATCGCGAGCAGTTAAGATATTCTCGTGTACAGACCCCAATTAACCTAAGAGAAAACTTAATTAAACGTATGACTTTAATGTACGGTTGCTTCGCAAGTGGAGTGTGTGAAGAACATCACACATTTTCTTTTGGTTATATTCTCATCTTCCAACACTCAGAGAGCCCATCTTTCTATACAAATATTTGATCAGCGTCTATCGCTTGTTGCATCTTTCTAATTTGCCAACATTTTGTGCGATTAATGTATCTCAATGATAAAATTAAAAAATCTAAGTAAATTTTATTTAAAATAACATAAATATTATTATTCTTTGCAACATCTGCGTTCGGAAAAAATGTTTTGATGCATCTTAGAACACCATGAAAAAAAGCACAATTGTAAAATTGCACAATTTATACTTACAGTGAAAATACATGTCTTTCGTAATTTGTTTTTTTTTCTTTTTTTT
The DNA here is from genome assembly GCA_901521435.1 of Crematogaster levior. Taxonomy (NCBI): domain Eukaryota; kingdom Metazoa; phylum Arthropoda; class Insecta; order Hymenoptera; family Formicidae; genus Crematogaster; species Crematogaster levior. The sequence goes on from CABEGB010001458.1 coordinate 155,992, forward strand.
CTTTACAGTGTATTGACGGCTAAAGCCATGACTTATTTCTATGTGTTTGCTTTCTAAAATTGGGAAAGCCTTGATTTAACTTGTAAGTCCAGTGTGTTTTCCATTACACTAGTATCAACGGTCGATTCTCGTACCGCTCACGTGTGTCCGACTTTTCCCTCTGCGTACAGGAAATCGAAACGTGCGAACTTTCTCCCCTCGTCATGCATTTTCCATCTCTCTTTGTGAGCGTCCTTCTCGTACATATCACCGTAGATTACGAAGAATTAGAACCATCATGTTCGTATCTAGCAAGATTTGCAGGGTGTAAGATCATCCATTTCTCGTCTAATTGCCATTGACGAAAATCAGGGGAAATCGATGTGTTCTCTCATAATTTCCCGTGTACTCGTTATCGTTTTTTTCGTCTTTGTACAAATTTTTCGGTTCCAGGCACATCTCGCGGATGGGATTCATTGGACGCGACTAGTTCGCTGTGATGGAAAGCAGAAAATTTCGGCTTATTTTCTCATAATTCTCCGGACTCGCTTGCTGGCGTGCGTTTGCCTGTTGGTTCCGCATTCGCATCGGAGTGCGTAATTCAGCTGTACCTAACGCTGGTTAAGGGTGGCTCCGGGCGGTCGGTCGGTTGGTCGGTCGGTGGGTGGGTAGTAGGATGGGTGGCAATGGGTCGGTCGCGAGAGTGTGGGTAGGGGTGGACAGGCATTGGGGTGGGTGTTCGGGTGGTCGACGGGCTGGCTGGTTGCTAGTGCGGGAGTGGGTGGACGAGTGGGTGGATAGAGACTCCGGGGGACGGTTGCGACGGGGAGGGAGAGGGTGAGTCAGAGAGAAGAGGTGGCTCGGTTATTTGTGTGTCAGCCGCGTTGGGACCCTCTGCCCATCCTCTCCCATTCCTCGCTACCTCGGCCACCGCACCCGCTCGCTCCGCGCTCTTCCCGTTCAACCACCCCCGCAGAACGCTCCGCACAGGGACGACGTCTGCGGATGTGTCCGCGTGGTTCGGTATGTGTGTGCATGTGTATGCGCATGTGTGCGCGCGTATGTATGTACATGTGTGGGTGGAACGCGCTCGCGCTCCTATGTACGTCGCACCTATGTATTACACCTTACAAACATCACCTCCATGTACTCAGGGCTACCCTATGTGCCGGATATGTAGCTAATACATAGAGAATATTGTACCTCTCTCCCCTACCTCTCTCCTCTCTCTCTCTCTTCCATCCTTCTGTTTCCCTCAACCATTCGCTTGCTCTCTCGTTCGCGGTCCCTTCTGACACACGCACGGCGAGGGTCGGTGCGATTTCGCACGCGTGTGTACACATACTCGAAGAGATAGGGTGAGAGAGAAGGAGGAGGGGGAGAGGTAAAGAGGAAGAGAAAGGACGGATGAACTCTCTCTCTTTCTCTCTCTCGTTCTCTCTGTCTTACACCCCTGTGAGGGGGTGGCTCGCAAGGCGGGGCTCTGGTAGAAGGTAGGGACATGTACACGGAATACTCGCTTTACGGAGACAGGTATTCTCCGAGACATGCACACTGGTATCGGGTACCAGTTGCGTAAGTACGTGCGGAATAGACGGCCCCCAGAGGGTTAGCGTGAGGGGGGTGGTGAGTAGTATCGCATATGTTCGCTTCAGCGCTTTGGCCAGCCACACGCGTTCCTACGCATGTAGGTTTTAGAGGATAATTGAGGACGCGAGACGTATACACGCGACGATTGATGCTATTTCCACTAAGTGTAATGCTAATCTTGCGGTTAATTGAAATTAACAACTGCTTTATTAATGAAAACTTTAGTCTCAAACTATTAAAAGGATATTTCCGTTCAAAAATATTTATCGTTTTGATAGTTATGTTTAATACTTTAGTTTGTATGCTCTCTTTATTTGAGATGCTTAAAATTATTTAACTGGATATTAAACAGTCAACATTTGCCCCTGGCTATTTGTCTCTTTCATAAATTGACAATATTTTCGTTAAATCGTTGACATCGTTTTATATATTGAATTCTTTTACAAGATTTACATTGTTTAAATATATTTTTATTAGAGATTCTAAAAGAAAAAATAAATTTTTATATTATTCACAAGGAAGTTGGAATAATATAACATGCTTAACAGACTACCATGTAATATAGATTTCAAGATAGTGTCGATTGCTAGTATCCTAAGTATATGTTTAACATTGCAGCCAGTTAGATTAATTGTTTATTAATTAATCGCTAATTCCTTACGCGCAGCGGCAGTATCGAAAGATCATTGAAACTGTAACTTTTCTGTATGGAATTAACGAACTGAAATTTGCAATGGTACCGTATGAACGAAACGTAAATTCTGCTGGACAATTTAAAAATATCGCCCTTGTGTGCGAATTAATTGTTTCGACGACAAAGGGATACAAAACAAAACGTCAGCTTATTAATGAGTCGCTCGAATACACGAACAAAGTGCGGAAGGAAATAAATGGACTAATCGTTCGAACGTTCGCGCGATTATATAAAGAATTATATAAAGAAGAAAAGTATTTCTGCATGCTACTGTTCGTATGTATGTAGAGAATCTATAAGTCATACGATAATCGACTGCGAGTTTCGAACTACGAGAAGTCCAATGCGAAATACGAAATCAAAGTGTTGGTGTTTTGGGAAAAAGATTCTCTTTCTGCAAGTTAGAAATATAAAGACAAATAAATATTTGTCCACAGGTAACATTTTTATTCTTAATTTTCAATTTAAATTAAAAAAAAATTATAATATTAAGAGAAAAGAAGTCATATATTTATTATTTAAGTCATATAATTATGAAATATATATGTACCGATAACAATGTTTAATAAAAAAATTTTTTTTGAGCATCCGAATAAGGCAACTATTTTTTTTTCTGGACGACTAAATGCCGTTTATTAAATTGCTCTATCATGTCACAATTTTAACATTTGTGATTAAAATTCTTCTTCGTTCATTTAAAAGAAAAAGAAAAAGAAGAAGTGGTTAAAATGATGCAAAAAAGATTATACAGTTATACATATATTATAACTACTATGTCACGTGTTGGAGAAATTTTATTGCAATCAGAATTAAATACATTACTAAGACTTTATTTCTTAAAAAAAATTTGTTGTGTCAGTTGAAATAAAAAAATGATTAAAAAGATCTATAATCAATATAGAATCTATTCTAATGACTTATGTAAATTGCAATAGACTCTGACGTAATAGATTCTCTCGTATATTAATTCTAAGTACATTTAATAAGGGTTACAGCAGCTTTTTACAACTTTTATCAAATTACTCAAAATTGTAATAAAACACCTTCATAAACTAGATCGTACACAATATAAAAAACTATCACCTACGTTCGTATTTGATTTATTAAATAATGTAATTATCATTTTTTATCAATAATCAAACAATTTTACGATTAATTATTATAATTATCAATATGCTAGGATTGCATCATCAGAAACGCGTGAAAGGCTTAATTGTCGTAAACGAAATTACCCCGCGAACGGAATGTAGACACGACAAACGACGAAAGAGGCACTAACCATCGAAATAAACGCTACTTGGGAGCGAGTGAGTTATACCGCTGTGTAGCGTTGTGTCTGCATACGGTCGGACTTGTTTCTCGGTTAAAGGATGCACGACGAAAGGAAAGGGAAACAACCACGCGCGACGCGAGACCGTTACGGAGGATGTACTCGCTAAAATATTCGCGAACTAACTTGTCGCGTTCGTGGTGGACCAGGTATCCATTTACCTTATATATTTGTGAGTCATTGTAAGGGACAAGGAGTGTGAGAACCGATAAAGGTGAAAAACAAGAGAAAAGACAGTTCGCGGTTACGCAATCGTGCCTTCAATTATTTTATCAGTTATGTATTTTACGTATCGCACGAGGAGCGAGAGAGCCAGGACGTCAACGGCAGAAGGAAGGTTGAGAACGAGGAACGAAAAGGAGATAGGATGGCGGGAAAGGCGGTAGAGGAATGGAATGGGGAATGTGAAGTGGGCGGAAGGTGGGTGTGTGGGAGAGCGAAGCAGCAAGACACTCTTCCCTCTGAAAGGTGGAAGGCATTTCAGCCCGAGAGCACGTTGGCTCAGCTGTGTTTTCTGTTCGGGGGTGGTTGCGGCGTAGCAGGCAGAGCTGGTGCGCGGCAAGAGGATGGGTCGAAAGGGGAGCACAGAGTGTGGGTGGTTGGTAGTAGCGTAGTTGGAAGAGAAAAAGAGAGAGAGAGAGAGAGTGTGGTTGGTAGAGAGGGTGGTTGGGTTAGGTGGATGGCAGGCAGGCAAGCAGGCAGGCAGGCAGGCAGGCAGTGAAGGATGCAGGCTAGGAAACGGGGACAGATAACAGGAGAGAACGAATCTAAGTCCACTCGATGCTTTCAAATTAGTGCAGGGCAGGCGAACGAGCAGCAGGCAGGCCGGCAGGCAGGAGGCAGGCAGGTAAGCAAGCAGAGGCAGGCAGGCAGGCAGGCAAGCAGGCAGGCAAGCACGCAAGGGTACGTCGAGCTACTGCTATAGGGTGGCGGGTAGATGGGTGGCTAGAGAGCGAGTGGGCGAGGGAGCGGTAAAAGGGTGCGGAGGGAGAGGGAGAGTCGGGTGGCGGGTTGCTGGGCTGCTTTGAACTAAGCCGGGCTGGAGGTGGAGTACACTCGGTGGTTGGTGAAGGGCAAAAGGGGACAGGAGAGGCTGGATGGTACGGGGGCAGAAGGGTGGCCAGAGACCGGAGGCGAGGGGGTGTAGAGATGAGGGGGAGGAAGGGTGAGTAGGGTGGTTGAACATCGGGGTCCGCTCGTGGTGTGGGACGGCAAAGGTAGGGTGGATATGGGGTGGTAGTCCTGGGCACCGCAGCCAACCTAACTACAACGTGGCTACTATCCACTGTTCTAAATAATTCCGTGGTACGATTGCTGCGGGCTTCGGTTGCCTCCACCTGCCCGGTAAATCCGAGATCCACATACCCGCGCGAGGGTTCAAGGGGACGGCGAAGGGTGGAACGAAGAGAAAGAGGCTAAAAAGAAAATATAAAAACACGCGCGGAAGAGAGCCGCGAAGCTCCAACGACGGCGGAGTTACGCCCGCGCGCGCGCGCGCGAAACGGTTTTTAACTATTGGGATCTACGGAGTTCGCGTGGATTACTCGATACTAGAGGGGAGCGGTGACGGCGCCACGCGGCGCCGTGAAGTGGGCGTTGGGGGTGTGTACTTTGCATCAACGGGCACGTGAGAAGAATGATGAGAGAGTTTATGCGAGGCTTAATCTTTTTAATGTCGAAACTTGGGGTTGTCGTAAGACATCTTGAAATTATTAAAGAAACTTGATATTAGAACTTGTTACACTGTGACGTAAAAATTTATATATATATATATTGATATATTTGATTCTAAGAATAAAGAAAGGTGATAAACACATGCTATTATGGAATACTTCGTGCAAGACAGGAATTAAATGATTATAAAGTAAACAAGATAAAATAAGCATATGCGTTGATGATTTCTATTAATAATTTAACAATAATAAAATTAATATTAAATTTGCAAAATAATATTAACAATTACTTATACTGAAAAATTAAATTAAAGATTCTAATTAAATATTATATTCTAATTCTAATTAAATATTAATAAAATAATTTCTACTATTCGAGAATAATTTGCGATCTCATACTATCGCAAACCGACGCGCTAAAAGTCTGTAACGGAAATAAGTTGCATGTGGAAAGATCAATGTATTTGTCGCAAAAATCCACAGAGTACCTATTGACCTATGACGCGCGCGTAAAGTCTTTTGAGCGTAGTGTGAAAGAAAAATCTAGCTGGTGGGTCTATATGAAGGAAGCGCGTGGTATATCTCCGCGTAATAAACGAATCGTAGAGGACTATTATGCGTGTACACAAAGCCGCCGGGGTGCACTCGTACGTGCACAAAGAATGGAACAAACGATTTCGCCAACTTTACACGGCCGCTCCATCACGCGCGGACGCCCGCGCGCGTGTGTAGGTGTGCGAGTGCGGAGTTACAGCAGCGGCAGAGACAGCCGGCTAACGTATGTAATTCGTAAATGTAGATCGTGTATGCCACTGTGTGTGTGTGTTTGTGTGTGCGCGCGCGTGCGTGCGCGCGCGCGCGTGTGTGTGTATGTGTGTGTGTGTGTGCGCGCGCGTGTATTTCTTACACCAACAAGGGCTGTGTATGGCTGCAGACAGCCTCAGTCCAGAGGATATTTCGCAGAAGGGTCGTCGTCGGTCCAGGTCGAATCCTGAGGGTTGCTCGTTCTCTCAACCCTCCGGATCCCTCAGCTCCCTTCTTCCTTCCCCCTCTCCGTCCTCTCCCTTTTGCCTCGGTTGGGGTTGAAGGCGAAAGCTTCTCCTTTGCTCCACCTTCGCAGAGAACGACCCTGCAACTCGAATGAGAGTCCCTCCCGTTCCCGTTTATCCTGGTTCCCGTCTCAGACGAGAGGTAAGACCCTATTCCAAACGCGTACAAGGGACGAACCTTTCCGGAGAAGCTCCGTTGCCCGGGAAGATCCCTCGAAATAAGATGTTCTTAATTCACTAGCAACATTGTTTAAGGTGCAAAAGCAATTACGATGTATAGTAAATGAAAATAAACGTGATTTCTGATCATGCCAAGTATATATACAATACGTTTTCAATATAATACGCCAATTCTATTATAAATCAAAGTTTATATATCAATATTAGATTAAGTGACTTATAACTCAATGAAAAAAAATTAAAGAATATCGACTTTTAGAGATATTTAATGTTGTTCAAAATAGTTTCTAAAATTATCTCTTAATGTAGCAAACCTGAAAGAAAGCGAGAAAGAGTATTTAGGTACTCTTGGTATTTTATTACTTTGAAATTTCTGCAATTCTACCATTACAGAAATAGATCGTCACATTAGCAATCGATATGACGTCGGTCGCGACGCTGCTGAATGGACGCCAGGATATGCTAGGACGAAGGTAGAACGGCGAACTAGGACGGGCTCCGGAAATTTAATGATATCTTCCCGAAAGGTTCGTAGCCATCGCTATCGTCGTAGCCCGGGTACCTTCCGCCAACAATTTCTTCTCGCAAAGCTCTCCCTTTGCCGTCAGTTTCCACCGGAGGCGGAAAGTACCTATCTTCAAGTCCGCAAGTCCAAATACTCACTCACTAACCATCTTGCGACGCATCTACCAATCTTGCACGTTACTATAGCAAAATGCACGCGCACACACGCACATGCGTTATATAGATAAATGTGTGCGTATGCGTGCAGGTTTATGTCGAGTGCTCTTATTTATAACAGTATACGGGGGGAGAGGGGGGGAGATTGCAGATACTTCTACTAACCTTCTATAAGAATTTCGTGTCTTCAGCGTCTTCCTTGTATACGAAATACTTTTACTTTTGTAGAAGGTAAAGCGCGGCGATTCGCATTTTTCTTTAACAAGGTATATAATTCTCGAATATCGTTTTCATTGCATTCACACACGAATCGTTGCAAACGTTTCTCTCACTTGAATTTTAAAAGGCAATAATCCAAAACTCTTTTTTTTTTCGAGAGAGAAAACCCTCCTCCAATTGCGTCGAGCCTTCCTGAGAAATTCAATTACCATCTGCAGCATTGAGCATTGGAAGCATATCTTCGTGATCCAAATACACTTATTTAGTCAATATTTTGCTTTGCAATATTTAAATCAAGTGCTTCAAATAAAACGAGAACTTGAATCTATCTTTTATATCGTAAGTGAAACTTTCTTTTAAAGTTTGCAAATTTTCATACTTCGTATGAGTTACAATTCCCTCTTAAACGATTCAATTATTTAGATATTTCTTAGGAATCTTTTGGCTCTGCGTGCTTGCTATTTGGATAACGAGTAGGTTGCATTGTCAAGCGTTTGCCAACAAAGCGCCTCGTTGCTCTAGCTTTTTATTAATTTCTTCATTATTAAGCACTCGAAGGCATACACCGTACCACGATGGGTTGTGTTACTATAACCGCGCTGTCACACCCACGTATGGCGTGTGCTGTACACATTAGCCAGCTCTTTCGTTTACAAAAGAGCATTGCTACATACACTTCGCCATATACACGAAATATCTTCGCAATGTCGTCGGCCGCTCTCGGTCGGATTAAAAAGGGCGCGCGCTTTGTTGCACGAATTGGGTCATCGCAATTCAACTTTTCGATCTTAATCGGATTGTTGGTGCGAGCGAGAATGGACCCATTGGGAGAGCTCGTGGTTAATACGCTCACGTGACACGAAATAAGATTATAATTAATATACCATGTATCTGTTGCATGCAAAATCGATATACTGGTGTCTCTTCTGCGTTCCATTCTCGATAGATATAGCGACTGGGATATAACAAAGCGCAATTTTTAAATCATTTCAAAGTTTCGCATTACATCTCTAAATATAGTAATAATAACTCAACACACGATTATACAACAAACGTTATTAATAAGAAATACAGATTACAATAAATTGAAAAGTGCGAGCGTTGCTGGTATGAATAGAATTTTACATTTTAAAACTTCTCTTTTACTTAAAAGGTATTATATCAGCTACTTAAAAAAAACGTATCAGTTTTTCCCGATATACCAAAATTGTAAAGTTGGACAATGCTTGAAGAACGGAAGAGAAACCAGCGGCGTGACACGACTTCCACGTCGATCTTTTGGTAGTACGTTGTTCGGTGACACGTTGTTCTTCGGATGGACCTTTAACACCGGAATACAACAGTGGCGGCGAGCAATGCATATGCATTCAACTTCCGCTCTAACCGTTGCATACGGCCGATAAAGTTCGCGAGGTCGTTCGCGGTGGCGGCAGCGGTGACAAAGCGACTCGTCTGGAAAATATGAGCACCGCTGCATTTCGCCATGTTGGTTATAGTATTGGTTGAGCTCGCGACGGAGCTGTTTCCGGTACTGGAGACCAAAGCAAGTATACCTATTTCATATATATACATATATATATATATATATATATATATATAATAGATATATATAATATGTATATTGTTTGTTGTGTGTGCGTGTACATACATACGTATCACAGTTGTAACCACCTCAAATATCCCCATATTCACCCCTCGTACCATTTCTGGTGCTATGGAGCTGTTAGAGGATTGCACGCATTGGAGAACTCGACCATATGTATATATATATATATATATATATATATATATATATATATATATATATATATATATACAGGGTGGCTGAGAATTTTTTGCACAGCCAAAGTGTACAGCTAGATTGGCTCATACTGATGATAAAAGTCAAATACCATTATGCAATATTCACAATAGTTATTGAGTTATTAATTAAAGTATCTGAGCCAATGCGCGCGTGAGAAAGTGATAAGTTGGTTTGTTCGGCTTCCTCGCTTATACATGTTGGCAACATTGAAAAGCGTGAGGAGTCACGCGGCGAATAACTATCGGGGCGCGGGGCAAGGGACGCGCGACAATCGAGTCGCGAATCGAGAGCGCGAGCGGAGAGTGACGCTGGGCGAGGGACGCGCGGCGAAGGACGCACGATGACGTGTAACATCATGCCGAAAACATGCTTCTTGTGTTTTTAATAAAAATTGCGTTATCATTTCCACATCACCTTGCGGTAGATAGCATGATATAGCGCCATAGCTTTCTCATGTGCGCATTGGCTCAGATACTTTAATTAACTCAATAAGTATTGCGAATATTGCATAATGGTATTTGATTTTTATCATCAGTATAAGCCAATCTAGCTGTACATTTCAGCTGTGCAAAAAATTCTCAGCCACCCTGTATGTGTGTGTGTGTGTGTGTGTGTGCGCGCGTGTGCATGCGCGCACGCGTAGAGAGAGAGAGCAAGGGTAAAATAAACGTTTTCAACCTGATGATGGTTCACGTTATCACGGGTAAGTTCATCACCTCTCTCTTTCTCTGTGTGTGTATGTGTGTGTTTCCTTCGTTTACTCACGAGTCAACTTCCGTTCGGATACTTTCAAGGACATCGGCTGGCGAATAACCGGGGAGTGTGGCCGACAGCATCGAGGATTCGACTAGATCGCATAATCGATATTTGCAGTTAGATCTTTAAGAATACTAACTTCCGGTGAGAACTTTCCGCCGATAGAATATTAACCCTCAAGGGGTTGGAAAATATTACAACTCTGTCTAAGACGGCGTCTTACTTTAAGGATAGTTGTTCGGAACCGAACGAAGGGCTCCGCCAGGCTTTCCCCACGCTGTATTGCATCGCCTATGTTATATCGCATATGTGACATGGGTGGTGTAATGCAGCGATAATGCTGATAAGGAGTAGCGACAGTAGTATGTGCTACATCGCACATATTGCTGTCGCTGCTTATAGCTTGCAATAGGACTTTATATGTCGTTTATATACGTTTAGGACTTATATATGTCTTGTTATTGCTATATGTCTTGTTGCCACTAATCTTTGTGTCTGTATCTTAGTGCGAGCAGCGCCGCGCTCTTAACGTGAGACGGCGGCACTGCCATTTAAAAACATATTAAACCTTACGGTCGTCCTCTTATTATTTATAACATATTCGGGGCTTTTCTGGAATGTTTCTTTTTTGGCGTTCTGGAATTTTTCTTTTCCCGCAAAAGGAAATGACGACCGGGAGGAACATTCCGGAAAAGTGCTGTATAAAAGCGGGTGCCGAGAGGAGACGGCCGCCAGTCTACTTCGACGCTACAAGTACGACCCGCATTCTTTTCACTAACGTTTTTTTTGCACGCAAATGAGGATAGTCGCTTGTTATCCTCACGTAAATTGTGTTTGTGAAAACAGAGTTGTTTGCTCTGTTTCTTCCGCTCGCGTTTTATTGGAGTCGTATGGTCCTCGCAAAAGTCGGTTCGGCGTCCAACCGTCAAACGCTTTCGAAAGTGTGTCGCGATCTTCGCTCTGTCCGCGCAGTGTTCTGCACGTCGCGCTGCAAATGTACATAGTGTAAATACAGTTTGTACATATCTATTGACTTATTATCCGTGTGAAATATATGTTCTGAGTGTAAATTAAAAACTGTGACTTGCATGGATTTTTTCGAATAATCGTGATCGTGACCTCTCATTCCTAATCCTGATCGAATTCCATTCCGCATTGAACAATAGTAAATTGGAATATCTTCTCTCTTACAACAAAATCTTCAAAATTTAAAAACATACTTTCGCCGTCAATATTATTTGTCATGTGGTACTTTCGAAAATAATGTCATGTGAATTTTATGTACAAATAATTATGTTACTCATAAATATAATGAGGATTTTGCGTCTTTACTTACTTTATTAAGATACCTTAATGTATATTTTATATATCATTATATTTGTTCTTAACTGTTTTTATCGACAATTAAGAATAAATTATTAAATTCTTTTAACCTCTGCGATCTAATTTCAATTTATAATAATTGTAATTAATCGATAGATAATGTATCAATTTACGGTTAGATTGAATCTTCTATGCCTAATAATATTATTCGTGTGAATTTACTGTTCTTTTTATTCTTCGATAAAAGGATCGTTAAATTTTTAGGGGCTGGCCCGTTATAAGAATGTTTTTCGCGGATTGTGGAATGAATTTATAATCTCCTTGAATTCCCTTCACTTCGTAAGAGGGTCAGTAACATGGAGAAATCCGGAATTGGTAGGGACGAGGGATCGGTAGGATGTGCAGTTGTGTTTCGGTTCACCTCTCTAATTTCCATAAGGACCGATTGGCGCTATCTGATGAATGGCAACCGCGCGCCTCGTGGTAATTAGGTATTCGGCGGTATCGAGAGAGATCCTATCGACGAGGGTTCGGATATGTTTTCTCTCCTTCTCCCTCCCTCCCTCACTCTCTTTTTCACTCTCTCTCCCTCACTCTTTCTCTCGATGGCGCAAAACAATTATGAATCCGGCACGAGGACGGGCTCGATTCACCCTCCTGATTCCTTCCCCGTCACCTCCGTCTCTCTTTTCCATAAGGTGGAGCGCAGAGATGTTAAATAACCAATAATTGAGCGGCGCTCATAAAATCTTCATTACACGACGCTCTAATAAAATCGTCCACGCACTAATTTCACGGCCCTTATCTCGATTTACCCCATTTTCGCTCAAGGGGATAGCTGCGCCCACTCTCTTTCTCTCCTCTCTCCCTCATCCTACCCCCGCCTTCTCTCTAGTCACAGTAACGCTTCACAAGCTGGCAGCGGCGGCAGTCAGGCACACGGAAGAACGGCACGGGAAGAGGGGTTCTGGCTGGCAGGCTGAAGAGCGCCACGGGGCGGCATCGTTGAACGAGACAATCATGTTATCGTATTATTTATCCACAGCATCGTGAGTTGATATACATGTTATCACGTGATTTTTTTATGACAAAGACCGCGATTGAAGTGCCGATCGTGCGGCTTACCGTCCGTTAACGCGCCAATAAATAATCGCATCGCCGACCCTTGCTGATCCTGGTAAATTGAAGGCAACAGCGTATCCATTTGTTTCTGTCTCTTCTTTCTTTTTTTTACTTACGGCAAGCAAAAGGAAAAAAAAACAATTCGATTGTGACTTATTTTAAAAAATGTCGAGCGCTTCAAAATTATGCGCTTTTTATGCATTATTATAAAATTTTATCTTAAGTATCTAGACCAAGCGAATCCAGGTCGCGAATACTGTGACTGTCTCGTCCGAACTTGTTGAAGAAGATTGTACATTTGTGTTTACTCTCTCTTACACTGGTTTGTTTAATTTGAATATAGAGATCTTAATTTAGATCATTTTTTTTATCTTTAACGAATGACTTCTCTTCGAACACGAAGCAGCCGGACAAAATGAAGCGAGAATATCATTTTTCGTGAGTTCTAAGAACTTCTTTCTTTTCCTTTCTTTTTTCCAGACCTGCTTCTTTTCCGGTGCCGGTAATTGGATGCGGCCAAAGCTTCGCCGCCGCCGTTTCCGAGTATGTGATCCGTGCGGACGCACCGTGGCTCTGGTCCGTATAGCTGACTCGTTAGCCGAGCTACCTGCTAGTTAAATAATTAACATTTTGGTTAGAGTGTACTCTCTCTCTCCCTACTGTTTCCCGTTCCTCCTATGTGTGTATGTATGTGCGTGCGACTTTTGTCTACCCTCACTCTCTCTCGTCCTATCTCGCTCGCCTCGTCCCTTCCTCGCTCGTCGTCCTTGCACCCCGCCGGGTTTCTCTCTGGCAGGCATACAGATACGCTAAGTTCGCCGATGTGCGGCCCCGTAACACGAGCCCCAGTTAGTCCACCACGCTGTCCACTGCACCTCGTTCTAAACCCACCCTCTCCCCTTCTCGGAGCGACCATCCTCTCTCCGTATCCCCCATCTCTCTCTCTCTCTCTTTCTCTCTGTGCCCTAGCACGTTACACTCGGAGGCTTCGAACGCTACAGTCCGCACCCTCCACAGCGTGCATATTGCACGGTGCACTGTAACTATGCCCGCAGTCCTGAAATATACAGCCCACTAGAAACGCGTACCATATGCGTGTGCCGTACACGAGTGTGTGGGAGTGCGTCCGCGTATGTATGCGTGGAATGTGCATGTGAAGCGACACACCACAGACAGAAGAGCGAACGGGAGAAAGACAGAGAGGCGGAGGGACAAAAAGAGGGAGGGAGAAAGTGAGAGAAAGGAAAAGGGTACGAGAGAGCGAGAAGGGTGAAAGGAGGAGGAGGGAGGTTGGTTCCCCATAGCTACCCCTCTTTTGCTCGTCACTACATTGAAAGGTGTACAGGGATATATGGGAAGCGCTCTCGCCCATACGCAGGCATGCTATTGCACACACGCGTGCACGCGGACGTGAAACACGTGCAAGTAGCGTGCGTTCGTGGGCGAACACGAGGATGTGCCTAGGCGGCTACGTATGGCCGCTGTACGTATCGCGCGCGTTAATGCACGTAGTAATGCATTATTAAATAATGTCCGGCCGTACTCGCCAGCCGCAGTGAGCCGGTGAGCGAAGAACGTTCACCTCGCTCTCGCACATCGTAAGAGTCTAGGCCGTGCGAACGACGGAGTGAATCGGGTGGGCGATCGAACGGACTTTCGATCCGCGGCTGTGCGACTGCTGGCCGAGTTCAGGGTTCGCGGCGCCGTTCCACCGAAGGAACAATCGATTTTTCCGTCTACCTTCGCTATCACGGTGTTCCGCAACACCGTAACCGACTGCGAGATGCGGTCGCGAGAAATAACCGTGCTACTTCAATCGATTAATATTTACGAATAATAGGCAATTTGGATATTCGAAAACTTGAACTTCAAAATTTAAAGTTAAAAAATTAAAGAGCGATTGCGCAAAAATTATATATTATATATATATATATATATATATATATATATATACACACATACACACACACATATATATATATATGTATATATCTAATTTACTAATATTGTTAGATAATACATTTGTTCACGTAATATTTTATAATGCTGTTTTTGTAAATTAAATATATTTTAAAATAGTGAAAATAATTATGTTAATTTTATTAAGTTGTTTATATATATATATATATATATATATATATACAGGGTGAGGAAAAAGTATGGAAACCCTTAAATATTTCGGAAACTACGCATTTTAGAAAGAAATGTTTCAGACAAAAGTTGTAAGGTTGAAAAAGGTCTATTTACTGATCTTATCATTTTGACTTTGCATGGCGTCGCCAAGGTCAGACCAAGGTCATCTTGAATTTTTTTAATGGGATACTTGATATATTATTGCATATTCTTGTAGCTTATCTCGAGAGTTTTCCAAAACACTATAATAAAGTATTTTTTCATAAAGTACTTTTTGAGTTACGAGGCTTGAAAGATACAGTATTTTGACATAAAATACAAAATATCTTGAGAAACATTCAGTTTTCGATAATCTTATCTTGATACTTTTTGCACAGAATAATGAAATCAAGCAATTGGTGTAAAGAAAACACATGGTTGATTTAAAAAAAAAAAATGTTGCAAAGTACATACTTGTGATATTTAGCTTTGACCTTGGTCTGACGTTGACGACGCCATGCAAAGTCAAAATGATAAGATCAGTAAATAGATCTTTTTCAACCTTACAACTTTTGTTTGAAATATTTCTTTCTAAAATACATAGTTTCCGAGATATTTAAGGGTTTCTATACTTTTTCCTCACTCTGTATATATATATATATATATATATATATATATATATATATAGACACATTTTTAAATGTAAGGTCTTTTGTATTTCGAAAGCTGAAAAATCATATATAATTTTCTAAATATTATTAATTTTAATAAGAAAAGATACTGATTTTTTAAATTTAACTAAATCTTGTTTTTAAAAGATATTACATCTTAAGAAATATTTGTCTGTTTTATGAAATCGATACAATAACACGTGTTTTTAAAACTGTTTATTATCACGCGCCGTACGACAAGATGTGATATATTACGATTTATCGGCGTGCCGATTAGTCGGTTTTACGATGTTCTCTGGACATCCTGTTCTCTACCGAACTACCATTTATCAAGTCGTCCTGATTTCGTTCGTCGGGTCACAACATCGGGTGTTAGAAGCAATTGGCAGTTTACGGTGACGGATCAGGTAAATCTCCACCGGCTGAAGAGACCTTTTCCGTCGATGTCATTCCTTGTCGTCCAAGTGTCCATTGCTCGGCTTACGTAGCCGAACTCGGTCGTAGTTTCGAGGCTGATTTAATCTTCAAACAATCCGCATCACGACGTGGTTTCGGGTCTATCGGTTTGTTTGTCCAGCCATAGTTGTTTGCACCCTTCACTACCTCTCCCTTGCATCCGTTCACTCCTGTGTCCTGACAACTATTCGACTCTCTTTCTCTTTCTCTCCTTCTCCGTCGTTCTCCTCGGCTGCTTCCCTCCCTCTCTCTTCTTGGTTACCCCACGAAGCACATGCCTACAGCAACTTAGGAGTCGCCAGTGAGTCTGGACCCTAACAAGAAACTTACCCTTCCGCCCAAGCGCCCCTCCGCGCAGCGCCTCGTCATACTACCGTTCCTGTTCGGGGGGGAGGAGCGAGGGAGAGGAAGAAGGTGGAGGAGGTTGATAGTAACAGGGTATGGAGAATGCGGCAAGAGAGAGCGAGAGACGAGTGAGGGGTACACGTTAGTTGGATGAAAGCCGGGATGCGAGTTTCGGTCTACGAAGGGTGGAGATCGGAATTGTGGGGGACTCGGTGGTGTCCAGGGTGGCAGCCACGATGGCATTACCTAAGGGTTTGCCTTGGAAGGAAGACGGGAGGAAAATAGGAGTGAGTGAGAGAGTGAGAGAATGAGAGAGAGAGAGGGGAGGGGGGAAAGGAGACGGAGCGAAAGAAAGGCCAATAAAAAGAGATGCTAGCGGAAAGAGAAGACAAGAGAAGGTGCAAGAGAGAAGGACATTCAGGTTGAAAGGAGAGACTCTTCGCAAAAAGACACTAGAGGACAAAGGGGTATAAGACCAACTGGACAGACGACTTGGGTTCGAAACGAACAAAGGAAACGTTTAATTCCAACGTGTTACTTGGAAGAAACCACCGCTCGGTCATCTAGCATTGTGCTTGGCTGATCTCATTGTTCTTGCTTCTTACATTTTCGAAATTAGTCATGTAGCGGCGCGAAGCCGGCGAAGTTTGGGGACGATACTGGCCAAAAACCTGGCTCGTTGTCCGTCAAAACAAAATTGTAAAATTCTACATACGCGATCAATATATTCTCTTTTTATCAATTTATGCAATTAATAAATTATATAAGAACAAATTGTTAATGAATGATTACATGTCATATTGTCGGATAATTTCCACGTCAAAGAGTAAATCGTTAAGGAGATGTGCGTAACGCCTCATTGCGCAATCTGTCGGGATAAAATTTGAAAATTTAAAAGAGAAGAATTTAAGATAAAAATGCACTTTTGTTGATCAAATTATACACAAAATGCATTTTTTCATAACGATATGTACATACGAATAATTAAAAGGGAAGAAGAGAGAGCGCACATTTGCTTTTTTATCTTCGGGTATTGCTGTCATTATCCTTATTTTCTCATTTTCAGTTATTTCATTAAAATATTTGGTGTAAATTATATATTTAATAAAATATTGCATATTTTCATTACTGATTCATTATTGAGTCATTAATTAAATTACTGATATCAGTGTGTATGTGAGAATCTTATCATAATTAACATAGAGTACCGTCATTAAAAATAATTAATAAAGATGATCCTGTTAAAAGAAGAGAAGATAAGATAAAGTTTGTTTAAATTTAAAAAAAGATAACATTCTGAGTTGTAGAACAAAGAGAATTCGCTTGACTTGGATTTGATTTTTTGAAAGCATGGTAGGATCAGTTTATTAAAAAATATCGATTCTCGTTGTAGCATTTTTAGACACGTGTATCTTCTGCATTGTTATATTGCATTGTTTTAAAGCATAGATCACATTTTTAAGAGAATAATGTTGAAGATCTTCAATTTTTTTCACACTGAATTATATATACAATATAACATACACAAATATATAATTAATAACGATTCTTCTTCTAACGAAAAATTTTTTATTTCAAATGTTATGATCAAGATTTAGTATAAAAAGACTTATTATATCTTCTTATCGCACTTAATATATGATATGAAATATCGGCATTAAAAGTGGAGATCGATTCTATTTTTCTATCAAATTAGATATATTTCCTATTACATCTCATCCTTGTTATGAATTATACTTTCCTTTTAGAACATTTACAAGTTTATTCTTAGAAACAAGTATATTTCTAACTTCTACTGTATTCTTATCACAACAATTCCCTTGTAAATGTTGCTACTTTTAGCGGTGAATACATCAGATGGCACTTAGACGATTTGTATAAATTAAGTCTATTTCATCCACATTATTTCGAGTACCCAAACTACAAGATTCTATAGAGGCGCATAAAATTTTATTGATTCTCAGAATGGTAACAAAAATCATGGCTAAACCTTCTCTCTCTCTCTTTGTGAAAGATAACTGTCTACCTTCATCCAACGATGGTGTGACACTTCCTTCGTCGACGTTTCTACCCCTTCATGGAAGACTGGAAGGTTTTTTGCTGCAGGCGATTCGGAGGAATGGTCAGGGAGAAAAGGCGAGAGGGGCGAGGAAGAGAAGGGAGGAAGAGAACAGGAACCCAACCTAAGAGACTCGATCCGAGAAGAGAGCGCGGCAAAGGCTAGCGGAGAGAATAAGGGTAGCCTGAGGGGTCGGTGGGGTGGAGAGGAGATGAAATGGGAGTAAAGATACGAAAGGAGGACTCAGCTAGGATCCACGGGGACCACCTAAGGTATAAAGGACGACGTTCGGTCTTTCCACCCCTATATTTGTCCCCTCCGCCCCTTCCTCCGCTGTTCTATACACGTATATGTCGATGTGCAGGTCCAACATATATACACATGTATCCCGCTCCTGGATCTATATAAGCTCCACACGCTATATAGAGATAAACGTATATATATGTACAGGTGCACAACGCGCGTGTACGTATACGTGTGTCACAAACACGTGTATTGCATTGTATTAAATCCGTTAACGTACAGCGGCTTATCTCTACGGGAGACAGAAAATTTTCCACGAAGGGCTCTCGTAAAATTTTCCATTTTCCTCACGCGTAACGCAAAGTCGGCGCTGCGAAGCTCACACCTAAAACTACGATCTTCAGCTTTCTTTCGGTCGCCGCATTTGGATAACGCCTTAATTACCTTCCGCTTGTCGCGCGATCGCGTTTAAATTGCTGCTCCGTTTGTGTATGACTTTACGCGGTATAAAATGCCATGATAAATCAAGTGACAGTTCCAGCTTGGTGTCACTGTTTCGCCAGAACTTGGTGAGAAAATCGTACGGGGTGTGTAAGGACTAGCTGGGAAAGGCGCGAGAAGCGAGAGGAATAGAAAGAGAAAAAAGGTAGAAGCTAGCAGTGGCAAGGACCAAGAAACGTGAAGGGGAGGGGGGGAGGGAGACGACTCCGAGGGAAACGAAGGAGAGCCGAGAACATATCCCTGCTTGAGAAGTTCTCCACGCCACTTTCCGCCTCTATTGTGATTTATGCGCGCGATGAGGGTGACTATAACATGGGTTTTAGACTCCGACTCCCTCTCCTCTTCTTCTCCCTCTCTGCTATCCGGAGGATGGACGGCGCGATCGTCTTCAACGAGATCACAAAGAATTCTCCGACTTCCCGGCGGTCCATACCAAGCAGGACTTCGCGTGAAGGATCTTGTAAGAGAAGACACGCTCTACTTTTCCACTTCGCACGACAAGACGCGCTTGCTATTTGGTTGAATCCGTAACTCCTTGGCTCCTCATCTGTCAGTATAATTCAATTTCCCGCCGGTCTGTCGTTTCGCGAGGACAAGGATGACGATGACGAGAACGAGGCTGTTTCTTTCTATCCCTCCTCCACTTCGGCGAAAATCGTTATTCGCGCCGGAGCGACGAATGCACTCGCTCATATTAAATAGAAGAATAATTTAATTTTCTCCGTTACCGCGGATTCGCGCGCTGGATTGACGGCGGATTGATTTACGTTAAGTGCGGCGTGCAACTTTAAAGCGCGCTCCCGTTTGCCCTGCCGCGCCAGGATATATAAAGGGTCTAAATCCGGTTGATCTGTTTTTGGTGGTATTTTTCACGTCGCCGCCGGACGCATGCGATGAATATATTATTTAAGTGGAGGGCGAAACAAATATCCGGTCTCGTGTCAAAAGTTATATTTGCTAGAACATGTCCGTGTGGTAGAACGATCAAAGTAATAGATATGCGAACGAGCTACAGATTTTCTCTGATGCTTCACACTTTCGTCGATTGTTTAATTAGTACTATTTATTATCGCGAGCTACAAATTTCATTGGTATAGCTTCAGAAATAAAATTTTCATTGCTGCGGAAAAATGCGGTTCAATGTCACAAACAATATAAAAACATTTTGATGTATTTGTATAATAATATCTCTCGCTAGCGGAAGGCTGCGTATTAACTTCGTCTCTTGCTTTGAATTAAAGAAATATCCTTACGGCGATAGAATCGATCTGACAAGATATTAAAATCATAGCTAGCCACTACCGATAGATCCCAATCCATTAATCACATGCATAGCGTTAACATTCTATTTTCATGGCAATCGGCGTTAACACGGTTCATATTCAAATCCGTTTCAATCGATCCGGCTCTATTTCGGGGGCCGCATTGCAAGATTGACCTCATCCTATAGTTAGCCTCCGGTTACCGAGGTGAGGATACGATTCCCGGAGGTTTCTGTTTGCAAAACGTAGCCGTAAGCGCGTAACTCTGTTTGTTTAATTAAATTCACTCAGATGCCGCGGGCCGTAACTAGCGATCTATGAAATAAAAGGCAACGCGCGGCGCAGGTATCGTTGCACCGCGTACAACATCGTCGGTCGCAACTTTGCAGTCCTTTGTGGCGCCGTTCGATGGCGGACGATAACACGCGTGATCCTAAATGGGGAAAGAGAAATATGATTAACTGCCTGGTCCCGTTAGTTAGTTAAAAATCTCATGATTTTACGGAGGAAAAAAACGATGCTCGACGTAACTCTTCTTCGGAAAATACAAAAGCTATTAATAGACTTCATTCTTTTTTTAAATTTGCATAAAGAAAAGGCAATTTGTTGCTGCAAGATATTTTGCTCGATATATTAAAACAAATGAAAATATTTTTTCATGGAAACACTTAGCAATATCTTTCTGCTACGCGTAATATTATTTCAAACAAGATAATACGTGCAAATGCTGTTTTTGTATCAAAAACATACAGACACACGATACGACAAAACCGTACTCTGATGTGTCATGAAGCGGGTTCCTTTTGGCTTGCGACTTTTCCACGAATATAACAATTCCATTATTCGAACGAGTTGCACAACGTATGTTGTACTATCACAAAATCCTGCAGTTTCTGAGAGAAACGGAAGACATACTTGTTCACTCGCTTGACGGTTGAGCGATGGAAAGCCGTACACATGCGCTTTGGATTTCCGACAAGAGAAAAGCAGAACTATTGGAATACTTCATATCGTAGGTAAAACTATCTAATATTATACATAATATTATATATATATATATATATATATATATATATATATATATACATATATATATATATATGTATGTATATATCTAATATATATATATATATATGTATATATCTAATTTACTAATATTGTTAGATAATACATTTGTTCACGTAATATTTTATAATGCTGTTTTTTTTGTAAATTAAATATATTTTAAAATAATGAAAATAATTATGATTTATTTTATTAAGTTGTTATATATATATATATAGGGGAGAGTGGTCCTGAGTCGGCCCACTAAGCCATTTGGCCGAAAACAGAAGATAAATTATTTAATGACGCTGGCGAGTGTTTAGTTGTGTACAGCGATCGTTTTCCTACAATTCTATGTCATTTAGAAAGATGTAGGGTGGCTTTTGCAGTCGCAATGCAGTGCGGAGTGAAAAGGTGCATTTTGGAACGCGGGGTGCCGTCTTAAGACCACAGTGCCGACTTAAGACCATCTTCCCCTATATATATATATCACACACAGGGTGTATAAACTTATTATATACAAATAAACTTATGTCGGTATATACATATATATATATATATGTATATACCGTAATTAGTCACGTGATACGACATAAGTTTATTTGTACTTTATGTACTGTTTTCGTTTTATTTGTACCTTATGCACATGGATTCTTTGTTGTCTCTTTTTTTCTCTAACGTCTAAAAATATTATTTTATCCCATTTCAAATTCAGAAAGGGGAGTACACATAAAACAGAGAATTATAGAGAACAAAAGATTTGATTTCAAGAGATTTGACTTCACGGTCAATTAAAAAAACATCCAAGATAAACATAAAAGATATTGTTGCATTAATTGTTAATAGAATTAATTTTACTCATTTTCATTATCGTTTGCGGGTTCTAGATACGTCGCTAGCTTTCACCTAGGCACAAGCTAGACTCTGCAAAGGACATAGGGTACGCCCAGGGCGGACGAGGCTCGGACAGATGTGAAAGGAACGGAGGACGAGCAAAGGGAGGATAGAAACGGGAGGCGGGCGGTTTGAAATGACCGCCGAAAGTCACAACTCGGACTCGGTTCTCTCGCGGGGGCGCGCGACGGGTGGTGGGTGGCGGTCGTAAGGGGGTTGGTTCGCGGGGGACGTTCCATACAGTCGCGAGCGGTGTGGGAAGTTAGAGGTGGACGAAAGCCCTCGCAGAGAAATTAATATCGCCCAGCGGCGGCGTTCACCTCTTCACACACATATATATATATACACATACAAACACCCACACACACACAGATGCACGTAAGCGCAGAGCGACACGTGCACATGTACCGGTACATATACCGAGCGGCGCGCACATAGCGACGGCGATACATACAACGCTTCGCGGATACGTTCCTCTCTCGGCCGTGTCCTTCTACCTCCTCACCGACGTGTCCCCTCACCGCTCCCTCGATTCAACCCCAAAGGACTCCCTTACTCTCCGACATAGGGTATAGCGAAGAGTGACGGGCGGGAAGGGAGCGGCAGGGCACGGTGCAGGCGAGCGGGGGCGGTTGAAACGGGGAGGGGAGGGGGGAGAGTGAGAGGCTGAAGGGTGGCGAGGAGTGTGAGTCGAGGTAGCAGAGAGAAGTTGGGTTTCATCTCGAGGGCTCGGGGGACGGTGGTGTGGGGGGGGAAGGGTGCGGTAGGATAGAGGGTGAGAGACTCCGTAATATAGGATGGCTTGTGTGCGCTGGAACGAGTCTCACAGAGCTTTCCGTCTCCCTCCAATTCTCTCCTCTGTTGCCTCCTCCTCTCCTCCCTATCGCCTGCTTTCCTCCTCCCGTCCACCCCGGTCGGCTCCCTATGAGTCTCTCTTTCACTCTGGATCTCCTCTCTCTTCTCTCCCATCCACGGTTCCACCTTTCTCCTGCTTTCTCTCCTCTCTCAACCCTCCCCAACCCTCTTTCTCGTTCTCCCCGATACGTAGAGACGGAGGGAACTGTGCACGCTATACACACGTGCTCTCACGTACATGCGGCTCCAAGGTTTTTGCTCGTGGCGGCCAATACTCTCCGACAACGAGGACGATCCCTTCTCATCCGGGGAAGAGGAGGGACGAGAGACGCGCGGACGGTGGAGGAGATACGATTTTACCCAGCTGCCGTGGCCGAGACATTTTTTCCCTATCTAGGGATAACCTCGAAACTGGAGTAGCCCTGCCTGGTCGTGAGAGCTCCGAAGGAGAAAGACTCGGTCCCGGATAGAATGCGAGCTCTGCTCTCATCCTTTCCCTTCATTCGTCTACCCATCCTCTACCCTTTTTTTTGCTACAAGTCGAAGGATTCTCCCGGCTCTTACGTGACTTTTCCCTGTAGAAAATAACGTAGTGCCGTTTTCTTCCCGTGTCACTCTTGTGCGCGCCGAGGATTATATATATATATATATATATATATATATGTAAAAGACCGTTCGGGGAGGAAAGGGGGAGGAAAAATATTCTCGGACGTAACTTAGAGAAAGATTGCGAACGATAAATAATCCTAATACAAATGTTTGCGACGTGTCAACGCAAGGTCGCCGACAAACATCAAGAGAGATACTGAAGACTTAGACTTGAAATTTTCCAAGTCTAAGGTATTCGTTTTGTTCCCTACGAATTTAAATCATGGTTGCGCACGGCCCCTCCTTGGAAATTATTTTACGACGATATTCTCGTGGCACGATGATTTCGCCGGTGCCTGGTCGGCGTGTAATAAAAAGAATACCCTGTGGCTCCCCTGACTGGGTTATCGTTGGGACTAGGGTTGCTGGCGGGGACGAGACAGGGGGGAGTAAAACGATCAGGGACAAGTTTCGGGTTGAAGTACCTGCATAGGGTTTAGTATTACAAATTGTTATCTCACCCAAACTGTCCAGGTCTAAGGAAGAATTCAAACGACCATATGCAGTCGTCTTTTTATCTTGTTTATTTTTTACGTCCGTATGATAAACAGAGCTCGTTGAGGACGTACATAAACATACTAAGCAAGAGAAATATGAATTAAGGAAATTTTCAATATTAGTTTTTGGAAAATAATTCCAAACCTCACGTCTGTACGTAGCTTGCTACTTGCTAACGCGATTAAATAATTTGTGCAATTTTTTCAGGAAAAGTTTACTTCTCCCTTAATTAGCGCCCTCTCTAAATTAACATGTTCATTTATGGAAACATGTATAACGAAGGAAGCTTTTCATCGCGAGCCGCAAATATCGTCTTACATACGCGAGCAATAACTCCACGCTTTCGCCTCCACCTTACGCACTTTGTTCCATCTGTATACAGAGAAGTGAGAGAGCGCGGAACGTTAACGGACGCGGTAATGCATTATGCTACATTCGTGTAATAAGGTATGATAACGCAACTTGCATTACCGGACGTCGTGCTCGCGCTAACGATAATTGAGGCGTCGAGAACGCGAGAGCGAGATTTTTCTCTTAGCCCGGCGTGTAACGTACTGGCACGTATAAAATTAAATCTGATAGTGACGTACACGTTGCGATATAATACGGTCCCTCTAGGAGAAATCCCGATTTAATTTCCATATCCCAGTATAGGAACTTATCCGTCTTTGAGATACTCGCGGACGTAACAACGATCTATCAATTTTCAACGTTATATACGTAATATAATATTCTATCATTTTCTCCAGATTTAATATCGCCAACTAATAAGCACAAATATTCGCTCGCCACTCTGGGTGTATGTGTGTGTAACATACGTGCGCCAAGAATATTAATCATTTTGACTTTAGATATTTTACGAAACATCAGAAAAACACACATATTTCTTAATATCTGTATAATTTTATGTGAAAACTATTTTATCTTACTATACCATCTTTATTTTTTATCAAAAAGTTGTAAAGTTAAAGATATCGGTCTTGCTATCTTGGCTCTATAACAGACCTCATATCGAATACAGAATATCGAATCTGGAAGTATATTTAAGATAAAATAGAGCAATTGTGTGTGTATGTGTGTGTGTGAGAACTAAGAGAAATCACCTTTCTTAAAAATTGAAATACCGAAGTATATCATATATAAAACCTATAAATTTATAAAAAGTATAAAATAAACGTATGTATTATACATTGATAGCTGTATTGCATTTGAAAACAATTTATATATTTTTCAAAATCGGTACGGTTTATATTTTTACAGTAAACGATGTCGTTCCTAGGAGAAGAGAGCAACAATTCAATAATTACTCGTAAATTGTAATGTAACGAAAAGAAAGGTGTTTCGCGTGTACCTCTTAGAATCGAAAATCCGAAAGCGTCGTCGGGATGAAGATAATTAACAATTAACGTGGTAGCGGAAATATCAGTGCCGTGAAAATTTCCGCGAGTCTCTATCGCGACGGTATTTTGCCGCAGCGAAACTTCCGCCTCTCCATTTTCACCGCCAAACGCACAATTACGAGGAACCGCGCGCGTTTGAGCAACATCGTAACGAGACCGGGCATAAATTTTACCGCACGGACGGGCGTTTTCGCGAAGTTGCGTCGCGATGTTCGTTGCGCGGTGGTGGCAGTGGATTTCCAGCGGAAACTTTTCGCCGCGGAAACGCGATGCATTATAAAACAGCGCCGGCGAGAACCCTTTGCTCTCGCGGCGAGATCCCGCGGTAACTGGCATTGCTACGGTTCGCAACGAATGCGTGATAATCGCGCGAACGTTGAAACTGCATTGTGTAGATTGTGAGGTCTCAGTTCCACGGATGTATTCGTTGATCATAAATGTATATGTCACATGCAGCGATCGTTATAATCATTCCAAGTATATTTGGTGACTACAAAATTCAACGTATTGTCAGATCTTTTATGAAATTTTTGTAAAAAAAAGTGAATTTAAAAATTAGGTTGCCAGGAAGCATTTATTTCTGCTAAATTGCACAAAATTTGTGAAACTAAATTACATTTAATCTTCAGAAGTGCGAACATCGAATTTAAAATCGCATCAGAAGATAATCTTGAATATTTCTTTAATTAGGAGGATGATAAAGTCGTAGCGCAAAAGGGTGCAACGGCCGGACGCATAAATTTGTTGCGGCTATTTTAAGATTTCGGGGCGAGTTTACGCGGCAGTTAGAGGCAAACGCCGCGAAACGCGTCCAACGGTCATCCCTTTTATTCTCGTTCCTCTCTCGTTTTTTCTTGTTCCCTCTTTTTATTTCATTCCGCAGCCGCCCCCGACCACCGCATACGTATAAACCCGAGCGGCGCATAAATTGTCGCTGTTACGCGCCCAACGCTCTCTTAAACACCGGTTTACCAACGGATACATGGGAAAAATGTCGGTCAATGAGTACAACGGTGTTGTAGTTCTATTTATAATCAGAAAATAAAGATCCAGTATGTCCGATCGTGCGCATGTTTTTGATGAAGAAACATTGCAGGTCCATCGATGATTCCGTGGTGTATCGAGAGAATTAATACAATTCTATTATTATCGAGTAATAGCTTAATCCTATCGTTACCCTATTTCCTCGATAGTAAAAGATTAAGAACTCGTGATCGCGACCCTTCGAAGCAATATACCCTCACGCAATTCTAGACAGGCTATTACAATCGTAATGTTATAGCAATATACACCATGAAGTAACATTCGGCGGACGATACATCGGTAATCTTGCAGTCGTTAGTCTTTTTTTCATACCTAGGTATGAACGAGATACGTTTCTACACGAGGATAGAGGGCTTTTTTCGTGGTCATCCCCGCACCATGGATTTCACGCTAATAGTCACGTATCCGATTAACCGATTCGCTAATTAAACCTTTAGCGGTACCGTCGGCCAGCCGCAGCACTCGAAGGTACGCACGCCTCCAGCTCCTGTACGTAGATGTATGCGTGTACACAGTATGTACGGGGAGAGGAGGAAACGGAGGGAACCAACGGATATCCAAACTGAGAGGAATGTCAAAGAGGTAGAAAATCGCTATTCATTAATCCTAGAAAATATTTAAATCGATGCTATTAATTTTATCGCACCTATTTGTTGTACTTTTCAGTCACATAAGTGAATATTATTTGAAAAGACATTGTCTCTTTTAAAATCTTATTTGAGGAAGCATTAGTCCCTTTTTAACTTCAGCATTTTTTGGAAATCTTGAAGCTCTTTGGAGATAGAAAAATGCTCATTTTTATATAACAACCGTTTTTCATCCTTTGCTAGTGATGATAATAAATATGATAATAGTATAATAACATATGATTTATAACAATATATAATTTTATGTTAAAAAGCCTTTTTTACACACATACACACACTCTTCAGCTTGATTTTTAAATGCATGAATATGGTACAGCGCTTTGTAGATCCGTAATCGATAACCGAGAGAGACGAGCATAGAAACGAAACAAGAGAGGGTCGAGATGGATCTGAATATAGGTATCGAGCCTCTCTGTAATCGTCATATCGGCACGAGCCGTGATGTCGCTCGTATATGTGTATATGTGTACACGTATATGTGTGCACGTGTAAGGCCACGTGTCCGTGATGGAAAGCCGGCTGAGGTGGTCTGCGGTTATTTCGGTGATTGGTTTTATCGCGTTGGCAGTGGTACGCGAGCTCGACTCCTGTACGCGCGACCTTCCTCCTCCTTCTTCTCCTCCTCTCTTTCTCTCTCTTTCTCCTCGACATCCGAGTACACGCGTATACGAATTTGCCAGATATTAGCCAACAGGCTGTCCTTCCAAACTCTGCAAACGAAATTGGAATGTATTCACGCCCTCGCGAGATGGCTTCCTTGTGATAAGTGCACAATTTACAGATTTATAGATTTACAGATGAGGATTTGCGAGGATAAAAGATTCGGTCTTATAATGATCTAATTTATTTATTTATTTCAAAGAATCTGAGAAAATTGATATTTTAAAGTTGATATAATTGTCTCAAAGCTTCATAATTCATTTGCTGAAGTTCTCAAAAAGTGGGTTAGACCTCTGCTGAAACCTTCAATCGTTTGTTTTAGAAAGTCTCGGTATATCTTACAGCTGTTATCCTAGATACATCTTTAGTTAAGGAGGACGTGTCATGCTGTGAAGTCTTCGCAGGAAAATTCGTGTTTCTTAGTATCTAAAGGAATAAGACGTGATAAAGATGAGAGACAGTATATCGATACACTTAATTCTTAATTCGAAGATGGAAATACCCGAGCGTCAATTATTCTTAATTTTAAAACCTGCAAATTTCGCGAAGGTTTATTTGCGAGATAACTGTCGTCAGTTTTTGTATTGATTTTAATAATCTTGAAATTAAACGACGAAATTGGAGCATTTTCTAGGTAAGCGTTCACCCCGTGTCCTTAATCGAAGGCCGGCCGAAATTACCACGAGTGTCATATCCTCGAAGGACTAATAAGCAGAACACTAAGGAACACTTTGTGGGTGTTCGCACCGAAACACCCTGTATACGTGCATTTACGACGTATAGCGGGGAGTGCATTCCCAGTAACCCGGGATGCACCACGCTGCGCGTATACGAGTTCCATGTACGGGATCATACTCAAGCCGGCGTACGTGTGCATGCGCGCACGTATATAGGGATCATACGTGAATGCACGTGATCGTGTGGCCGGTGCACTCGGTCCCCCCTTTAACGCAAAGGGCGACCGAGCCTCGACCGAGTAGGTAGATCCTGAAGTGGGTGGCACCCACCTCACCGGTGCGATGATAGCGAGGTACGTGAACCCGTGCGTGCAATATGCACGCATCCGTAATTATATACGGTGTCCTGGGAGAAAACGAAACTATTCCTCGATTGGCGAGTTTCTGGAATCCAGAATTAAAAATGTAACACACACAGCGTAGGTTCATTAATGAATCATAAAAGTCCAGTAGCGTGTAATTCGTTCAACAAATGCAATATAATAAAAATGATTAATATGATAATTATACAAGCGTGCATAAATTATGCTAAATTTTCTACTCTTTACAGAGCATTCGTTATAAAACAGTAACGAATGAAACGTTTAATGTGAGATATCGATAACTCATTTCGTGTTCCGAGAGATCTAATTCTCTTCCACATTTCTCACCATTCTTCCGTATTGAATTAAAGATTCAAATCTTTTTAAATAAGACTTTTGAAGCTATAATTCGATCCACGTTTCGCCGCAGTTCACCGATCCCGAAATTATTTGCCTGTGATTTCGAAATGGCATTAGTGTTTCCTCGTCGGCGGAACATTTCCGTCGGAGCGACGTGAATTATAGAAGGTTCCTATGGATTTTCTAGGGAACGGCCGAGTGACGTAAGTTCGATGTCCTGGGTTGGTCCGTTTGCGAAAAGGGTCGATCTATTCGCGCGACTGACTCGGAGTGGCTCAGCTATTTCGATATTATCGTGGGTTATGAGTCCGCGGAAAAGCGAGAGATAATTTCAGTTACTATCTTACGCGCTTTTAGAAAGAATCCTCAATTATTTGTGGAAACCGCCGTCGTCATTTTCAGCGCCGAGTTTCAGGGCATATCGACTAATGAACCAACGTATTACGTGGTGAGTATTGGCTCACGGATATCGACCGATCCCCGTGTAAAAAGTAAACGTACTTTAAATGATCCTTAAAGTATAATTGTCCTAGAAAATTCACAACAAAGACACGAAAACAATACGAAAACGACGAATTGCTACTTACAAAACTTCTACTTAACAGTAAAATATGGAGCGTGGATCATAATTAAATTCGCATTTGCGATATTATTTTGTATGTTCATGTAACGCTCAAGTAGATTTGAATCTCTTAAAATTGAGAGTAATAATTTTTTAATCTATCAATGATTAAATTACTTTTTTATGTCGAGATTAACTGCACTAACGAGCATTAATTTAATGTATTTTTATAATTACAAAAAATAGGTAAAGTATAAAAGATTAGGATAAAGTATACTTCTAATATATAATATAATTAAAAAAAAAAAAACGAAACTATATGATTGCGTTCGTACATATTAAGCATTAACGAGCCAGCGCGATCGCGCTTTTAGCGATATACGCAGGGCACACGATGCTCATGTAACACATTCTGCCATCGTGCTTTGACTATCCAAATTACGAGATATTAATTATAGAGCTAACGCGACGGACAACGCCGGCGTCACGCAGCGCGGGAGCGAGCGCGATATCGCAAAACCCACGTAAATAATTCATGTCGGCGCGATCGAACCGAACGTGAAGCCGATCACCCGTGCCCTCCTCATCCGCCGCTGCCGCCCTATCATACCCCACGCCGGGTAACACAAACAGGCGTCGCGATGATCGCAGAGCGCCTAGCTCGCGGAATCGCCGGATCCAGATTTATCCGGCTCTCATGAATAGCTGATTTGCCCGCCGCCTAATTGGGAACAACGGGTACAATAAGCGCTGTTATTTGTACGCTGGTGTGCGTGACGAATGTGTTCCTTTAGAACCTGTAGGAAAGAAAAGTTTTTTGTTTTTTTCTGACACCCCCTCACTCCCATAAACCGGGTTCCCGTTTATTGCATAATTCCGAGAATGATCGGTGAAAGTCAAATGACATTTCCTTCTAGCCCGAATCCTTCATAATTGTCCAATAAGATTATCTTGTAGTAATCGTTTTATAATTGTACTGTCTAAGTGTCAATGATTTAGCGCAATACTGCTAAATTAAACTCATTTGTATCATTTGATTAAAATAGGAGAGTAAAATTCCTTGATGACAGCTCTCCTGAATTTCGTGGTATTCTTTATACATGTGATTTCAACGTTTATACCGCCGCATCTTACACGCATCCTAAATTTTCAGGGCACGTTCTCTGTGAGTAGAGAAACGACAAGATGGCCACGATACGTCGGACAGACGCGACAAAACTACTCTCGCTAGACGAGTAATGAATCCGACGATGCATCAAATTGCCCCTTACGTCAAATCCCCCGTTAGATCAGACACTCGCTCGCGAACTGCGACGAAAGTTCGCACCTCCTCGGGGATGCTTTTGCAACGAGTTTCACCGTTTACCGGATGACTTTGTGACATGCGCGTTTCATCCGCTCGTTAGCCATCCATCTCGGCCAATCCTATGCCGGATATTAATTAGACGAGAGCCACGCGGAATTTAGGTCCGATCCTAAACTCTTCGAAGATCGTGCGATTTTTAGAAACCTTCTTGATAAAAAGCAGAATATCGCTTCGATATCGTGCACGCAAATGTAATTAAATCTCACGAAATTAATCCTTGTAATTTTAGAATAGGAAGAATGGCTTGTCTATATATCTAACGTCTATATATATAAATTCGTAGTAAAGCTTCTAGGTGTCAACTTTGCAAATAACTATTTTTAGCATTGATACACAAAGTCTGGGAAAATGGAAAGAATTAAGTCACGATCGAGGGAAAATACAGTATTTATCCTTTGTATTTGCGAATCTTTTGTATTTGTCAGTCATTAATTAACTCTCACATAACCGTGCCATGCATTATTAGCCGTCATTTTGCGCCGTGCACGCTTTCGCATATTAATGCGCGGTGCAACGATCGTTGCGCGAATACGCTTCGCTATGTATATGTGTATATGTGTGAACGATGTTTTGAAAATCATCCTTTCCTCCCGTTCCTCCTTGCGCTATACATATTTCAGTACAGTCAAAAAAGGTTTTATCGAATGCATTCGCATATCATTCGTCCGTATTCATAAAGTTTAAACCGAAAAAAGGTAGAAATACCCAACTTTAAAAATTTCAAAACGAGTTTTTCTTCTTTCCAAAATAACCCTGCTGCGTTACTTGCATGACCATGGGTTAATATAAAAAATAAAGAAATCTTTTTTGGTTGTGCGAGGATTCCTGATTGAGAAGTGCACTTCGAACCAGCGTAATATCACCTGGAGATCATATCTCGAAAGTGCGACACGGCTCCGTTCTTCGCCGGTAATATTAAAAGGGATTCTCTGGCCACAGTGGGGGCACGACCATGAAGACGACGAGGAAGAAAGCGACGAAGTATGGGCCCTGAGTTACGTCTTTACACACGCTGCGGAGAGTGGTCGCGGCGCGAACCCTCTTCGCGTATTAACGCCGGGGAATGTATTAGTGGTGAAGAAGAGGAGGCGAGCCAGCATCTCGCGTCTCGTCGCACACATAAGCGCACCGAGAAGAGACGGCAACGTGGCCACCATGTGTGATACCAGAGAGGAAAGAGCTGAAGTTTCTTTCTCAGCTCCCTCGCGCCGGTATGGTGCACACGTCCATGCACCCACTCTTGCCGCGCCCGCGGTTGTATGTATACATACGCGGTACGTAAGGGTCCGGAGAATGCGAGGTAACCGACATCTTCTATCCTCTGGAAATCTTGCACCTGGAAAGCTTCGCCGCGATGGTTTTTCCCATCTGAAGCGCGTGCACAGTCACGCACAGCGGCAAAATTCTGCATTCTCGCGTCGGCAAAATGTTAGGATAAAAGAAAGCACTTCTGTAGTTCGTAGCTAGGCGAAAGTAATAAAAAAACCGAGAAAATTAACTTTAGCGAGGGACAAAAGGTATTTTGTTATTTGCTAGCTCTCATCAAACTACTTGTTATAAATTGTGATTAAGGTACATATGCATCTTGCTCTTTCTTTCTTTCTTTTTATGTAAACTTCACCCACTTAAATATTTATAGCGCAATTCTCTAATCTAAAATGAGTTACGTCTTAGTTCATTATTAAATTATATAATCACATTTCTTGTATCTGGATAATATTTCGACAACAGAATCATATTTAAAGGCTTTATAAATTTATAGCATACAAAAAAATCTTAGACAAATAAATTGTGAAATTAATTCAATCTTAATATTTATCAATCTATATATTTATAATAAAAATTATAATTTTTGGTATAGAGAAAAAATATGCTAATCCAATCTGCAAATGGTACTTATGGCTAAAATACGTAAATTGAAGACAAAATACGTGGAATGATATACTATACATAATATTTTACATAATATGGAATACAGTGTTTCTTCCTGGTAGTCTGTTTCTCGAACAGTGTCCCAGAAACTTCGATTATACATATATGGATATTCTGTGTCGCAAGTTGTGGTTAGTGAATAGGGACAAGCTTACGGAGTTCGGTAGTCCCATGCTCTCTCTGGTAGGATCACGAATGTCACATCGGAGGGGTCTATGTGTGATATTATCGATTAATCGCCGTGCAATTACTCGGTGACCGCTCGTGTGGATATTGCACTGGGAGCACGTGATCGAAAAAGTGTTCCTACAGAGGAACACCATTAAGCGATCGGGCGTGCGTAAGGCGAAATATGAACGCGCCTGCGAAAATACTTGATAACGCCGGAACAGCGATTTTTCATTCTCCCCTTATCATGCGCGCCGACCGGGCAAGAGGAATATCTTGTTGCCGATATTTTTCCTTACGCGTAAGTCGAGCAGCTTGATCTTCGCCGTGCACGATCTGCAGGCTATACATCCTGTTCTGGGCGAGGGAATCCAAACTAGTTAATAAACATATGAAAACATATGAAAATAATAAAACGTAAGATTAATTAGAATCGAACGGGTTTAATTCAATTTCTAAAATTTCTGAAACTACAGATAAATCAATGTTATCCTAATCAGTCTCGTAGAAGAATCAATCAATTAATCTCACATTTTATTATTTTCATGTGTTTTAGACGTGTAGAATAAATTTTTTTGTCAACATTCAAAACTGTTCTTTAAAAAAAAGTCGGGGAAAAAATTGATTCGGAGCATCGAAAATGAAGCTAATCGTAATTAAGCAGGTTGGATCCCAGTTTCGCGATGCACATTGTTCGATCAGGGAGTAATGAATAGTAAAATCGCGCGTGAGTCAAATCTACCGAACTTGAAAGCGATCAATGTAGTTCGCGATATTTTTTCCCCTTTCATTGCCGTAAAATCAGTTCCTACAGATATTCGCGCGTTCACTTTTCAGGCTGTGGCGACCGTAATGGGATTATCTGATTATATCCTGTGCGCGTCTTAACGGTACACCTCAGCGCGTAATATGTTTAGTCGGCATTATACGTATACCGGTATATCCCGTTACGAATATTATCGACGAGTGACGAGCGCGGACTATACGGGAGGATCGATGCAAAG
Organism: Crematogaster levior; assembly: GCA_901521435.1. NCBI lineage: Eukaryota > Metazoa > Arthropoda > Insecta > Hymenoptera > Formicidae > Crematogaster > Crematogaster levior. The sequence goes on from CABEGB010001458.1 coordinate 190,162, forward strand.
TGAGGCAGCGGGACTACCGGACTACGCGATGCAGTTTCGGATTCGTCGTGTCGGCATCACGCGTTACGCCGTCGTCTATCGCGATGTTGCATCGCAACTCGTCGATTCAGGAGGCGGTGAATTATTTGAATCTGAGCAATGCGCGGCACGAGAATGGCACCGTGCCACGTGAAATTCTTTGCGGTATCGACAAGTATATAAATGTGTAATTATATTGATCTTATTATTTTTCAGTAACTGAACTGAAGTGGTAACGTTTATGTAAATTTATTATGAGAATAAATTATTACTGTACGATGTCCAAACAATAAAGGTGTGAAATTAAAATAAAGTATGAAAGCATATAAATAAATAAATACTGAACCAATATGAGAAAGGCGATATTTAACATGATTAAAATTTACTATTGCTGACAGTCCGTGCAAAAGGAAATTTTAAAAAATTCGAGAAAATTCGTTTCGATCTAACACACAAAGAATGACTTTTTCAGTTCTCTGAAAAACGCATAGTCACGGAGTCATCTGTGTTCGAGCAATGGTTGAGAATCACTAGTGCTCGGGAGGAAGCGAGAGGCGACCTGTGCGTGATGAAGTGAGACAAGGCAACAGACTCGGAACGAACGAAACGAAGGTACACGGTTCGCAAGAGAGATAGAAGAGAACGGGCGCGGATGGAAGAGGAAAACGAGCACAGCAGGGGAAAGGGGAAGGGACGGAAAAGGTTAAGAGAGAGGTAAAGGAGGAATGATGGGAAGAGGGTAAAAGGAAACGAAGGGAGAAACCCCCCGTTGCGCCCACACTGGACTTGAGTTTTTTGTAAGGGTGTGCGGGTACGCGGGGACGGATGTGGGGGAAGATAGGGGGGAACGAGGCGGTCGGGTCGGTAGAGTACCAACGGGCGAGGGCGACTGCCGACGGTAAGGAACGACAAGGGCCAGAGGAGGAGAAGAGAAAAACCGGCAGGCAAGCAGGGGCTGCTCTAGGGAACGAGAAACGTAGACGGAGGAGGGAATGGACTGTAATAAGAGAAAGAGAGAGAGAGAGAGAGACGGAGGGTTAGGGTGAAGGTAGCGAAGGCGATGCGGGAGGCCGAGAAAAGAGCGGGGGTAGTTGAGGCGGGGGGAAGAGGTAGAAAGGGTCTTGCCACGAGGGAGTGAGAGGGTGGCTCGGCTAGAGAGATCTATAGGGGTGCCATGGCAAAGGGTAGGGGGATTACCGCCTGAGGCTTCAGAAACCAAGGGTGTCTAATGCCAAAGTGGACTTTGTTCACTCGCCGAGATGACGTTCTCTGTACGTATATGTGTGCGTTTATGCGTGCACGCAGGTGAAGAGAAACACATTCCTTCCCTTCTGCTCGAGTCAGCTAATAATCACACTGCATACTTTGCGTTATAATGCGGCCATATATGTAGATCTTAAATGAGAACCTTTAAATAATTTATAAATTAAAAAATTGAAGGTACTGACACGTTAACGGTGCTAATAAGTCGCTAATCAAATATCGATAATATAGTATCGTGACCGTGAAAGAGAAGAACCCAACTTATTGCGTTGCAAAAAGTTTTCGTAATGAATTACATAAGTTAGTAGAACGCTTCTCGCAGTTCACGTGATCTTTTAACAGATTGGCGATATTGACGAGAAATATGTTTACAAAAGCGATAATGAGGATGATAATGATAACGAGGTCATTACAAATATCTCTCGCAGGTAGGACACGGATCATCTCGCATTGGATTGAAACGGAAAGATCAAACTTTCGCCGGAAAGTTTTAAGCTTTTTTACGCTCCTTGTGTCCCGAAGTTTTCTACTCCTCGTTGAAGCAAACTGTTGCTTAGATCGTTATCACCAAGTACCGTGCGATAAGTGAGAGGGGAGGAAGAGGGACAAACGTTCGTCCCATTAACGTGAAGGAATTAGAAATAATCCCTTTCGGGTTTATTCCGGGGAGAGAAGAGCCTGTGCTTTTTCTTCCTACGCTTTCGACTTTTCAATTGACATGTCGGTAACTTCCTTTGTCGGCGACATAGAATGAGAGCGTGGGCGTGTCTGTGCATGCATTCATACATTCATCCATTCATTTATTTACCGTGTACATTCCATACGACATTGTTGAAAACGTTATTAATCCCAACGAGTTCGCGCTTTATCGCGACTGGAGTTTCCTTCGTTTTCCAGAGGATGGAGAGGGGAGAGGGAGAAGAGAGAAAAAAAATGGTTCGTGCAGAAGACGTCGTAAATAAAGTACGGACCAGCCAATAAAAGATCGCCTTTTTGAAGGAAGTCGAGCGGACAGGTGGAGCCCCGAGGACGTCTGTGCACGGGGTATAACCGTCATAAAGTCGAGAGAAAAAGTATTTTACGACGCTGGTCCGATAACTTGGCCACTTCCCCTAAGACTATCCTACGGAACCTTTTACGAGGTCACTCCTGCATCGTACTCGCCGTTCATCAGTTTGTCCACGTACATCTATCGCATAGATAATTCCGAAGCCATGCGGCATTGAAATTATGAGGTAATCGCAGTTGTCATATTTTCCAAAACTTCAAGCCTTTCTTGCTTCAAACCATCTTCTTACAAATTAACTTATCATAATAATATCAATTCAAGAAACGACGCTATGCATGGTTTAATTTTAAAAATTTACAAAATATTATGTCGTTATTACGATCAATGTTTCAAATTCGTATTAATTTTTATTGATGTAAACTAAACTGTGACTATTTTATTTATTTTATCTCGAGCAATAATATTTTGGGAAGATATTACGAGATTTCGATCATTTGGAATACTAAGGTTGGATCGACGTTGCAGTGATTTTATGTGTGTCTCTCAGGATTTCCTCTCAGGACTCGAATTTCCCATAGCTTTGCTCGTACTTGACCCGATGAGACCGCTGTATACGATTGACTGACTGCGGTTCAGCAGATTCACGGCAAAGGGAAATCGCGAACTTGTCGGAGAATTATCAGTCTTCCAAATTTGCGCGAATCCTTTCATGTATCATCATTGCAAGGACAGTATGTGGGTCGTCTCGTTCGTTCCCAAATGACGCATCAAAACATACGTATACGGTAACGAAACTCGGCATTGAAGAAAGTCACATGTGGATATTCCCTTATGTTCGTGAACCAGATTTTAATGATGCGTTCATCATGTGTATCGGATCGAATCGCCAGATTGAAACGTAATTATGTAAAGATGATAGCGTGTCCGACAATCGCTGTTCGCCTCGATATTATAATTATTGAACTTGAAGTGTTCGACCCAGCTGTAAACGGAGTATTAATCCGGGCTGGCAACGTGACGATCGGTTAATAACATAGAAGACTTAAGCGGGGAGATAAAAATACAAGTAAAAACGAGGAAAAATATATGTTTGAAGATCGACCTCTTGTCGGTGCAGTTTATCCCATCATTCAAATATCCGTCTCGCGACCGCGGAAATATTAATACCAATATTAACGACTGTACATAACCTACGTGTAAATTGATGCAGACCAATGTCTTGTAACTCAAGCAGCCAAACGACAAGAAGTAATCGACAATTTTGCTCAGGATTACTCAGATTACGTGCAAGAGGATACACGTTCGACATAGTAAACTACTGTTATTTACGCGCACATCGTTGATGTCGGTATTAACCCAGGTGGCAAGATGACGATGATGACGACGAGCTAATAATACGGAAGGCATAAACGGAGAGAAGCTCTCCCTAAAAATGCATGTGCAAGCAAACTCGTCCAGCATGCTTTTTCGCCCAGGTCGTACGCAGGCAGGTAAGCAAGCAGGTAGGAGGAACTCATTCTCGTCGGAGGTGCCGTGTAACTTACGTCTCTCAAGTGCCGCGGCGAAGCCGCGGCAACATTACGTATCGCCGGTAGTGGCATACTAGTGTGACAGCATGGTGCAAAGAACGGAGTCCAGTGCGAGGAGGAGACGACGTACAGAGTGACAGAAAGAGAAAAAGAGAAAGAGAGTGAGAGAGAGAGAGTGTGTGTAATGTATGTGTGTGTGTGTGTGTGTGTGACAGAAAGAGAGATACAGAGAATGGTATAGGTAGATAAAGCAACACACTCTCAAATAGACGAAGGCCGGCCAAAGAGAGAGAGAGAAAGGGAGAGAGAGAAACAGAGAGCGTAGATATTGTACGTCCACGTAGCAGTGCCGCACATGTATGCTGGAGAAGCAAAGCGGTGGGCAAAGCACATACCCTTCTAAGCACAAGCCTAACACACCCGTGGAAGCCCCTTCGGCCGATGAGCGCTGGCGCCCCTTGGCCCCTCGTTCTACGTTGTACTACTACCCTCCCGCCGCCCTGCTCTCACCGTCCAGAAAGGTCCCTGCCGCCCATTCCCTCACCCCTCCTTTCCCTGCGCCACCGGATGCCCGACAGCGGCCCCTTACGCCCCTTTGAATCCTCTCACCCCCTCTCCCGCTTTCCCCCCCGAGTTACTCGTCCAGCGGCCCCCTCGATGTTCTGACGGTGACAGACCCTACCTTACCGCCGCCGCCGCCACCGCACCGAACCAAGTGGGGAGGGTCGAGGGTCGAGGGGGAGTCGACGAGGGCGCCGGGACAAGAGAAGCAGAAACGAGAGGGAATGAAAGGGGGAAGGAGATAGAGAGAAGGAGATAGAGAGAGAGAAAGAGAGAGAGATGGCCACGGTGAGGAAGGAGGGAACGAGGAACGAGGGGGGTTGACGCGCTCGAAGAGGGCCGCTGGGGAGTGAGAGAGCGGTGCGGGTCGTCGGAGGACTGGGATGAGGGGTTGTGCGGGAGAGCGAGAGAACCGACGGAAGGTGGGGGGGAGCTGAGTTGACGGCGAGTGAGAGAGAGTGGGGTATGGGTGAAGCGTTGGTAGCGGTATGAGGCTCTCTACCGTGGAGCTGGGGTGAGGATACCGAGGAGGGGAGCATGTGGAGGCGGCGGTGCTGCGGTGCGAGAAGGGGAGGAGGTCGTCGTCGTCGCGTCGCCAGTTGCTAGTTTGCCGTGAGCGCTCGTGACGCGAGGACGATCTGTGAACAGAGCAGCGAGCTCGGAGCTCTCCCATCTCTCGCTGTGAACGACACAGGAAACGAGCGTGCAGGCAGGCAACGATCGCGTGAATAGGTCGTTTTACCGACAAACGATCTTTCGGGAAACAGGCGAGAGCAACGGCTACAGTGCGAAAGCCCTCGAAATAGTTTCTTTTCCTCGATCAACAGACAGTGTCGCTAACTAACTTCAAAAAACGTGGACTATCTGTTGCGAACTTGGATCCTGTATTTCTCGTTGACGGGAAACAGAAATTTGTGCGCAAGAAACGATTCGTTCTGATCGAAGTTGGAAAAATCAGTCGACGTTCGTTTGAATTGGAATAATCCAGAGTTCAAACGAACCAGCTGATTGCGAAACCGCTCTACCGGTTTGATGTACTTTGTGTGGGGATTTCCTTGTGCACGTTTATCGCGTCGTGACGTGGACGCAGAAGAGGGAGAGAGAGAGACAGCGATAAAGACAGCTGAGAAGACACGCGTGAGGGGGCGTGAGTGAAAGAACACGGGCTAACGAGAGAGGAGCGCGAGCTTGTACCGTTTCGGAGAGAGCACACGGATATTCTTCCGGTCATTCCGGTTGCGCGCGGCGCCTGTTTTAATCTCGCGCGGCGCCGACACCTGCCACCGCAACACAACCAACTGCGCGGGAGGCTTTGTCGCGGAACTTTCGTAGCGTCACCGTGTATCGTGCGGTGTGCGCGGGGTGAAAGCTTAAAGTTCACGAGCGCAAGGTGGGACGGAGTGCGCGGGCGCGTGCGACATAAAGGGAGATAGAGAGAGAGGGACAGAAAACACGAAACTCGCTTCGAGAAAGTTTACTCGCGACGTGCCGGTCGCTCCGGAAAGAACACCTCATTTCCTACGCGCCTCGCTCCGCGTGCCCGGAGGAAGCTGTTAAGCGGAAGCGAAGAAAGGAGACAGAAGAGGAAACGAAGAGGGAACGGAGGGAAAGAGAAGGAGAGCGACACTCATCACCGCGTGCGCTCGTCTATCGTTGTCAACCCCCGCGCCGTTTTCCCCCGCCTTTGTGCTCCTCGTGATCGTCACTGTGCCTTCGGGTAGACGCTTATGGCTCGCTAGTAGGAGGGAAAAACAGACGGAAGAGCGAAGGACAGAGAGACAGGAGGCGACAGGAGGACAGAGGCGGACAGTCGGATAGAGACCGGCGAGGCAGATATTTCCCGCTCCGCGAAGGGGGGCAGAGAGGGCACCCCGGAGAACTGAATATGTCCGCCAAGCGAAAGGCCACTGCCATCATGCAGCACCACAAGGTGAGTCCGTACATATACGCGCACACATGTATATACCACACATGCTTGTATCGCCACGTGATATATCGGTACTTGTTCCCGATGTCGCGTTTCAATCGTGAACGGTGACAAATGAGGCAGTCCTCTTTTTTTCCCTTGAACAAATACCTTTTTCGGATTATCGGTACAGAATAGGGACAGGTACAAAAAACTTTGGACCATCGACAAACTAATAACAATAAGTCGGCGGGTTCAAGGTTGAGGAAGACCCTTGCCCGAGTACATTACAAAGAATAAAAGATATGTTCGTAGACAACGTACAAAAAGTTCGTGTTAACCTTGACGACACATTAATTATTTATTTTACAGACGCACCCCTCCTAACCCTCCTCCTCTTCTCCTCTGCTGAACGTGACGATGAATTTTTCCAGCGAAAGCTTGGGGAAAAACTCGTCGGAACACGGTGCGCTGCGTTACAAAACTCGTTACTGCGCGCACGGAACCTAATTTTTTTTCGGTGCGCGGGAAGATAAACTGCGAAAAAGTTTTAATTGAAAGAGTTGTGTAAATCCAGCGCGGAGCGGCGGTGCCGACGACACGCTGAGGTGCGGCGAAGTGCGCCTCTAGTTCGAAAAATTGTTCTCATACCGCTCGTGCTTCGCGCAGAGCTCGACATTACGCGCACCCAAATTACTCGCAATGTGTCGCGACAGTTGGTTCCTTCTCTTGGACTTTTATACCAGCCCGCTCGCTAATTATACTTGCGCAACGATGCAAACGGGTCCTTGCGTACTCAAGGCGAAACAAAATAATTTTTTGTTTGTAAAACGACAGTTCAATTGTCAGTGTTCTTAATGTTCAATGCGATGATGTTTGCTTATATATATATATATATATATATACATTCTATATCTTACATTCTATAATTAATCTAATTATGATCATAGCTATTGACATCAAGTTTAGGACCTCTCCCGCAGATCCGTCAAGGAGCAAGGAGGTCTGTTATATAGTAATTAAAATTAGGCGTGGTATCTTGTTACATTGTATATAATATTAATTATAATTAATATTATAAACAATTTATTATCAATCTATTAATATTAGAAACAAGTAAAGATGGCGGAACGTCAACAAAAAATTATTAGACCGCGAGCATTGAATTCCTCTTCTAACTAACAATGTAATTTTTTGACACTTGATTTTTTTATATTCACTTTTGTGTCTGAAATACAGTAATAATTATGTACATGTTGATGATACCATTACACGTTCGATACACGCGTGAAGAGGTCAGCGATCGCCTCTTTAAGTTCGTACTAGTGTATCATAAGTAAATAACTTCTTCGGAATCATCACGAATATCGACGGACGATCATCCGTGAACCTCGATGACACACACGTCCGGTGCGAATCGCGCAATTCGCTCGTCAATGACGAACTCGGACGGATCGCACTTATCTCGCAATTTTTTTCTCGGTCGCAGCCAACCGCGCCAGATTAGACCAACGTATCTATGTGAAAGATAATCCCTGGATGGTACATTTGCGCGCAGAGGCACTTTTGATTCACGCACGTGCTCGCCCATTCGCACCGTTGTCTCCAATTAACAACGTCATTCGATCTTTACCTTATCCAAAAATCATGGTAATCACATCTCTTATCTACAATACAATTCTATATATTTAAAAAATATTCGTACGATAATTTTTCGTAAAATGTGTCGAATGAAATATTTCATATAATACGATGTATAATAAATCCAGCGGTAAGATCAAGAAAAGAGTCAATAAAATGGATTTTTATATGAATTTTATGCAGTACTATCTCTCGCGCAAGTACACGGTTTACCTCTGTAAGTTTAATATGCACACAAAAGAGAAAATCCGCAATTAAATTAAATTTGAAAAAAAAAAGCAAAATGGCAATGAAGTTGGCAATAATACAAAAGTATCGAAGTGTTAAAAAATCCCGAACATGCGTGTCATTCTTCCCCGTCGTTAATCTTCGTTCATATCACGAGCGTGATTAAAAACTGCGCGTTTATCAGCCGATAAAGGTAAAATCGGCGCAAAAAGGGACCAGAGCGTTCGTCACTGAAGCGAATTACAACGGTAGTGTGTCCCTTAACAATTTTTCGAATATCCGTCTATGCGATTTTCAGAGTGATAATATAACAGCCGTCGAAACGCGGTTCCGCGAGAAGCGAGTCCGATAAAAATGCGAACGCGTATCGAATATGTCTTGTTAATTTATCGATCGACATGTTCGGCGCGGTGTAAATTGTTCCCGATGACATCGTCCGAATTATATTCCCTTTCACGTCGCTACTCATGCCTCTGTTTCCATTTTCATCGCATATTTATGTTAAATGTGTGCTGTCCAATTTTCACCTCATATTTACGCCAAAAATGCGACTTTCGTGTATCCAACGGATAAAGGAAGGTCATCCATCTGTAAAGTCGGAATGGTGCTATATTGATAATTTTTTAATCAATGAGCGAATCAAAAGTGAAACGTCAAACAAGATGATATTTGCGTTATGTAATTTCACTTCCTGAAAGTCTCAACCTTCTAGGATTCTCGTATTATTAAATGCCAAACAGGTCCAACAGGTTGCATTCTTCATATTACACTAATAATGTTTATAGACCAAAGCTAGCGTGAAACATGGAATGTGGATATTTAAATGCGTACAGAGGATACGGAGAGAGAACGTTACTATCGTGCGGCCTATGACGTGTCGGATAAAGCACAATACGGAGAAATGCGTGACGAATTGCGTCCTTGGGATTTCGAAAAATAGAAGTTGTCCTTCTCGCTGCTTCGGGGCGCGTTCGTTGTCTCGTTAAACCTCCATAGTGAATTACGGTAGGAGGAGGTGAGTGAAGGAGACGCGTGCAGAAAAATAGTATACACTAACGGTATTATGCCAGGGAACGAAAGCAAAGTGTAAATACTAGCTGTGTTACCACCGACGAGCTAGATCGATCGGATCAGGAATCAAATTGCGAAAGTCGAGTCGAAGTTGAGGCAGGTTCGGGACGCCTGCACGCGCGTCCTTTTCTCTCTCTCTCCCTCTATCTTTCTCTCTGTTCCATCCGTTTCATCCTGTTCGTCTCTCTTCATCTTTCCTTCTTCTTTCACCACGGTTGTCCCGCTTTAGCAAGGTCTCCGTCTGTCTCACAGTTGCGCTCTCTCTCTCTCTTGCGTCTCTCGTTCTCTCCGTCAGCTACCTATGTGGCTCTCGCTCTTTCGTGGTCCAACAGGTTATATTTTTCCGTAGCGGCATTTCTTCCTCCCGTTCTCTACCCTGAGTTGCCGCTCTCCCTTTCCCCATCCCCCTTCTCTTTCGGTTTCTATTTTCCTTAGGCTGATACACAGGCCGTTCTTCTTTCTGTCGTGCCACATGTTTCCGTCTCGTCAACGACAACGATGTCTTATCACCACGTTCACATAATGATCAAATTCCATTGTCTTCGAGAAGTCTATCCGGTCTATTCGACGAATTTTAACCTTCTAACTCGTGTTAAGATACAGTATTTTTCTACTTAAACATGAAAAAAAATTGCTTTTATAATAATCATACAAATTATTTGCAATATCGAGATACGATGAGATACGTGTAATATATTAATGTTCGTATAATAGAAAGTTATGCAAGATATCAGGTGTATGTACAAAAGAGAAAAATTATATCTAGAATAAATCGCGGATCTTCATACTTTCAAAAATGTGTACTCGAATGACAATGTCGAATGGTATTGATTAATAGCCGTACTTTCCGCCAATAATCTTCTGGAAATTCATAATAATCCTATAGCTTATACTCCCTAAGTCAGCGGAGGAGCTTCTGTAAGCGCGGATAATTAACGCCGCAATTAAAGCTCGCGTTGCTTGTATTTATTTTTCATTTTATTAAATTGCGACAAATGATTTAAGCAGCGTAGGATCACCTGCACACACACACACACGCGCGCGCGTGCGCACGCACACTCTCTCTCTCTCTCTCTCGCACACAAGCAAACACGACTTACCGAGCAAAAGTAAATATTGTATCGCAAATGTGCCGGTAGGACGGGGGCATTAATTCGTTAAAAGCATTCCGGCGACAAGTATTTTTTCTTTTTTTCTTTTTTTAATCAGTATAAGTGCATCCTTCGTCCCTTGCGCGCTAATCTAGCTCGACCATTTCCATGTTCGCGGCTGGGAAACTGCATGAAACGCCACACGAGCCACCGCAATAATCATGTTTATAATTCCCGTCGAATAGTGGCTATTCAATTAAACGCTTCTTGGACCGGCGATGTATATTTATCGACGAAATCAGAGATCACCCAATCGTCATTATTCGTGTGTCATATCGTCATATCGACGCTGCGCTTGTCATACGTGACGTTTGAATGTTGATCAATACGCTTTTTTTGGCGGAACAACTGAAAAATTGGCCGAAATATATTTACGCATCTCTACAGACCGGCAATAAATAAACACTTTTATTATCCTTTACAAAAATAAAAAAAAAAGAGAGAGAACAGATACCGCAATTGTAATTATTAGTCTTTCGCGCGATATCGAAGATTAGAAATTCGTAACTTAGCAAAATGAGTTTCCGCCTATTCTTTTTAGTTAAATCCTTTTTTATAAGTCTGCGAGAATAAATGTGACGTATGCGATATCGGGTACGTATGTCAGGCAAATGGTCACCTCTGAATTCGCTCGTTCGCGGAGGAAGGCATATGGAATCTTGGGAGCAAGTACTAATGAGGCATGTGATTCTTCTCGTTAAGGGACTAAATTACGGGATGTGGCGAGGTCAGTAAAGGCTCGAAGGTTCGACGAACGTAAGGCACTTTGATGTATAACGGTAATCTCTTTCGATTTCATCGATCGAAAAGTAATCTCAGACGATCAACGTTTATGTTTGCTACACTGACTATTCTATTTGTATAACATATATTTTTCTCTTTTCTCGTTTTTTTCTCTTTCGCTATCAGTTATAATTTCAATGATATCATTACTTGGAATTCATCTTTTTATAAAGAAGAATTAAATTTATTTATATATTAATAATCCCTTAACTAAAACTTAACTAAAATTTAACTAAAAAGATTTTTGATATCGGTATGTTAACAATTGTTATTGTGTATTATCTTAAATAGTTTTTTTAGGATATCTTAACATTTTTTTAATGAGGAAAGACATCGAGTTTGATGATGTTTCGATGAAATTAATATTGTCATTGTACAACGTCATCGGCGAATAATGACACCACGGAATACAAATTGTGTTTTCATATAACGCACAATTATATCGCAATTAAACGTAGCGTTATAATAAATCGTCATCAAAATCAGCGAGGGTAATTACCAATTACGAAGGTCGTTCGGGATTTTGCGTTTTGCAACTGATGCATATCTGACATCCCTACTTTTTTTGCAATTAATTGAAACGTATATTGAGGCGATTAAGTAAAAGGCAGTAGCAATATGTTTACCAGGGGTCCGCCTATCCCACGGATTATTTTTTTATATCTAAATAATCGATTGCATCGAACATTAATCTTGATTAACAGAATTATTTTTCCGCCTATACATCGTAATTAGAACTAATAACTTAGAGAAATATGTCGCTAAAGAGGTAATCAGTCACAACAATTGGCAATGAATATCAATATATATATATTAGGGTGGTTCTTATTTTATACTACATCGAAAATTAAAAAAAAATTTTTTTTGTCTCACCCCTTAAAATGGTTCCATTTTATGAAAAAATAATTCCTATAAAAGTTTATTTCAATCGGATAACGGGAAAGAGTGCCGAAGAGCGTCTAAATGTCCTAAAATAAGGATTTAATTCTTATTTTAGGACATTTAGACGCTCTTCGGCACTCTTTCCCGTTATCCGATTGAAATAAACTTTTATAGGAATTATTTTTTCATAAAATGGAACCATTTTAAGGGGTGAGACAAAAAAAATTTTTTTTAAATTTTCGATGTAGTATAAAATAAGAACCACCCTAATATATATATAATATATATATATATATATATATATATATATATATATAGCTTATATTTAAATAAGATCCTAAATAAAAAATTCTTTTCTTATTTACTTCTTTGTATAATCGAAATGAAGTAAACGCTTTATTTTTCTTTAAACTAACTAAGCTTTTGAGGAAAAAGACAGAAGATATGGAATTATTGCTTCTTGCTTAATCACAGTAGCATCGTCATAGCACGCGATACAAAAGGCAGAATGGCGCCGTGCTTTTTGTATCGAGAATATGTCCACGTTATGGTTGTCCTAGCACGATCGTGTAGTCTCACTGTGGACTCGGACGAAGTAGAGTCAGCGCGAGAAAGAAGGGAGGGGGAAGGGAGAGGAAGGTTCGTCCAAGGGTACGAACCGAACCCTCGTATTCCCACCGAAGTGAAGGGCTAGTATGGATTTCCCATAAGATCAGGTATGCTGGTGCCTGGAACCGACAATAAGGGTGCGCCGGTGTGCCCGTTCGGTATACTGAGCTGGAAAGGAAATGGAAGAGAGAAAAAAAAAGGGGAGAGAAAAATGTCGAGAGACAGAGAGAGAAAGACAGGCGGGAGAGCGAAACGGCAAAAGTACAAGGAAAGAAAAAGAAAGAAGGCGAACTGGCTCTTCTCTCACCCCGTCTCTAGTTTCCCCGGTAGGTCTCTTCTCTCACCCCGTTTTAAAGCCGGCGGTGTAGAGCGCGTTCCAAATATATCTGACCTGGAGTCCTTCGAATGCGCCGCAACACATTTCGTGCACGTTTTCCAAAACCTTTCTTCCTCCGTTATGAGACTTTACGCTCGTGGCAGAGGAAAGTCTACATGAAAAGTAAAGGAATCGAACCCAAACACAAAAATGTAAAATACGTTTGGAATGGTTGGAACTTCCTTCTGTTGTCCTTTCCGCGGTCATCAATGATCTCTATATAATTTTGTTTTCGACAATATTCAATTTCCTATTATAATGGTGTATCACATAAAATATGTAAGGGGAAAATACGTTTCGTCTAATACTTGTTTGTTCGACTATAGTTAAAAGGCACCGTACCTGAACACCAACGGGCTCAGGTCCTCGTCCTTTTCACAGGCACGAGAGACTTTATCCCAAAAATGGTACGCGGTATGTTCCAAAAGTGCATTCCACGGTAATGCACTCGGTTCAAAACCACGCCCCTACGTCCTTCCTTTTCCATGGCCACGAAGAGATTTCTCTCTGCTCACGTCTCGAGATCGCCATATACCTACCCTAGCACCCGCTGTGCAAGCGTGCTTTCTTTGTACGGTTATTTTTATCTTTTCCTTCGCGGAGCCAAGAGAACAGTCCGATATTACCGACCCCGAAACGGTGTGGCGTAGCGAGAGAAAGAGAACGGTGCAACAGAAAATATTTATGGCCACGCGGTCGATAAAATTACGGCGAATTTACACGCCCGATGGTTGGTTTTGCCAAACTCTCATTCCTTTTAAACCCGGCGGGTTTTATTACTCCCTGTGAATAAGTTTGAAGGGACTCCGTGGCAATTCGTTGTATCAACGATGGACTTGAAGTGCGGGACTTTCATCGTTTATCGTAATTATCCTCAGTTAAAGTTAGGGGGGCGTATATTTAACTGTTATTCTTTAGTGTCAACGCTTCACGGAATCATGAATAAAATTCATTAATCTTTTTTTTTTTAAATCAACACCTTCATCTCTTTATTTCATCTCTTTAATACCGATCGTAATATCTAATTCATCACGCGCTATCTTCGATTCTGATTAGTCTCCTTATATCTTCTCACGTTGTCCTCTTCGTATACTTCATCTATTCTTACAAACTATTTTCGTTTCGTCCGATATCTATTCATCATATCAAGATGTAATTTACGTCTTAATTAAGAAATGCACTACTTAAATAGCTAAAATAAAATCAAGCATAATACAATCGGTTGTCAAGTTTTCATCAAGAAAAATATCTATTTCAAATTCATCGATTCGTCCTCGAAATTACATTCGTATACGTGTGAGGACAGCGACTTGATTAGGTAACCACGTACCGCATTAAAATCGCAGAAAGAGCCGCGCAATCAACTCCGGCAATGTCTCCGGATTGTCCTCTTGCTCGCTTGCTCGCCAACCGACCGACCAACCAGCCAACCGGGAATCACGTACCGCGACACGAATCGGAGGAAATGGAATTTCCTACCAAGTCGTCGGCAGGCCGGGCAGCCTGATGATGGGCTTATCGACGTCGCTTGGCCTGGCCGTTCGTCAACCGCTTTACACGGGCACGGGCGCGAGCGGGCGAGCGCTCACGCATGTACGCACGCACGTATGCACGCGCTGTGTTAGGCGGTAGGCGTGTGTTGATAGCGCGAGGTGATGTTTGTTGCTAGCCGCCGGGTGATTCAGGGAGCCATCCGTGTCAAGGTACACCGCATCGTCCGCGACGTCGTCGTCCACATGCAACGTTCTGTATTCTTTTTGTAATCATCCCATGCACACGGATCGTACCGAGGAGTGCACGCGCGCGCATACACGCCGCTCTTTACACAATCGTTATAGAGACAAACGAAAGAAGGAAAAAGAGAAAGAGAGAGGGAGGGAGGGAGAGTGAGAGAGAGAGAGGGGGACGAATGATAGCCCGAGGAAGAGGGGACGATAAAAAAAAAAAGAAGAAGAAGCCTCGGACGCGCTCGTGTGCTTTTTATCATTGCGGTGCTCTCCCAGCGAAACGAGTGTTGGTGTATACATACGTACGTGGCGTGCTTGCGTGCGGGCACGCGTGTGCGTATCGTGTGCGCGGACGCTACCGGCGAACACTACTGCCGTTATGCGTGCGATTACGTACTTTCGCGATTTCGCTTAACCCGCAAACGACTTCTGTGCGGGTCGGGGCGATTTGAATCCAGTATCGCAGTCTCGCTCGTGCGCGCTTAATAACGCGCCACTTTACGATCTCTATCCGGTCTGCTTTCGGTCCCGGTATCGATCCATCTAACGTGATTTGCCGCGACGAAACGTGTCTGGTCTCCGTGAATTATTCGCGATCCTGTGATTATTCACACGTCTGAAATAAATCTGTCGTATGATACGAGAAATTTGGTGGAAAATGTTAGAAGACAAATTTTCTTACTTTTTGTTAATTTTCCATATGCGATATTATACTTGTTTCTTGCATATTTTAAATTTATTTTATATTTTACACACTTAATTCATCATATGCAACTTTTATCTTCATCGATCACGTATGCTTTTGAAACATTGAGAGAGGGAGAGAGATACTTTTGACATATGATTTAACAAAATTTGATAAATTATTGATCGCTTTTTTAAGCTTTGTCAATTTGTCTTTAAACTTAATAACTTGGAAATGATGAAGAGCTTCATGAAGCCGACAAAAAACTATATTTCTCTTAATTTACCTGACTTAGAATATTTGACATTTGTAAATAATAGTTAAAATTTTTGAAATAGCTCTTCTTTGGACCTTTTGACTTTCAATCCTTTACCTGCGAAGATCAATAGAAGCGTTCGAGTTATGTTACTGCACTAAATTCATGGAACAATACCTGGGTGATGTTCAAAGAAATTCACAGACAAAGGCAGGTCTCTGAATCATCAATGATGACTTTCGATTATGCTTGCGAGATGATACGGCTACTCGTGTTATACGAGATTAAAAAATGTACCATTATCTATTCGTTTCACGCTACAGGCAATCAGCGATTGAGAGACAGATTATATTGCCGATATCTGAAATTCTCGAACGAGGATGTATATAACGAGATTTTTTGAGCATTCACGATAAATATAATAAACGTTGTGAAATTTCTGACATAATAATATTATGAGAACTGAATTGTTTTAACCTTAATTGTAAGTTTCGTAAGAAAATTGGTGTCTAAACTCGATGATTTTTAACCAACTATCGCCGATTGTGAGTGATACGCTTTTTTTATCTTTGAAACCAAGAAGACAGTTCGGATAAGATACGTGAATTGTCCTCAAATGCGATCGTGTAAGCATTCCGTTCTTCGTCGTGCGAGAAACGAAATGGATTCGACCTTAACTCAAACGCACACATCTCGGAGCCAGACGCGGTCCTATAAATTTCATACCTCTTCCTCTCGCCATCGTTCCGTCCCACTGCGCTGCCAATCAAGCGTGCCCACGGATCGCAGGCGATGTGAAAGTTTTACTCGTGATTACCCTCCCCGAAGTCAATTAACGGGCGAGCGAATTCGTTTATCGTCGAGTAATCCGCGATCCCGGACCTGGGCCAAGCGAAGGGTTCTTGGGTGTGCGAGCGTGAGTGCGCGCGCGTTGGAAGTTAATTCCGACTAATCGACATAGGTACGTACTTCGTCGCTAAGGGTGGCGGAGCCGATCCAAAGATAGGCACAAAGTCAGGGATCTCCGGCATCTCTTTACCCTCCCGTCTTCGTAATTTCTCTTCTCCTTCGGCGCTTCTCCTGCTGGTTTTCCCCTCCCTCTCGCTCTTCTCCACTTCGGGGTCTGCGATTCCCTGACATAATTAAATCTGTCCCTGAAAATATCCAGAATACCCCAGTCGACCGGATTTGCCGATTACCCCGAAAATTGACGATCGTCTGAATTGAGACCGGATGCGACGCTCCGCTGGTAATTATTCCTAGCCTTGTGGATTTTCATTATTCATGTGCGTAGGTACGGAGAGTAAGCTTGGGAGGTTGGGCTCCTGCCTCGTCGAGATGCAACGGGCGAGCCGAGGTAACTGAGATGATCCGGCAAATTAGCCGCGAGATCGTCTAAAAGGGTTTGCTTCCAAATTTCAGACCTACCTCAAGTCCTTTGTAATTGACAGAGAAGAAATATATCGACGTGTATTTACGATTTAACGTTTTCGTATGTAAATGCATATCGGCAGCTGAGTCAGCGATAAAATAAAGAGTATCTCGTAAAGTAGCGCTTTCCCGTAATCGATAACTGGAGTCAAAGTGATCGAGTCGCGATCGTTGTCACGCGATAAAAACGCCACATGACTAATTTATGAGTTAAAGATGAGAAACGGCGGGGAAATGTCGAGTTTTTGAGCGACTTTTAAACGCGAGAGACAAAGTTTCTTTTTCTCGCCGCTCGCGAGACGTTCCGATAAGAAAATCGATGCGCGACGAGTTAAACGCCGCGACGCATAATGACTGCACTTTATACGAAATTGTCCATTTCGTCTGACAGTTCGTGCGCGTAAAAATGCCGCGTCGTAGAGAGGCGAGAAACGGTGGCCGAGCCGTTTGCAACTTGCCACCCGGTACTAACGCCCAGACGCACATATACGTATTCGTGTGTGCATGTGTGCGCATATACCTGTCCGATTCCGAACAAGGGAGCGCACATAGAGGGGTTGGCGGTGGCAGGCTACATTGGGGGTTGCGGTGTCAATAATACATCGCGCTCTTCGTATATAGGTGACTCGCCAGCGTAGCTGCGAAGGACGAGCGAACCCGAACAAGAAAGGAGGTTTAACAGGAGGTGAAACAGAAATTACTTTTCACAAAGAAGCATATCTTCTCGATGCATTTCTTAGAGTTTCGTAAAAAAACTGTTGTATTCCTATTAAAATTATTTAACAGAGAACGCTTGAATTATTATTAATTTCTTTGAAAGTGAGAAACGGAATCGTGTAACGTTATTAATTATTTACCAAAACTAATATAATGTTTCCACTTTTTTTCAAATAAACTATCCACTTTTATGTCACGAATGCAATATTTTCTTATCTCGTATGCCAAATTCCATCGTTCGTAGCCATCGCGTCTTCTCTCCTCGTAACTACCTCGCGCTGTTCGAGTTTACGGTCTCCCCTTCCGTCACCACACCACACCACACCACATCGCACCATACCACACCACACTATCCTACACATGTGGGCTCACGTATGTCCATTCGGACGGGTCTCTGCGGTACATATATTAGCACGTACCGTATCGTATGTGCGTGCACGGTACCTACGATCGTATACAGGCACGCGCAAACCCCGTGTGTGTGATATATGCCTCGGCTGTACGTGGCGCTTGAGTGGAGCTGTGTGGCGGACGGGTGGGTGGCTCGTGTGGGCGGGTGGACGATAGTTTATTCAGCGGATTATTGACGGGTGGTGTGTTCGGGCTCTCTCTCTCTCCCCTTCCTTCCCTCTCCCTCCCTCCCTCCGTTCCTCCTCTCTCTTCCTATATAACCACGGCACACTCAAAATAGCCCCCGGTCAACCCCTGGCGATGGCATTTCAAAATATCGACCTTTTCGAATTTATCCGCGTAACTCGATACCATATATGCATACACGTCGGCACAAGCCGACTCGCGGAAACCAACTCCGATCGCGCTAATGATACCACGGACATCGGTGCTCCCTTTCTCATTTGTAATGAAACGTTGGCCTGTCAACGTTCTATGCTGGCATTCGGGAAATGAAGAGAGTTGGTTTGCGTCCTAGGAATACCTGTCTATAGAAATTCTCACGAACGTGTATCACCTTGATATGCCCGCATGATTTTTTTTTGCTGGAAATATCTCAACGGATGCAGTTACGCGATGAGCAAAGAATGGATCGCACTTGTTCATGTTGCGGTGCGACATGATCAATTCCGTAATTTCAAAAGTCAACTGCGCATCCCGTCGATTCTCGAGTACTCCTTAAAAATGGAACGTTGCAGGTGTCAAACATGAAGATAGCAACGTGCGGGATAATTAATTTCACTATGTCTGACCGCGCGTGTGGGAGCAGACGGTGAGTGTTTAGTTACGGATACCCACTGGCCTCACTTCCCTCCTCACTCACACGTACGACACACACATGAAACGTGTGCACGCGTTTACTCGTTTACTTGCGTGATATCTCGCATTATCAAGGTGATCCGACCGTCGACTACCGGGACGAAAGAGGAGAGAGAAAAGGGGAGAGAACAGCGCACTTATTTTTTTCTTTTCTCCGATCGATGTGTTGGCCTGCATAGATATACACATACACGTGCTCGATCCAGACTGGGGACCTAAATACACAAGGGAATTTACACTCGTGCGCGAGTTGATAGGGATAGCAGTGTGGGTCCGCGTAATTGCCGGCAGCCAGACGCGGCGTTACCGACCACTTCCGGTTCACGTATCCGCTCCTGCAAACACCTTCCTTTTGCTCAGAGTGCATCCGAAGCGAACACACGCGTCATAAAAAAACAGAATTTTTCGGTGCGCATGAGCGTGCGATCTTCGTCAAAAATAATAATAAAAATAGAAAATAATAATTTTCTAAAACGCTTACTAGATAGATATATCTTGTGTATTATTAATCACTAAATACAAGTAGAATAATTAATTGATGCAGATCTGCTGTCGAACGGGTTTATAAACTCCCATGCAATAATTAGTTACAATTTCAAGACATATATGGGCCATATGTATATATATGTATATATTCGAAAGTTATTTTACATATACAAATAAATACTAAATACAATTGACAAATTCATCTTACATGAATGGAATGGACGATGAAAATGATCATTCAGTCTGTTTGCGTCGGAAAGACTTGATCCTTGGTGTATCGTTCAATGTTGATCGCGGATGCATTTCGTGTCCTCGCATGCACTTTCCGGTGCATCACACTTGAGTGCCGTTGCGCTACAATGTGCAGTGATATGAAGAGTCCAGGAGAATTCGCGACCTGTATCTGATCGTGTACTTGTATTTGTGTGTGTATATGTGTGTGTGTGTGTGCGCGCGCGCGCGCGTGCGTGTGCGTGCGTGTGTAACAATGCGCGCGCGCGACCTTACCGAGAAATGGTGGAAGAGAGTTAACTACATAGAGAGGCGAGGTCTCGCGCGAATCGATGGCTAATAGCCTTCCCGCTGTAATTAATGCAACAAGTTGATACCTAACACTTATCTACGGTATGGTATGTTGCCGCGCGGCTTTAACGGTTAACCCGCGACGAGTTTCCGAATGAGTATAGCGTGTGTGTATAGCTATACGGGGCTAAGGGACGACGCAACCCCTCGTGCTGCGAACGATTTATCAAATTGTTTTATCTTCCCCCATTGGGAAGATAAAACTCTCTCTCTTTCTTCCTTCCCCTTCCTCTCTCTTTTACTGTTCATGGATAGTTCGGTGGATAGAACGTCACTGCCAGAAAAGGGAATAAAGAAAAAGAGAGAGGAAGAGGGGGAGAAAGGGAGAGAGGAAGAGGGGAAGAGGGGGGGAGAGAGAGAGAGAAGGTAAAAGGGGAAAACGGAAGGTGTTCACGAAAGTACGCGGAAAACGAATATGTTTTTTGCAAACTCAATAAAAACGGATGCGCTCTCGCTCTTTTTCTGATTTTCTGTCTTTGTCTCGTTTTTTTCGCCTCTCTCGTGATTTTTTCCCCTCTAACTGCGCACAGAATTGGAAAATATTCACTACGGTATTTCGACAAGGGCTTCCCCTCGCGCAGTATAGTTATGGGTGCGCGCTTTAATTGATATTACATATCGCGCGCGTCGAAATTTACCGGCGATAACTGCTCGTTCATCCGACATATATACGTTCAACTGCATACTGACAGGAATACGCCAAAATTGTTTAACTAAAACAAAAAAACATCGGTAAAAAAGGCAGCAGCTTCCTACTTTTCTAATTCAAACTTCGACACTTGGGAAAATCATTGCAATGATTTATTATCACATTAACAGAATTGATGACGTAATTCATTTACATAAAGATAGTTAAAAATAAGATAGCTATCCTGAAAATGTCATTGAATTGATTTTCATTACTTTTACAGATATGTACCAATATAACATCGATAGATCTAAAAACATCTGTAATTGAATTCAATAATATCTGTTCTTATAACCTCTTTGATATGCACCTCTTTCAAAAATTCAAAAGATGAGAATCAATACCTTATTGAATTTAATAACTTATTTCATTTGCTATTGACTCTTATCGTAAGTCGTCTAATTTGAGAATCTAGTATCAATCTTATCTTTAACCAGATTTTAAATTTTAATTAAGTGACATTGAGACGGTGGAACAATTTTGAAAATGCTCATTTGAAGTCAAAATTTATCTCGCATGGCGCCTACTTAAAGACAGTGTATTCTTGAAAAGGTGCCAGGAGATTAAATATGCAGCTGAAGTTCCCAGAAAAGTCCGCGTTGCAGTCCTTTCATTGCACCATGCTGGCAAAGAGAATTTCGGAACATCTACAGACGAGGGTTAACGTCGGATTTGGTAGGCTCAGGTATAGAAGCGCCGTTTCAACCTCGCCCCAAAACTCCGAACACACAATTAGCCAGTCCGGGTACACCCACAAGCGCCACGTCCAATTCTTAAAGACCCTCCGCCGGGCATTAAATGCAAACCTCCTTTTCGAAATGGCTTGAAAGAAACGAGGGAGAATGCTGAAGGGACGAAAGGGATGAAAGGAACGCGGGGAGGGTCTAGTCGGTTTCAACAACCTCTAATGGGACTTCGCGCGAACTTTCTGGCAGAGACTCTCTTGCTTCCCCTCTTTTGCACATGCGAATGCACCTGCAGCTGTGATCGTGTCTGACGGTGGGTGGGGGATCTCGCGAAGGGTTGGGAAAAGAATGCCAGGAAAAGTAACGAGGGGTGGGTCATTTGTATAATTACCGTTAATTGAATTCTTAGCAGTACTTGCTCGATCTAGATGTGTAATCGACACCTATGAGAGAGTTTTCACGTTGTTAAAGGATGTATGTAATATATACGCGTGTGTGGCGAACTTCACCCAGATTAATCAGTCTGATTGGTTTTTTTAGAATTTTAATTTGCGACTTAACCAGGAGTTTATAATATTAAATATAACAATTGCAAGATAAATAATTTTCCTCAGCATCCAGAAAAGAATCAAATTTATACATGAGAAGGAAACATCATTAAATTAGGCTGAGATCCTACGTATATCTAAAAATAAATCTTAATGCATCGAAAAATGATTGCGTGCGTATCGTCAGGGTACGAGGTCGTTTCGACGGGTGTGCCTCCTCGAGTGAATTCGTTTTCCCTCCCTGTACTTCATCCGTGTTTGCATGCGCGTGTGTAAACTGCGCGCTCAGTTGCGTGCGCGTTGGGTTGGGTCGCTAGCATTGTTTGCACTTAAGTAATGGTTATTCATTGCGAGTAATTTACAGAGAGAGAGAGAGAGAGAGAGAGAGAGAGAGAGGAGGGGGGGGAGACACGAAAAGCGAGTATATGTGTGTGCCTGTAATTTAGTGCAGTAACTGAAGGTTATACGAAGGGTTGCGCACATTATCGAGTCCATCGCTTGTTCCTAATGATCGAAAACTCAAGCTACTGGGTCACTAAATTGCTGTCGATAATCTTAAGTAAATGGTGCCAATGGAATTCGTGACATATACAATTTAATTTAACTCGTCATATGACTGTGCAATTCATTGAAAAAGATTCCATCTGTTTCATCTTACAATTTCTACAAAATTTTGAAATGTTAATTAAATAAAATTGAACCCAAAGAAAATATATGATTGTAGATTTAATAAACGGATGTTATTTATTTTCTACAATGATGCAAGAATGACCAGCACTTTTGAATATTCGATATTTATAGTCCACAAGTCACACACCCAGCTCTATGTATATTGCACGTACGCACGCACACATACACATATGAGAGTACACACACACGCGCGCGCACATACACATATATACATATATGTATATTTCGTTATCAATTATTAATTATATTTGTGCAACTTGAAGTATCTACAACTTAAGAACTTTTATTTATGCTATGAAGTGTTGGACATGTATCAACTTCATATTAATTGACGACAATCTCAGAAAATCCGCTGTTAATAATTTAGTTATTATTTGTTCGTTCTGTTACATCTTTCTCATAAAAGAAAAAATTACACAAGCGACACGTATAGTATAGTAGGATTTAACCATACTGAAATTAAATTATTGAAATCCAACGCGAGCTTATTAATAGAGAATGTAAAATATCACTCTTTGTACAGGGAGAATTAATATTGTTCGCAAACCGTGGTAACAAAAGCCTCCGCCCGCACCCATGCGGGCTGCGTGAAAACGCCGTTTGCGAAAATGATTTTCAAAAATGATTTTCGAGATGCATCGAAATGCGTTCGTCGGATAGTTTGTTCTCTTCCTCTCTCTCCCTCGCGCGTGTTTTTCGCTCCGCGAATTCTCGCAATAGCGGTGCAATCTCATCGAGAGCCAGTTTACGATGCGGCCCCAGTGCTCGATGCGGTGGCTCGATCTCTTTCCCGGCGACGCATCGTGCATTTCGTTTCGCGAATGTCAGAGGTAACGTTTCCTGGAAGTCGGTCTCTTCTCTCGCTGGAAGCTCACGAGACGTTGCGACGCGACGGCGACCGTGGAAATAAGGTCGGGGTGGAAAGTGGCGGATGGGTTGGTCCTTTGAGGAAACGAGAGACGAGAAGCAGGATGGACGGGTAAAAAGAATAAGAAAAAAACAAGAGTAGTATGCTGCGTAGTATGCTTTTACCCGGCTTGATATCGTGCGCAGTGTGACGCTAATTAAAAGGTGCAAAAATAAAGGGCGATGTAAATGTACCACAAAAACCGGTGCGCGTGCATTTCGAAATCGGAAGTCACAATCGAGTGTTAATATCGAATTTTAGATTTTAAACGATGATACTTTGTAAATTGATGAAAATAAAAGAGAATATGAAATACATGTATATTTCGCGTGGAGTGTGTTTTTAAATTAAAGAGAAGAATTTAAAACATTTTATATCGATTCTGTTGTTATTTTTTTGTAACAAATTTGTCGTTGTAAATTTCAAAAAATGTTTTGCAAATTTGAAATTCCGCATAAATTCGAATGAAAGAGAGAGATAAAAAAATGCATCTGGAAAAAGCTGTATCTAGAATCTATGTTGAATTTCATCCCCAGAGGAACACCCAACGAGAGAGACGTTTCAGATGTCGCCCTTCTCTTCCGTTACTTTCGTGAAGGAATCCTGTCTCGCACCGTTACTAGAGACACTTAGATGCAACCGTGCGAGCACAACCTCGCTATAAAACCACTATGTCCAATCGCCGCGTTCTACTCTTTCACTTCACCTAATCGATCTAATCGATCATAAAAAACGTCGATCTCCGTATAAACTTCTTGTTGCACCTTGCTTGAAAGAGGCGTGTAAAATTGCGTCGAAAAGAATTGTACATTGATCAATTTCACAATTTAATCCGAGCTTACTTTTTTTTTTCAGGTAAGTTCCGAAAAGCAAAGATATGCAGTTATGGTCCTAAATGAAGGTAACGAGTAATTTAAGATTGATTTATCTACCGTTGAGGAAATTTAATCAGACGTATCTTGTATGACGCGTTAACGTTTAATCATTTCTCTTCCCGATCGGAACGCGGATTTCCCGATGATCACTTCGTCGAGTCTTCTCATGTTTGCATTCGTCGAATTTTTCTTTCGTCGTATAGTATAGTAGCAGTGAAGTCATTTAGGAGGGTCGATCGAGAGCGCGGCAAAATTGAAAATTGCCATAATGCAGCGGTAGTTATGGTAATGCCCCGTAATATCGGCGCGCACGGTCATAGGGCGTGATTTGAAAGGGGATTTTTATGCTGAATTTTACTACCTATCCACGTAAGTCTCGCACGGAGTACCGAACAGGTACTCAATTATCCAGGAGGGAGCAACATAATAATTCACTGCCTTTCCTTTCGCTCCCTCGCTCCCCGCTTTATGCTCCATCGTTGTAATCATTCGATAAAATTTGGAATCGATTTACTCCTTTCAATTATTCGGAGTAGTTGTAAAACCATCGATCGATTACCTTTTTTGTTCAATAATTTCGATTCGAATCTACAGTCATTTGTTTCAATGAAAAGCGTAATTTGTATCGCGATTATAAAATCACAATCAAATGATGCCCGAAGGTCCTAACTGTTCCACAGTTACGCCCTCTCCCTTTCCGCGCCTCCCCGCGCGTTTCAGCAAAATCATCGACATCTCTATAGCCGCGGGTTTTAATCTAGCAGTGGCGATTAATTACGCCGTGCGAACTGCGATCTCAGTGTCTTACCAGCGCGAGTGCATCAATCATGTTCCCGTGGTGCCGTTATTACGGGGCGAACCATAGATAACTTATCACGCCTAATATCATCGATCTAGAGACGCACCCGTGCCGCTTTGCATTTCGATTATGTACTACGCACGCCGTCGGGCGAGCCGGCGTGGTAAATGCAGCAACCCTACGGGTAAACATCGGACATTGATGCATGCTGCTATACTTGAGATGCGTCGTTGCGCGAAGCGAGAGCCGCTCACCAGTCGCAGTTAACTGAAAACGATTTTGAATTTCGTCGTTTCTCCAAGTGAAGCAAGTGTGAAGAGGAAACATAATCCGAGTGGATTAAGCATGATTAATTCGCAAATTTCCTTCTAGTCAAGTTATAGAGAGATAAATAATCAATTTATATATGAATTGTTTAATTACGAATGAAGAGATGATACGAGAAAACAGAGTTGATATCTTAAGGGCCCAATAACTCGCGTGATCGTTAATTCCTGATTGTGCGTGTTTTGCCCGACTATACCTGCTAGTGATTTATGGAGGAAATAGCACTACTTCATCCACAATTTGGAACATCCGCAGTCATCTCGATTTCCGCTGGACTTCCGCCTTGCGCTCTGCTAGGTTGTTATGTCTGTCACGAGACTTTAAGGTAACTGCGGTAACTGTGCCATTAACTATTAGTCGAGTGTAATGTCGAATAGTTTTATCTATACTTCAAATTAGTCAGTTTTATTTAAATCATAGCTCTATTCTGCTTTGAAATATAAATATATTACAAAACAATTTTCATTCTACTTTATTTAAAAATATTAATTTACTAAATGTAAGTTTGACTTAAATAATTAAATTAAAGCTGTAATTAGTTTAAATTGAATCACAAAATATGGCAGTCTCTTATGTGCGATTTCTTTAATAAATTAAAAGATCGATCAATTAAGTACAAGTGATTATTTCAGATTATCCATAACAAATTTTACGAAATATTATAACATTTATCAAGTATTTTGGTTAATTATTATCAAGATAAAACCATTATATTTATACGTGTGTTAGAAGTGTAGATAATGGTGAAACCTCATCATTCAGCGTTTATGTCTTTGTATTTGATGATTTGGATTTTCAAGCATATACCAATTTAGCATCACGCATGGGATTCGTCTAGTTGAGTGGTTTTCGAATCAGATACGTGAAGCTGGAGAATAAAACACAAGTCGACAGTGATTTACGAATGAAGAACTCGTGAGGAAAGTGAAAGTATTCTTTTTCAAACGCCGATATTTTTATCTGCGGATAATTTAATATTCGAGAAGAGACAAGTGTTAGAAGTTTCGAAAACGTTTTTCACGAAACACCGGAGAGAAGACTGATCATCGAGGATGCTTTGGATATAATTTTACATCGCCGGTCACGATTAAATAGAATAATCTAGATTGGTTAGGATACAAAAAAAATTGACGTGTTAAAAATTATCAGCAAGGATATATTTAAAATGCGATGTGGTTGCTACGTAATCCCCTCACCGCAGCTTTTTATACACAGGAAACTGCGCACATGAAATTACCTGACCACAAAAATCAGCTTGCCGACCGCGTCCAGTTCTTCCACGCGTCCTCTTATGTAAGACTGTCCGCGTTCGATTAGGATGATGATACACTGCTCATCGTACTACTCAAATTTTTCGTCGTCCGACGAAATTACGAGCTTATGAAATATTTCGCGGCGTCCATCGTAGATTACGACCTGAGACAGCGTTTCAGCGCGCATCTCACTCGATCGTAATCCCGTTGCCTCGCTGCCGATTTTCGAAATGGCCCGTAGAAATTTTTTTTCGAACGAATACTGCAGCGATCTCGGTCTCGACAGTATTCTACGCGAGGAGATCGATACGTAGAACGAGGCCCGAAGTCAAACCGTACGTCATGTGGCATAAAACACACAAGGTTAGCCTTGTACGCGTGCATGTGTGTACATCATGTGCATCCCACACGCTGAAGCGCGCGTGTAGAATACACACATGAATGCAGCCATACACATTCACGTTCTGACAGACAATCAAACGCATATTGCACGTTACTCCACACAGGGAATTCACGTTATCGCCACGTATGTATAATCAAGACGGGGGAGGAGAGAGGAAGTTTCAAGCGCGAGATACGCGTTAAGGTATCTCCGTGACGGGATCGCGCGTCAGAACACGACGCAACATGTGCGGATGCACGTTTGCGCACGTAAGATGCGGGTGCACACGCATGTTCCATGTACGTCTCTGTACATGCGTGCGCACATGTACACGGACGATGACCGTACGAAATCTACGACAGACACTCCACCGCCAGCAACGCCCACTCTCCTAAAGTTGCCAAGACCTCGGACAATGAGTCCCGACACGACAGCGGCTCTCATTCGACTAGTAACAAAGCGAATCTTGGCAAAACCGATGATCCGAGAACGGAAGCGACCGAGAGCGGTCTGAAATGCTGTGGAAATGAGGTCGGATGCCGGTCTCCTCGAAGCGCAAACAAAAACCGAGGCGCTTCCTATCTCTACGCTCGAGTGTGCTCGATGCATTTAACTCTGATTTAGACCTAATTCTGCTATGAGATCGCTACTGCACAACAGCATCGTACACTGTGAATTGTCTGTAACAACGCGAATTCCATTCGGATTCCGTAAGAAAGTTCCTCTCCAATAAATAACATGATTTTGTCGGTGAAAGTATATTTCCACCATTAATTTTACACTTCCGGAAATTAGATATTCGTTATAAATGAATAAAATTAAAAAACTGAAATTAAATTTGTATACAATTCTGTATGTACGAAAGAAAATACATCGGAAAATCTAATAAGAGTTAGAACGATCCATTAACGAGCGCACCATCGCTCGAAGTATTTGTTGGATACAATTTTACACACAGCTCTCGGCCACTATGACTTCTTGCGATATTGCAATATTCTTGCTGTATGCCCGTAAAGGTTGGCACACGCGTCGCTTCTCGGTGCTAAGGGCTATTTTCATGACAGGGGTTGGGGACGCGAAGCATCGTACCCTTTCGGTACCATATTACGGCGTATAGCCTGTATACCCTCTATTACGCTTAATCGCCTCCATTATTTACGGGGGTTGCAGAATACAGCCGAGGCGCCGCGCGTCTGCGATGGTCTCCGCTCGGAGTCTTTTTCCGCGTTCGCCAGTTATACCAGCTTTTTGCGTTCAGCCATTTCAAGGAAGACCATATCGGTGCCAGCACACACAGCTGTTCGAACGTAACAAGATATTGGCATATTTATTTTCGCACGTAAAAAAAAAACTGTCGGATTTGTTTCTATCAATTATTGGTGAAATCTGCCGCTGATATAGAATTGAAATCTACATCATTAATCGCGGAACATAAACACATTCTGAACGCATAAAATATCATCGCAATTGATATCTGTGTATTTTAGGGAACATCGATTTAATAAATCAAAGATAAATTAAGGTAATTTCTTTCAGTTTAAATTATTTTCAAACATGTTTCGTTTTAATCGTAAAACGATAAATGTGATTTATACATATTTAAATCAAATGGGATTTAAATATATATTTCTAATAAAGTTACTGAATTCCACAGCAAAGGATTACAGTAATGAGTGTCAGTCAGCAGGCGAGCATTGCCATATCCTTCACAACATGTACAAAGAACATTACACAAATCTGATATGCTGTTCTCTCTTTGAGGAACAAAAATCAGCGACGAGAAAATCACTCGAGAAGGACAACTCGCTTTCTCGCTTTGTCGGAAGACCGCGTGTTCTATTTCTGGGACATTTTCAGGAGAGACGCGACGCGACGCGACGTGACGCGACGCAGAGAGAACGTCTCCCCTAAAAAGTCAATTATTTTGCTGGTCTCTCGTGCGCGCGCGTACACAAATCGGCGCGGGAGATCTTTTTAGCGATGACCGAGGTGTACCAGGCGCGACTTTCACACGTGGGCTCTCCTACGGGAGGGAGCGCAGGTCTAATTATATCTTACTTTGTTTGAGTACAACGCACCTTTCGACACGCACCCGCTGTTCCTTCTCCTCTTCTTCCTTCTCATTCTCCTCGTTCCTTTTTCTGCTACCTTTTCCATGAGCAGCTTCGTCGCTGGCTCACGGCTCCTCCGTGTCGCGTTCTCCAAGCGCCGCCGACGACGATTGGACGCGCGCCAAATCGAACACGATCACTCGTTAAATCGAGTCGCGATTTACGTAAATTTCCGCCGGACGATCTTCATCGCTTGTAAGCACGCGCCCACGATGTGATCTCGAACTTGTCCCCGCTGAGAAATATTATTGTAAACGGAAGACCATCCTCCCGGATCAAGGTCTTTCTTTTGCTACATACGTATGTCGTATAGAAAGAGCACTTCGCGCGGAGCTATCGTCCACCTGTTCCAACTTTAGAATGCACGTAAATAAATATTTTCCTTTCTACACTTTTAGAAGTGTCTTTACTTGAAGAAATATTACCATTGCCTCTGTATTCTATTGTCATACCTTGAAATTTCGCTTCGCGCGAAATCTGAAAAACTCTTGATTAAATTTTCAATTAAAAATATGTGTATATCTCAAAGATATTCTTAACTTTTTTGAAAATTGTAGATGTTGCATACTGAAAAAAATATTTCTCTCTCTAAATCCAAACATGTACTCTAATCTATTATAATAAGCATTTTTTTGGCATATTTAGCGTTTGTAAAATCTAACTTAATTTACTGAAATTTTCATTAATATTCTTCCAAGTGCGTTGTCAAGAGTACGTCGATCGGCTATTGGTAGTGATAAAGCGGTGAAGGGTAGAATTCTATAAAATCTTCCTCCTCTTCATCTTCTTCTTTGCCTCCTTCTTCCACCCCTTCGTGAAACACTTGAACGAGTACGAATCCTCGTGACTCGTCTTTTGTTTCGAAAATCCCGAGTGACCTACTACCCCGCTGATTCGTTTTACTATTCTCGCAGGACGTGGTGGCGTGCAATGAAAAAAAAAGAGCAACGCGGGGTGAGGTACGAGTGTCGGCGATGTGCTGGTGTTGATGTAGGAAGAGGACGAAGAGGAGGAGAAAGAGGAGGCTCTGATGGGAAGGGTTGGGGAGGAAAGGCCGAATCGTTTAACGAGTCCATCGCACGAACGTGACGTGAAATGAGCAGCTAATCGATAGCGGTTCATTGAGTTTCGGCTTCCATGTACGTCGATTCCCCTCGCTTGGTCTTCACCCCCCCGCCCGTGCGTCATTCCCTCGCCACTCACACACTTTGTAGATTTATCGCAACTAGCAATGGCGTCGATATCGCGTTTCCATTCGACGCTTGTTTGGGCTCTTGATTTGTTAGAAGTGTGAATTCTTGGGATTCACGGCAATTTTAACGCAGTAATGTGATTTAAACTTACGTAGACTCGCAGACTTTTGCTCTAACTTATAAACTAGTTGGTTAACTCAAACACTCAACTTTGTCCTAATTCTTTCCTCTGACCTTTAAAAAGGTAATTACTCTTATGCTCATTTATGTACTCTAGATTTTTCAAAAGTGTAAGTTCTAAAGATAATTCGTACATTCTTCGTCAATACTTAATACTACACTACAAAATACAATGTCGAAACAATTTTGAAAAAATGACGTGGCGCATTTCTCTGAAAGCTTTTATAACTTTCTTATTAATTCCTGCAGTTTCTGGGAAGCGATTGTTCTTATGTCTAGTCATTACAGCTTCTTCGGGAAGCGAGCTCCCAATTCGAAACCGGTTTATCATTAGTCGCTACTGCAATAATAAAAGGAATGCCTAGGCAATACGATAACAAAACTGGACTAATGTAGTATTTTTATGGAGGACTACCTTATGTGGCTACTTCCGCAGCCATCGCCTCGATATCAAAGCGATTTCTAACATGCGCGTATTAATTATTCGAGATCGAGGATTCTTCAAACTTTCTTTAAGCACCCTTTGTACAACTTGCTCTTCATAACTCGAATCTCAATACTAAGTTTTTTTTAAAGGCGCAATATCGACGCCTATTGAATGAATTACTCGACCTGTGTTCAAGCCTTACGCGTGCACTCGAAAGCCATCGCTAGCGCAGCGCCGCGCCGCGCCATCCCTACCCATCGTATCTCTTTTTCTCTGTCTGACCCGGCGCGGATCACCACACCACCCCTTGCGTCCCTCCTCGCCCGTGTCAATCGTCTCTTTCACCCCTACCTTTTGTCCGCGTGATACTCTCGTCGACGACGCAGTGCGACGTGGTGAGGTGCGGGGCGAGGCGGCGGGTACCGTGTGCTGCACGCCGACGCATCAGCGTAATAGCGGCGAAGAGACGTAAGGGAGGAAAAGGTCACGTGGGTTATCTGGCCGTTCCGTGCGGGAGCGTGTGCGCGTCTTACGTGGTGCGTCAGTCGACACGGCGACTCCGACGAGTCCGCGGCGGTTTAAATATAAACGGCGACGCCGTCGCCGCCACCGCCACCGCGATTTCTTTCCGGCACACCTCGAGTACCGGATGCGGGCCATGCATCGGTGGGTTTCTTCGCTGAGGGGGTCCGGACCATGCCACCGGTTCCATTTTTACACGCGGGGAATTAATAGGAGCAACGAGAGAGGGACGGAACATGTAGTATCGAGATAATTACAGAGCTCTCGTTTTATCACACTCGCATTTCTCGATAATTCACGTCTCGAATTTGTCAATGGGATCATTCGTTTCTCGTAATTTTCGCAATAACTGAAAATACACACCCATCGTGTGTCGCAAATCGCGTGAACAAATTTCGAAAGAATATGTATTTATTGCAAATAAAGTCGCCTTGAATTTTTTTCAGATGTCTACACTCGACAATTTTTTAAATTTTTATCTGTTACACATTTTCTATTAAAATCTATTCTTTAAAATGATTAGCAGGAAAAGTTTGCATAGCTCTTCCTTGTAATTTTAAAGAGGACAAATCCACAATATTTATTTCGACGCGCGAGGGTAGCCGCATTGCGCTGCTGATAATTTCAGTATAATTTATATTACTCGTAGGTAGGAATCGTATCTGGCTGAGAGTGTATTGCAAACGCGTGGGTGGACGCTATACCCGTTGTCATTTCTACGGTTTTATCGCTTTCATGCGTTTTGTTCATCGTCGATTTATGTCGTCTCTGCATTACGCGATTCTGTCGTGAGCTACCACAATAATTTGAAAGCTCTTTCTCTCTCTCTCTCTTTCTCTCTCTGTCTGCTTCCCCCTTTCCCTCTCTCTTTCTATGATCGAGCGATGCCACATTAAAAGTTTCCTGTACGCAGGAAACTGAACACCCCGTAACAACGACCTTGAATACTCTCTCGCGCGTGCGCCCGCGTGTACGCTCGGAGATGGTTCGTTAAACCAGGAATGTGTAGGACTTCGTTACGGAGTTCCGCTTTCATTACGGATCGCTCGAATCTCGTCAATGACTTAAAGCCGAAGAGCGGAGACGCGCCAAGGAACTCCGAACGAGGAAACTTTCTTATTGGATATTTAGTCTCGTTAATAACTTGGCCTCGTGCACTAATTCCACGCAGGTGTTCTTGCTATCCAGATGGGAATACGCGACGTAATAAATATCGTCGTTGTCGAACAACACACCTGTCGTGACAAGATCGTGACAAGATATTTATTTGTATTGTATAAAAAATTTTCGAAGATTTTAAAGATATAATATTATCCTACGCAGAATTTTTAATCAATTACTTCTCTAGTTTAGAGAAATTATCCATTTGAAATCGATCAGATATACAATATTGTCTTACTCTCTCTTTTATGTATCGAAAGTTAGAAAAAATATTTAAATGTGCTTAAACAATTTAATGTATTCGATATTTTCTTGAAAATTAAGTTTTAGTTGTTCTTTTACTTCGTTTAATTCGTACGAAAATAATCCGCATGAACAGCATGAAACGCCATCTTGCAAGAAAAACTGCATATTTTCGTAGAGTTTCGTAAAGTTAATTCACACATGCAGCTTTGATCGAAATACCTCCTTTCTTGCGTTCGATGCGTTTCCTTCTCCACCCTTCCTCGGGTTTTTTTTCTCTTTTTGTGAGCTTTCGTGAATACGCACCTCCACATACACCTATATATGTACATCTCATCTTCGTCTCCTTGCCACGATAACCGCCAGCGGTTTTCAACAGCTTCATTCCCATCACCGGAAGATAAACTCCTATAAAATCTCACTGTCGCGCCGGTTTAAGGCGCCTCACCCACCCACCGTCGCGTTCCTCGCAGACTGCTGATATTATCCTCCGCTCTATCTGAATCCGTCCTCAGACGTGGGGTGGTGCGTAACACACAGTCTCGTCTCGTTCCGTTTTGCTCAATTTTTGCCGATGTTCTAAAGCGAAAAAAAGCGACATTCGAAATGCGAAAATGCAGAGAGGAAATAAAAGCGCGAGACGTAAAAACGCGTGGATTTTGATTTGGAAGAATGGCGACGGAAGTTAAAGATGGGTGATCTGCTGCGGAAAAGCGGAACAGATATCGCAGAGCAAAAATGGTAGAGCAAAAACAATCTCAGATGCTAACACTTTTGAACTAGTAAAAGTTTAAGCTCCCGTCGTAACTCGCAACCTGTTATGTTTCCGCGACACCGATCATTTCTCGCCAACTGCCCTCCCCCGTGATCTCACCGTTTATGCGACAGTTATCTTTCGGTGCGGCGATGAAAAGAGCCTCTTCACATGGAAGCGCTGACATAGCACCCCGTCGTGTTTTCTGTTTAACACGTTCGCCGTTTTGGAATGATTCGTTCGTTTCGCTGATTCGTCAACTCGTTGAGAATCGACGAGGAGGTTCGAGATGCTTTATGCCGCGAGGTGTGAAAGCAAAATGCGATATTCCAAAGCTAATGTAATTTAAGTATTTTTATGTTCTTTATCAGTTCTTAACGTAAATTAGTTTTGAAGTATTATATTAATGAAGTATGCCGAAGATTCGTATTCGACAGAGACGGAACTAAGCTTTCAATGACTCAGTAATGACTCAGATGACCTTTTGAAAACGTACGTCACTTTCAAATAAATTACATCTAGGCTGAATCTCTTTATGAGATGCCGATCGTGCTAAATCTTCTTGTATCTAATCATATAGAAGTAGCGTATTAAGATTCTGATTTCTAACGAGCATCGGGCATTACGATGTACTTGCAGGAAGTTTGTCCGATATATCAGTAAGATCGAAAGTTCGACGCGGGTCGGCTCGTTGAGAGCAATTGGACGCCCGCATGGCCAAACGCATTAGTCGCTTGATTGGTATTCCAAAGATCCTCAGTGTGGGAGAGTCGAGGTAGTTTGTCCTTCCTTCTCTCCTGCTTCTCTCCCCTTTCGTCGTTCTATCTCTCACGCTCTCTCTTTCTCTCTCTTTGGAAGTATAGGATCTTCATCAAGGTGCCTGTTACGAATAAGCTCTTAATTCCTTGTAGGGTTCTTGACTCCCACTTCTACCGTCTCTGACTCTGCTCCGTTCCCCATCCTCCCCCTCTCTGGCTTCTCCTTGCAGGACTCTTCTTCGTCGGTACCTTCTCCCTTTCTCAATCCGAGAATCTCGGTTCTCTCCCACTGCCGTCCAACCACTACTGCTTCTTCCAATGTACACCCTCCTCCCCTTTCCTCTTAGCCTCGCCTCGCGTTCGCGACCCACCCGCTCAAGACCGCCACCCCACCCTCAGACGCCACTTTCTTGGCTTCTCTCACTCTTCGTGCTCTTCTCTCCTTCTGTTTTGCTCTTGTACAAAAGCCAATGTGGGCTGTATGCTCGTACAGATGTGCCCAGCGTTGGACTCGAACATACGGAAAGCTGGAGCAAAGAAAAACGCGTGGTATGATGTCTCGCTTCTCGCGCGCACTTAAACGATTCTCGCGTATCCGTGAACCATGCTTGAACGAATCATGCGTTATACAAACAGATAATATTACAAGAAACAAGAACTCATAGATACATAATCTATGAGTTTGTAAAATAGATTATTATTTCCGAGAAACTTGTTCTTCTTTTATAAATTTGCGAAAACAAAGAAAAAATGTGTGGTCAGATGAGTTTTACATCAATATATTAATGTTTTATCCACAATTTTCCTTGTAAGTCTGAATCATCCTGTTACCTAATGAAAAGCTAAAAAAAAGCTAATTATATTAAATGACACGCAAAATATCTTTTTTCAGTTGTCTGATTTCTCAGTCATTAATTGATTCATTTATTTACTGTAAAGGAAGATTTGATTTTCACTCCATTGCTTGCGCTCACGCGTGTCTCATTACGGTCGCTCGGTCGGATACCGTGTCCTCCCTTACAGAGCGAATAAGTAAAGCGAAGCGGAGAAGCGTGTATCGACCTCGAGTAGGTGTGGGTTCGGTCCGAGAGTGGTCGGTCTGCTCACGCTTGGCAGCCTGGCGACTACGAGCCGCCTCTCTCGGGTTCCGTACTCTCTTGGGCGAGTCCTCAAAAAAATCCCCAATGCCAGGGGAAATGGGGGCAAGAGTGGCCCTGGAAGGAGGAGGAAGTGTAGCCGAACTAGAAGGAGACGGTGAGGGACTGAAAGGGGGAGAGTTATATACATGGGGTTTCTCCCACCGTCGTCGCCTCTCTTCTTCGTCTTCTTCTTCTACGTCTTCGTTTTCTTCTCTCTCTTCTGCTCTACCACAGAAGTGTTCTTTATCTCTTTTCAACCAGCCTCCGGTCGTATTCCATTTAGCAGGGGCGCCGTTGGGAACCGACGAACCATCATAGAATACCTTACAGCGAACCAAGAGCGTAGCCACTAGTGCTGCGGGAGAAATAAAAAGGATCCTCCTCTACCTCGCAGCACGCCAAAATAAAACGGCACTCTAGCTGCTTGCCTCTCTCTTTCTCCTCTTTCCTCCGCTGGTTATATTCATTCTGGCCGTCCCGTTTGGTCTGTGACCGGAGAAAGAAAGAGAGCAAGAGAGTGAGTGAATGAGCGAGTGAGTGAGTGAGTGAGAGAATGTGAGAAAGGGAGAGAGAAAAATAAAGAAAGAAAAAAGAGGATAGGAAAGGGATCGAGAGGAGAACGGTCAGATGGGGATATAGGGGGAAGGGGAGAGCAGAGAAAAGAGACGGACTCTTTATTGGTCTCTGGGAAACCGATCCCCCTCAAGGGCAATTAGCGAAGTACAAAACGGAGGTAGCTCTCTCGGTTTATGGATTGGACGGTGAGAGGCGATTGAGTCCCCTCCTCCCCCTTTCGGCCATATAGATCGCGTTCCGCAGTGTTCGGTCGAGTGAAAAGTGTCATAGATGGCTCAATCTCGCGGATTAATGTCGGTCAATAACAAGCGCCGCGCTAATGCGAGCGCCATTCAATCTAATTAGCGCAGCGTAGAACGGTAGGCAGGCAGCTCTAGTAGCGCGAGAGCACGACAGGTGATTAGAAGTTATGCCGATGTGAATTACAGAGCGGAAAGTGGAGTGCTCGTGAGTGTTTAGATTCGATATCACGTTATTAACATCGTGTTGAGAACACACAAGGCGAGGAATATATATAGTGTGTGTGAGAATGCGGAGTTTTTTTAACAAGATCGAAACGATATTTGCGAGAGGAGGACGAGAAGCTTGCGCTCGACTCCCTGTTTCGAGACTCCTTTTCAAGATGTCTTTCACCACTGCCTCCTCCTCGCCTCGCCCTGTCCTGTCATTCGGACAACCAGCTCAAGGACAGTCACCTTCCGTTGAGAAATGTTACTGGAGCGTATGTGTCACGGTTGGAAAATGCGTCTGTCCTTTGCTATACAACTGACTAATAATGCCTGATTTGTATCGGCTATCTTTACCTCGAAAATTCATGGAAGTAGATACTTCGCTGAAATAAAATTTAGAAAATATAGAATAAGTAGTAACTGTTATTTTCCTAAACTGATCCCATTTCATATATTGTTCTGAGACAGGTTTCATTTCTAGAATTATTTTCAACTAGTTTTCATACAATTGTCTATTTTTTTGAAAAAGATTAGATTAGTTCCATATATATGACGTGCTTCATCTATACTTCGATCATCATTAACTTTCAGATCTCTCTCTTTCTCTCTCACACACCAATTTTTTTCCTTTTCTTTTATAGAATTTTGAATTATATTTTAATCGCGACGATTTTCAGATTAAAATAGAGATTGTTCAAATAGACTATTGTGAATATTAATCGATGTCCGTTTTTACTTTTAAAGAATTTGTCATCAATCATGTCTGAGGAAAATTCTTAATAAAATTTGAATAAAATTATACAAAAATTTTAGCAATTTAAAAAATTTATAATTAATATTACATATCTAAGAAGAGTCTGGTGATTTTCTCTCTCTCTCTCTCTCAACAAACAAACTAATTCTATAATATCGATCGTTCGAATCGTATAGCAGAAATTGCATTTGATTCTACAGATCTCGTTTTAGACTGTACATTGTTCTAAAACAGGTGGAATATTCCTGAGGAGTGGATGTCAATATTTTTCATACAATTGTCTATTTTTTCCACAGACAAGATTAATCCCATATACATGACGTGTTTCACCTAACTTCGATCGTCGACTATCTCGGGAACTACCTCTGCGTCGATGATAATTGAGAGCTCTTATTTCATCGTTAGTAGCAAGATCTTTCATCACCTTGTTCCATAAATGTCACGACTATTTGATTTGATTCTTTTATAAAACTATCGCATGCATCAACACCACCTATTTTCTTTATGGAAACATTACCGAAGCGTATTGTTGCGCAAAGTCCTTCCGCACAAAGACACAGAAGGCACGCGCAAGATCTTTGGCGAGATCACCACCAATTCACGACCCCGACGTTCGCTGGAAAGTGTGCGAGAGGAAAGATTGATGTCGATAGCTCTCTCTGATTAAACCTTCGGCGCCTGTATTCCCCCTTACTCTCGCTCTCCGCCCGTATATTCTCTCCACCTTCTGCCTCATCCTTGCGGCGCACCCTAGCCTCCCCCCTTGCTGTCCCACCATTCCCTCCTTCCCTACCTACGCGAGCCTCTCGTTGAGGCGAGATAGCCTCCTCGTGTGGCGTGTACGCGTCATCGCCAAGTATAATATTCCCTTGGCAGGCCTGGCTCGCTGGATCGTCGGATTTCACATGTGAGTACAGCTCGAGACCTGGAGGGGCCAGGCCCCCGCGTAACTACACAGACCATGCGTACATATGTACACATATATACACGCACGCTCGGCCTCTAGATAGAGCGTGCGTTTCAACGCGCGGACGGAGGTGCACGAGGCAGGCAGAGGAAGAGACAGGGGACGACGACGAGGTCGGGGCGTTATTGAAACACTGGCTGGTTGCTTAGAGCACGTGGGACGTATATACGTTTCCAGCGGATCGTCGTCGATAATTGTGGGCGATCGCACGATGCACCGAGCGGCTTTCGAGCCTTTCGCTTAACCATTGCGAAGTCATGCTACCCGGAAGTGATCGCGGTGCTAATGATCTTTGCGTTATTAATAGGCAAGTGATATCGAGATGAGACAACTGCCTGGATTAGTTCATGGACCTATAGCATGCGAAAAAGGGGGGAGAGATATTGTCTGGATTAATTATCGGGCCTTTGTCGGGTAGAAATAAAGTGCTTTGGAAAGAGACGACTAGTATGGGGGGAACAAATTGCATGGCTAAGGTCGACGTTGGAAGCTAGGAGAATGTACATCCGCCTATGCCTTTGTACAAACGTCGAACTCGAGAAACGTGTCTTCATGAAATTACTTCATGAAAATTCTTCATTTTACATTATTACTCTAAATCTATCCTTTTACCCTTCATTTTCCAAAGAATCTTCTTTATAAGTACACTTGTGAGTAATCGTATTCATTTAGCATAACATGAGATAAATCTTTTATTCGGGTTTCTCTCCGAATTTCGAAAGATTAAAATTATATTACCAAATTGCGTATAGCGTAGCGATTGATACGCTATGTATTAGTACATTTCGGCGAATATGGGAATCTTGGAAGAGTTCGATTTGTAATTCCCTCGAATTGGCGATATCGCAAATGTGAAGAAGGAGCGGCAGTGAGTAAATACGATTTTTTCCTACGTGCAGTTTTTTCTTACGCATGTTAAGGAAAAGAAAGAAAACAACGACGATGATAAGCAGAATATAAGCAGAACAGAAGAGTGCACGTTCTCTGCTCGCGGAGCGAAACGCGACTGGAGAGAACGAATCGAAGCAACATGCTATGCGGGAGAACCAAATAGAGCAGGGCGCGTGCTCGAAACTGAGCGCCGCTCTATCCTCTTCTTTTCCCACCCATCCCTCCGCGTGGCCGCCTGTCCCCGTTCCACGACAAGGGGGATGCTTGGACCGCGCGTGTACACGACCAACGCGTTCCTCTTCAGCTTTAGTTCTACCGTCAGGTGATATTGAATACCGCGTCAACGGGACACATGGACTCAATCCGTTTTGAATTTCGGGTGTTTAACGCATTTGCATTCGACATTCCGAACGAGTGTTTTCTTCCCAGTACGTTCCGTTGCGGAGAGATGGATGAGTGTCCTTGAAGATGAAAGACCGCGATCGCGAGCTTGTAATTATTGTAATTCTTGACAGCGAAATGCCGCGTGTTTCTTGTTCCGTGAAGTAATGTCCATAGTTAGATTTCCATGTCTCCGTATATCACGATGACGCAATTAGAGACGCCGTATTGTAAGTTAGGCATTTTAAATATACTGCAACTGTTGATCTTGCGTGGGATGAAGTTCCGCGAAGATCTCTCGGATATCGGAAACATTCCATGTGAATGAAAGTTTACACGACGAGAAGATGCTCTTGATGAAGCTAATAACTTTCTATCGTAAAATTCTGTAATAAATTGTACAAAACAAGCGTTTGTCTCGTCGAGAGATCTATTAATCATTCTGGTAATTTTCTTAAATTTTTTCCTTTTCAAATCAATCGTCTTCTACTCAGGTAATCGATCACAGAAAACCTGTTAGCGGGATAATGACTGGAATATTAAATGAGCTACAGTTTTCACACTCAGAGCTTGAAACTCGACGGTTTCGCTGTTAACGTACGCAACGGGGATCTTCGTCGTCGTAGTCTTCGTCGCTGTCGTCGTCATCGTCGTTGGACTTTTCCCCTCGGTGGAAGGCAGATACGCACATGTATGCGCGCGTACACAATCCGACGACACACACGCCTCGGGAGTAATAGATGTGTTACACGGCCGAGGATTCAGAGAAACATGGACACGTATAGGGCGACACGTATGGGAGGGACGGGCGGACGGACAGACGAATGGGAGACTGTTACACCCAATTGTCCCTCGTTGCGCAGGGGTCAAGTAAGGTAGCCAACCGGCCACGCCGGATACCGTGGTCGCCTGTGACTCCGACAACGCTACTCCCAATCGTACTGCATTTTAATCTTTTCAAATTCTCAAGTTCTGTGTGACAGAAGCTTTTATAATATCTGATCGTGATCGCATTTACCAGTGAAGAATTTTTATTCGCTAATACACAGCGATTGTATCTGAAATGACTTCAAGTCACTAGAGCAAAAAGAAATAACATTTTTGATACACAACATTTTGAATATTTACAATTAGAAGAAAAATTATATATATAAAAATATGATAAATTAAATTATGAAATAATTTTCAGTGTTTTATTTCTCTTTAATATGGATAATTTGAATTAAAAGAGGATTGTAATTTAAATTTTTTCAAACAGGAGTTATTTTTAAACAAGATCATAAAGAATAAACAATTTGTTCGCCTTTCATCAATTCACGTCCGTACTTTCACGTCGTCTTTGGACGGCGGAGCGCAACGAAGACTTGGCAAAGTGCACGTCTTTCCTGTCGACGCCACTGGATTCGTCGCCGCCATCGTCGTCATCGTCTTTTTATTTCTTCTTCTTTTTTTGAGGGCGCACACGTGTGAGGTTATCCCGCTGATGGTGACCCCGTCGTCCTCCTACTAACGTCTCCTTCTCCTACTCCGCATTTGCTTTCCAGATCAGAAGAGCTCCTCCAACGATCGGTTCTCCGCCGGTCTCTCCCTGACGCAACCTGGACTTCGCCACTTTGGAAACGTATCACGCCGGTGATGTCATGCGATCCTCTCTTCTCCTCTCTTCTTCTCTCTTTTCTTAGTCGGCTTATATCGGCGAGTCGAGGTTTCTCGTCGAATCTACTCTCGTGCAGCTGCACGATCACGCGTATCCTTGGAGGGCGAAAAATGAAGCGAGGAATCTGTCTTTTCCTCGACACATATCTCGATGCGATCTTCCGACAAACGCGAAC
The DNA here is from genome assembly GCA_901521435.1 of Crematogaster levior. NCBI lineage: Eukaryota > Metazoa > Arthropoda > Insecta > Hymenoptera > Formicidae > Crematogaster > Crematogaster levior. The sequence continues at coordinate 231,835 of CABEGB010001458.1, forward strand.
ACGATTCACCTCGCGTATCTCGCAACTTCTCCGAGACGCCGCAAGGACAATCATTTTGCTTGACGATGAATCTCGAGGTTTGCATGAAGGTTTGACGTTTTTTGCGAATGCATCAACTGTAATGATTCAATTTTGTTGTCCAGAATAAAATGAGAGATTGTCTCTCGATCGTCCACGTGATCCACTTCGGATCAATAATCACGGATCAGCGATTATTGATCCGACGTTTCATGATAATGGTGAGAGGATTCGATTGTAAGAATCCTGGGATGACGAGACAGTAGGGCGGATTAAAACGGTAAAAGTACACCGGAGAAGAAAATAAGAGCGCACCGAATGAGGGCGTTGGTAATTGCCGGCGGCCTTGAGACCCGTTCACCGTAGGAGCCTACGTATATTTATGCGACGCCAGATTTGGTAGGCAAATGAGTCGAAATTGAGAGTCGCCCGGTATACCGAATCGACCGAGAAGCAAGCAAGCGAGCGAGAGAGAGAGAGAGAGAAAGAGAGAGAGGGAGGGATAGAAGAAGGATCGGCGACAGGCGGTCGAATCGCGACCGGTAGGTGTTTTGCCCCGCTTAAAACACATAGCGGAGAGATCACCGGTAGACCACAATCATTTCTCCATTATCCAAAGAGCTACCCAGAAGAGGCAACTAAATCGACCACTCGAGCGAGCGTTCTCCGCGAGCAATCATCCTAACGGGCCCAATTCGGTCCTCCTTTTACGTCGCGGTCGGTGCGGCCGTGGTGTTTCCGGGTCCCCGACGAGTTTGACCTTTTCTTCATTCCCATTGCGTTGTTTAATTGTTTTAAGTATTTCTTGATTTATCACGAGTTATTTCATGTTTTCAAATCTATCGTTACGAAAGACGTTTCGTAACCAATTACATTTTCTTATCGCGAGCTGAGAGATACATTAAAAAATTTAACAGATTAAACGGATCGTTATCTATTCAATAATTTTTCTAACGATTATAATATTATGACAACTTGGCGCAAATTGGAATCTACTATGATCGAGTAATGTGATTGTTTTCTTTTGTCTTCTTTTTCTTATGTTATTAATAAGTGTTTCCACTGAAAACTGAAAAATTATTACTTATTTCTAGGCGTATTGCATTGAAATTTAAATAACATTACTTTAGTCACCAATACTCAATACTTAATAAAATTAATTTTTAATTGAATTCACTTTAAAATTATTGATATTTGCATATTGTGTGTTTATATTTCCTGATTGAATAATGCTAGGAATGATCACATTTATGTATTCTTGTGAAAAAATTACCTTAGAAATATCGCTAAGAAAAATAGTCTCGAATAGTCTGGCAGAGATTCGTTATTTTAAAGTGATGATCTTGGGAGAACTTCTCGTTTTTCTACGAGAATCTCTCATTAGTTTCGCGACTTCGACGGGTAATTCAGCATCTTCACTTGTCAGAAAGACAAAAGACAATCGACTTGAACGATCTCGCGGCGGTGTCCGGCCGCCGTGCTGGTTGCCGTTGACGTTGATTGGTCGGACACCGGCTACTGGTCCCGGTTGACCCCATAACCCCGGCAACTCGTTCGCCTTTATCGTCTGGAATTGCTGTGTTGGTGGCGAGTTGGTACAACACAGCGCAGCTCCCGCCCGCGGTGGCCTCGTCGTCTCCTCTCGTTGTACACGCGCGCGTAACCGTGTACTACACGCATCTCTCGTGGAGCTGGGCGGCTGCACGGTGGGAGCGGAATTCTGTGCGGAGCGACAAACAATTGCCGCCAAGTGGCTTAATTGCAGCCAACTAAACAAATGTTCCAACTCCGTAGCTGCCCGTTGAGAAGAGTTGGCGCTCGCGAAGAACGTGGCTCTTCTCTTATGCCTCGCTCTTCTTTCCTCCCCTTGCTCCGCGGTAATTCTCTCTCTTATGCAGTTCTGCTTCCACATGTCTAGCTTGAGAGAAAGAGAGAAAGAGAGAACTTATCATTCCGGAATCACCGAGGCTTAAGGCTTAAGTGAAGAGGAGCACTCTTCGTTCCTCTTTTCTTATCCCGACTGTCACGCGTTCCCGCGAGTAATGCGTGCGCGTGAATCGAGGCGCGGTTCGCGTTCGTTGTGTTAACGAGATGTGACCTCGACGACGTTGCAACAGAATTCTCATCTCCGAGATAATCGTTGAGATCAGCAACGTCGAGGTAGTCGGAGCAGCAGAATCGTTAGCGCTTGACGCTTCCAGGAGAATTTTAAACTGCGCGACTACCCTTAGCTCTGTTTTAATATTCCGCTCGTCTCTGTCTTCGTTCTCGTGCTTCATGCCTGGAAGAAGCCGGGATCGTTTCTCATTCGTCGCGGTCGTCGTAGGTGTATATACGGCCGGCCGGTTGCGCGCGCGGCGAGATTCCCATTTATCAGGGTACATCCGCCGGAAGTGGGGCGGCCCCTGTGCGTAGGTGAGACGGAGAAGAAGCGAGAAAGAGAGAAAGAGCGCGCAGTCTGTTGGAGAAGCGGGAGGGCCGGGGATCTTTGTTTATTAATACCTGCAACATCATTCGAGTCCTTGGGCGCGGCAAATGAAATCAGTACGATACCGATGTGCGTTGTCAGATTTCGACGGATATTCCATCTATCATCTTACTCATCATTTTTTCAAATTAAGTTCTTATTTTGGTTCTATGCATCCTTATTTCGTAACTATTAGAGACCAATTTGATGCCGTAAAAAATATAAATACGCTTCAGAGATGCGTACGATATGCTTAAGTATTATCCGAGTACCGTTTGTCGAACGATGAGTTCCGTATGCAACGTGCATCTCATACTACTTCCTGTATCGCCTCCGTGTCCTTGTCGTAAATTAAACGCAACAATTCGCAGATATATCCTGACGCGTAGGATAACTTGTAACGATCGTATCGATGGTATCAATTACTAGAATACTGCCGCGCGGAGCTCGGGCCACTCGTTGCCAATCGACTCCTTCCCAGAAGGTAACCCGCCGCGATTATCTTTAATGGCAAACACCTTGACGGTGTACCAGGCCGAGCGAGATCGACCGCGGTGAGATCGAGACCTCCGGGACAAGCGCGGCACGGTTGGTTGCAAGGCGGGATTCTTGAAATCGCAAAGGCGGAGGCTTAGATCACGAGAATTTATCGCGGGGACTTTTCCGCTGAGATCAAATTGCGATACAAGTTTTATTTTCCACCTACATTTCTATTTTATCTCGGTTTATATATCGAGTTTTATTTGTACTCTCCCATCTGGACTTTTATCTCCCTCTCATCCGACTCCCTGGGTCGGATTACAAAGAGGACTCATTATAATCGATAGATACCTATAGATACTTCCGCGACCGGGTTCGCGAAAATCATGTTATATTAAATTCTTAATGAAAGATTCTTAAAATAACCTTCTACGAGTGCGTAGCTGGAAATCAACGGTGCAGCTAGCGGAAAAGGAAGAGAGGAGGGAAGTGTGAGAAAGATAGAGAAACGGAGCAAGACGCCCAGCCAATAAATTCCACCGATTATTAAACAGATTCTGTGCCCGCCTTCTAATATACCGATGAACCTCTGAATGTGCCATCCTGTTTCGCCCGAAAAAAAAACATAGCTGATACTAAGAGCAAAGTGTGGAAATAAACAAAATATTCGGTTTTCATATGAAAAATGAGTTCACTAATGTCAAGTGAGATGTATGTCGAAATTAAAAAGCTGTTTACGTATGTAGATGAGTAAACACTCGCTAATTTATAAATTACAATTAGCAATTTCAAGTTTAATGCGTTATTATATTTACATATAAACGAAATCACATTTATCAACATAAATAAAAGTGATGCGAATAAAATTCGCAATGTTTCGAGTTATCCACGTGTCTCGCTTATTCCCACATTTAATAGCGCTCTAACGTTATTGTAAAATCGTTAATGTGCAGCAAAGTACATTTTTTTTACCGTAGAACATCCTTTGCAAACGTCTCTTTCCTCTTCCCCTTCCCCACGCATACGCATGCACGAAGATGACCATTCATCTTGAAAAAAAAAGCCACGACATTTCGTTGTGATTGGATCTCCACGCTGCCTCTCGCGATTTCCACGTTCGTGCGCAAACGACGCCGGCTCGTCGGAATTTCTCAGTTACATCATCAAAAGTTTTTGCGGCACCGCGCACACCGACACGTATATGCGACGTACGCACTCGTATGCCGCCTATGTCCTACAAGCCCGCTGGACAAAGTTGTGGCCGGTATCAATTGGCCGTGCTCTCCGCGTTGTATATACCGGTCGACCTTCTGGAGTTGCAACACGAGACCTGACACAGATAGGAGAGACTGCGCCTGCTGCTGCGAACCAGTCGGTCCAAGCATCGCTCAGGCTAACGTAGTGCATGCCTTGCGAAACTGCCGACCGGCCGTTCGTTTCAACGGGGAAAAACCCGTTAATTTTGCCGGGATAAAATCTATCAAAGTGAGATAAAATGACGCCGCTAGAAACCTGGAAGATCGCCTCGATTTGCCGCGACTCAAAGATCGATCGCAGAGTGCGGCGTGTGGGGCGGTGCCATATTGTGGAGCGCGAAAAACACTTCGCGTTGCTCTTTTTGATGAAAAACGACCGGACCATATAGAGGTGATCCTCTGTTCCGACGAACCTCGGCCTTATTCCCTCAAAACATCCCTGACACTCAATCTCGGCCAGTGGCGTAAAAAGAGGATTTTTTGAGAACGAGCCGAGAACGAGATAGAAAACCACTTGCATGTTACGAGTTAACATTTCCCAAAATGTTAACAGTTACATTTTGGACAATGTCATCAAATATGTAGTAAAATTTATCGTATTATTACAGCGTCGTTGTAACGAGAGTAAAAATTTATGGAAAAGGTGATGTGACGGATTAATTCTCTTTCATTATAACGATCCGTTATAATGACTATTATCTATGCATACTTGCTACATGTATGAGTTATTACGAAAGGAAGTTATGTCGGAAACATTTTTTGACATGCGTGATAATTAATAATTTTCTAATGAATGTAAAGCTAACTGTATTTCTGCATAACCACTTCTCGTTCGGTCAACGATCCTATTTCGCCGGGTTATGTTTAAAGAAGATCTTTGTGCACGCGTATATGGCACGATGCTTAAGCCGAGACACAGACTGACCGCATTAATCGTGAAAGGGTTGAGAGGCTCGTTCGCGCTACTGATCGGAGATTCTCGACGCGCGTCACCTTCGCGGCGCAACGCCGAGGCGTAAGCAATTTGCGTTTCGACGAATCGCGAGTCGCCGTCGGCTCTTGATCTGGGACAATAAAGTCTACGGTCTTCCTGTGGGCGTATGGTAACGCGGATAGCCTTCGATAGCTTCTTCTTGACCGTATGTCTTATGTCGCGACGCAATGTAGTTGAAGAACTTATGAATTCTGTTGAATTCTTTTATTTTTATATTAGATTGAATATATAACATGAAGTATAAGTAAATAAGCAAATTAAAGAGTATTATTATTAGTAAATTAAAAAGGAAAAGGAAGTCATTAATGAATGATTTCAATTAATAAAGTACTTAGTTTTAATTTATAATTATGTAACGATTAAATATTGGATATATTAATAGACGATGGTCGGTTTTTTTGAAAGAATATAATTATATTAACCTACATGACAAAAATAAGTACCGATCTTTCGTGGCCACATATTATTACACTCATCATATAAACTTGGCTCAGTCAAGAACGAATTTGTTCAAACATTCTCTCAAATACGTTAATATTTAAAGAACATTTTTACAAAAATGACATGGAGGCTGCATAGCAAGACTAAATAAGGCCGCAAAGCATCTGGTCCTGTAACATAACGATGCGGTTACGTCGCGGCTGCGTTCGCGTAGTATTATCATAACGGGTAGTTGCGGAAAATGAGTTTCACGAACTTTTAAACGCGTCGCGAGAGTTTCGTCCCCGTTCGCTTTCGTACCGCGCAGCCTAGGGCGAAACCGTTGGACCGCTATAGCACGACTGGAATGGAAAACGCTTCAGTACCTAACGGTGGCTTTCTATCTGTTGCAGGAGAACATCTCGACCCCGGAGCCCACCGACATATCCGAGGACGATCACTACCCAAGTGAGCAAAACCTTTCATTATCTATATCTATCCCGTAGTATAAACCTTGCCGAGCCCCTCATAGTCGGAGGTGTTCCCCTCCGAACCTTTGTCCGGTTAAGGATTACGAAATCGTAGTCCTTACGAAACAAAGTGCAGAGGCGTGTACTTGTCGCGCGCGTGCGTGCGTGCGTGTGCGAGTGAAGTTTTTACCGCTCGACACGAACCGTTTTTTTTTAGCGCGTTTCTCGTAGCGGCAGAACCGTGTCGTCTTTTTCGCGTATCCTCTTGTCGTCGCGGGGTCAGGTCGCAACCGTTTCGGGAATCTGACCCGAATTTTACGGCAGCGCCGCACGTTTTTACATTATTGAACCGTGTCCTGAATGATTTAAGCGTCACTCCGGCTGCTGCCGGCGCGCGGCCGGTTCTCCGCCTCACCCTTTCTCTTTTCCCTCTGTCACCCTTCTCTCTCGGTTTGTCCGCCAGCTAATAAATCTCTGCTCTCGTCATCGCGCGGCCGAAGCGCCCGTCCGCCGTGTGTCACCGCTAATTCTGCCGCTCGGACGAACAAACGGAACCGCGCCCGTACGGTACGCTAAAAAATCTGCGAATTGTCCCTTTGAACTCCCCGGTCCGATTACGTGCGGTTCTATGCCGGGAAACTGCGCGAAACATCGTTATTTCAGTTGTTCCAGTGCGAATTTGCGCGAATTAATAGTAAGCTCGTTCGTATGCTTCATCCATCGTCGTCGTTGCTGTCGTCGCTATGCATCATTATAATAAGTCGAATTCATAGATTGAACTTCGTCCGCAACGTATTCTAATAATGATCCTAAATTAACAAATTTTGAACAACGCGGACGTCGATATCTTTCGTTCATATGCTTTACTTTATTGAAAAAAAGGAACCGAAACTTGTGTTTCTCTTTGATTTTCGTGTGATTGGATATTGTAAAGTAGATAAGATGTAAATTATAAATTGTTACTAAACGTTGCAATGTCCAAATTAATAAATTATCGAAAAGAATGAAAATTGATTATTTAAGATTATTTAAATGGAAAGATAAATTTTTCTGCGGGTAAAATGGAAGGAGTGAATCGGATATTCTTCGAACATTTTCCGGTAAATCCTTGCAGAATCTCAGATGGTAATAAATCAAGGTGTAATATTCTAAGGGTTAATATTGGCTATTCGATATTCCGATGTTCGCGGCAGCTCGCGTGGCACGGATCGATATACGAATTAGCAGTTAACTCGGCACCGTGCATTTGATTACGGTTTCATGAACAGGAACGGATCGTCTTTGGCGTTCCGAAAGAAACGGACGTGTATGGTACCGTGTTACATGTATAGTGTGTGGTCAGATTTAAAAAAAAAGACAGGATCTTTTGCAACAGAAACATGTAAAAGAAACACGTACATGACACATATATATGTACACAAACGCCGATCCGAACGTTCAATGAGTTGTCTTTAACCAAATTTTGCTGGATGACAACAAACTTTCTTGAGAGCAATTTAGAAATCATTTAATTAAAGCACGCTGCCCAAAACAGGTCGAAAGTCTTTATTCATTCATTATTTCAGTAATCATTTAGATTATTCCATGTTGTACATATATAACGATAAATTCTTAGGAATTTGTTATACTTGTAATAAGTATCTTTGAGAAATCAGTTTAGATTGATTAGAATTTAAATAATTCGAACATCAATACTGCCAGGAAATCGCGTCATTCATTATCGCTCGTTGTTCGGCAAAGTGTATGTAATGGCCTCGTATCAGCCACGATTTCAGAAACTATCGCTGTCGGCGGCCTTATTTTTCGTTTGCGTTGCACGAATCGTGTTGTTTACTCATCGGTGCGATCGGCGCAAGCGAGGTTGATCGGAGTACACAAAAAGACATACGTCATCGCTCATTATAAGGACGTCAGTTCGGTCGGTGCAGTTGAGACGACGAGTCACGGCGTGTAACGTTAAGAAAAATCTCGCGGATCTCGTCAGGCCTCGGTGGACGTTTCACCGGAGCGAGTCGTGTCGACAGGACGTCGTTAATCGCGTCAAATTCTACCGCGACGCTGATCAATAATACAACCGACATCCCTCGGCCGGATCGATCCGAAGGATAAATCAACGCGCATACTTCGGCGGGGAGTTAATCGTAGACTCACTTACTCGCGGTGCTCAATCTGTCGTAGCCGCGGGGTTGGTTGGTTTTTGTCGGAGCCCGTGTAAATTACCCGATCGATTAATAATCGTAAACAGCGCACGGTCCACCGCCAGCTGCGACGGTCGAGCTATGTGGCCTGCCGGCCGGCCGATTTATCAGTTTCGGATAATTAAACCTGTTGCGTTATTAAATCGAGTCGACGACGCTGTTGTTTTGTAAGCGTAATTTATTCGTCGGCGATTCACTCGCCCGGAGTTCGCCTCGCGAGCTCAGGTAGCTGATAAGTGATAATAGCCTTCGGCGTACGATGCTCCGGAGGTAGATGACGAATGTCGTGACTCGTTCGTGATATAAGATCGCGCACCGGATGACTTCGCTCTCATATGAGCAAGGACTCTCGTTTGCGAGAAGTTTCCGAGTTAACGCGAGCCTTGCACGGCACGGTATCATCCGTTTGCATAATGGTTTTCCTAACTTGTTTGAAGCCAATTGGCACTTTTAATTTTGACAGGTGCGCTCATGAAAGACCCGGATAAGCTGAAGTTGATGCTGCTCGCGTGGAATTATAATCTCCAGGCACAAGTACAGGCGCAGGCTGCCAACGCGGCTCTCTCGCCAAATAATTCGTCGACTACCACGGCTACCACTGTTGGCACACCAGTCACCAGCCAATCGGCCATTTCCACGGCAAACAACACCATTAACAATTCCACACTCACAGGTAACACTTTATTTTATCGGGCGGCACATGCGGCGTTTTCGAGAGGTGTCTTAAACCATAAAAATGCATTTGCGAATTGCCACGCAAATATTAGAAACGACGTTGTCAATATTTCTCTTTTTGCAGATCAGTCTTATGATTTTTAGCGAGAAAAGTATACGTTAAAAAAGAAGAAAACTTTTTTCTCTAGGATGCGTAGAGCGACCTTGAAAACCACATTAGAAAAATGTTTTCTTCTTTTATAGATAATGCTTTCTAACTATTCAAAACAAACTTCTCGAAATCGTTCTTTTTGTCATTTTAGTTTTTACAAGTTTTTACTATAAAATAATGTATAGAATTCAATGGCATTAATTATTTTCAACGACTACGAACAAAAATCAATCGCGAGGCCAGTGACATTACGTGCAGTTTCGACCACAATTTTGTACTGTGATTGCGAGCGTCATGGAGTGTACACAAAAAGAGTTGCGAAAATCGACAGGCGAGACATTTAACGGAATCCATTACGGGGCGAAAGATGTCTAGACGTCTTTCTTTTTCGACGCGAAAGGACTCGACAAAGTTACATACGCCAACGTTCCATTGATGTCGTCCTGACTTACGAAATCCCACTTATGAAAAGAACCTTGCTCCGCCTGGCGTAAACGCGACCGGAGGCTTTAATGCTCAAGTTTCGCGTCCTTCTCGCGCGTGTGACGCGCGGCACGGCGCGGCGCGACGCGGCTCGACTCAGCTCAGCTCGGCGGAGTGAATTGCAGGTTTCGCGGGGCCAAGGTGTACCGGCCATTTAGCTCGTAAAGTTTTGTCGTCGCACGCGACGTGACTAATGGATCGCCGACCTAGGACGGTACCCCATAGCGTAGAAAGAGAAATTCAACGCGCGTCTCTTCTTTGCGCTCGCGTGTATACCCAAGCGGCCTCTCCGTTCCACGCCCACACGTTTCCTGCGAAATCCGCGTTCAAGGGTGAATCGTGGGGATGAGACACGTCGTGAATCCTCGTGCTTTTCCCCGCCAGCGATGAATCAGTGCGAGCGGAAAGCCACATGCGAGAAATGAGGAATGCGACTGAGTATCTTCGAGTATCTTTCAATACTTCTCTCAGATGTGAACGCGGCGTGCATTGTTGTACGTCATCCTCGTTCATTAATCCTTACATAATCAGTACAGAAACTCGCATCCTTTTGCGCCATCGCAAATTTAACCTTGCCTAAGCAGTCCATTAAAACTCGATCGTTTTAAATCGTACACATTCGATTTTTTATATTTTTAATATTTAAGCTTTTTACTATCTGCCTTTTCATTTGCTGCAACTTAAAAGTGAGATTAAAAATATTAAAATACCGGTTGCATTTCTTATTGGGTAGGGAAGGAGGGGAGACATGTGCTCAAGACACCGCGTACTTTGATACGTCGCACTTGAGAGGCCTGGTTGAATATAGAGTCGAGTCATGTGAATGGGAGCGACGAATGTAATGCGATAATTGTGTCGGCCGATGGACATTGAAAGTTGAATATCGAAAATCGCAGAGTGGGCGCGCGGAAAGGCCATTAGTCGCACTATTACGATATCGCAAGTGGGTCTCTTAAAATGATTTTGAATTATAGTCTATGCGTCGCGTTGCTAATTCAAGCTATCAATTTTTCCAATGCAAGAAGCAAGGAACGTTTCCAGTAGAGTTACGTTATGTAAAAATAATAAATATTTGCACAAATATATTGCGCGTATTGCTAATTCGTAATTAAAGACCGCACAAAATTTTATGAAGTTAATCATTTTTTAGTGAAACTTGATTTTAAAATTTTAGGAATCTAACGGATTAACATTTTGAATAAAAAGATTAAATTCTTCTGTAAAATATATAAAAATTAACGTTTCGCGAATTGCAAATAGTAATCAAGAATTAGTTATTCCACGCGAATTCAACACCTTTTTGTTACGTAAAATATTCTCGACAACGAAAGAAACGCGTGTTAATTGTCACGTGTGTCCTTAATGTAGCAATAATCACCTAACGATCTTCAAGGCGCCGAACGTTTCCGCGCTCTCGTCTGTTGTTCAGTTAGGTTGCGGAAGGATAATTCACCGTGCCCCTCCACCTCGGTACGCCTCTTCTACCTATTCTCCCTGACAGCTATTTGAAACTGGTTTTGAAGCGGGCCTCTATATCTCGGACGTAGTCATTGCGTAATGAACCAGCCATCGGTCCAAGAGACAAGTAGATAGATATATATATATATATATATATATATATATATATATATAAAATATATATATAATATTTATATATATATATGTATATATATATAAAAAATGTTATATATATATAATATTTATATATATGTGTGTGTGTGTGTGTGTGTGTGTGTGTGTGTGTGTGTGTGTGTGTGTGTGTGTGTGTGTGTGTGTGTGTGTGTGCACAGATAAATATCTCTTCTCTCTCATCGTACAAATCCCCTCTCCTTCTCACCCTTCCACGTGATGACCAGCGCAGATTCCACATCTATATATACGGAGGACTTCTCTCACCGGAGTCCGTCCACTTCGTAGACATGCGTTTCGCAAATCGATTTCTAGATACAGTCGCTTCTTCTACCGCGCTATTACGCGGGAAAAGCAGGAATCGTCAATTTGCTAGTCGCGAGTTGCGATTCGATCCAAACCCCAATCTCCTGATGTAGTCTCGCAGAATTTGCATTTTCAACCAGGAATTTGCCGTTCGTAATCTTACGTATACCCTGCGTCGATCTAATATACACTCGACGTAATCTCTTAATATAATATTTAATAGTACATATTTTTGAGATATATTTTTATATACATGTATCACATACATACAAATATATATTTTTTTATTTCAAGAATATTTATTAATATTAGCATTATATTGACTTTTAATATCCATAGAGGAAATAATTCTTTTCCAAAATAAGTTGTAAAACAATACTTGTCTAAGAAAAATCTCTGAATCGTGCTACAAATCGAATGTTCGATAAGATTGATAAACTTGATAAAAATACCTCTTGATAAAGAAGAGACATGGCGATGGTCGCGAAGACATCTTAGTTTCTCATCTCTTAATGTACTCCGTGGTAGAGTCGGCGTAATATTTATAATTTATAACGGACGCAACTTTCCCCAACGGACGTACATGCGGCGATTATGCTTGCGATATATCACAAAATCACAATGTCTTTGGGGTATGACTGCTTCCGGATCTGAACCATACATCAGGACAATTATACATAACATAATTTGTCTTTATTTATTCTTAAAGATTGCTTTTTAGACATAATAAATTCTATCCAGCTATGTTCAACTTTAAATCATTAATTTAATATCAACACGCGTGAAATCTACATATCAATTATTATCTCTTATAATTGTCCTTATATTGAAAAGTAACAATGAAACTGAAAAGTAAATTAAAAGCTAAAAAACCTCATGAAAACTCAAAAGAATCTAAAATCATTTAAATTTTATAAATTTATAAATCCGATTTTCGAACAAAGTCACAAATTAATCTTAAATAAAAGTGAAAAAGATCAAATTTATTATTATTGGACCTATCATTATTTATTATTATTGGGAATTAAATCGGTAATGCAGAAATAAACAAATAAATAAATACATTGCAGAAAAAGTATCATTTAATTGTAAAGCACGATCATCTAAAAGCATAAACCGAGAAGTTCCGAATTCTCTTTCACGTCGACGAACACGCACATGCCATCACGAGCAGCGTTCTACTATGGTCAGTGACATTTATGAGGGACAAGATAATACGTCTTCGTCCATCCTCGCGATTGCACGTTACCATCCCGAGCGGTAGACAGTTTCATACCTAGCCCGAAGTACCGTGGGCGTTCGTGGCTTGTCTGCGGATTTTGTAGCGCGCTAAGCTCGTTCAAGACACATACATACGCGTACACGTACACAGCGAGCTGCCTAGAAAAAGAGGAAGTACTTGGTGTGGTCGTAGGGGTATTAGTTTCCCTTTGCGGGAACGCGAGGTCGAGGGAATGAACTAGGAGGAGGACGAACTGCCGGGTGGGGCGCCGGCCGACGTCGTCGCCGCCGCCGTCGACTCATTTCAGGTTCAAGCCAAGAGGCGAGCTCAGCTAGATGGTGTGGGATTGGGATTGGTAACCGGCTTTCTAGCTCGTGCGGGCAGTCTAGCCTGCGTCCAGCTTCGCTTATGTACGTGCTGTTCCCTACCTTCTCCGACTACTCTGCAGCGATACCCGGTATACGCTCGCCGCAGGCCGGGAACCCTCTCTCGCTGCGTGCGATGCCGTACCCTCCTAGAGAGCGTTGCGCACATACACATACGCGTGTAATTTTTTTCCATAGCCGCGCGTACCACATGTACCGCATGCGTGTGCATGTGAGAATCGAAGTGCAGCAACCTCCAGGGCCGATGGGATCGCGAGAGTAAGAGAAAGATGGGGAAGGAGAGAGGAAGAGGTAGAGAAAAGAGAAAAGAAACGTACGGTACCTCCGCCAGCACGTCTCCTGAAGACGGGACTGAGGGTCCAGTTTCCTAGGTCGCGCGTTCAGTTACTGGTTCTACCGGAATCCTCCTAGAAAGATGCGTTGCGATCGTTGAACAACTCGAGAAATCAGGATCGCTCGTTCGAGCACTCGAGATAGCTACGCCCAGATAGACTTTGCGTCTTCGCGCGGGGGAAGTTGAAGCGCCCGGCGGAAAGTTGCCCCTTGACGATGCAAATGTTCCAGGACGTTGCCTTGCAACGCGTTCGCCTCGACGGCGTCTTGGAAACTACGCTTGGAAGAATTCGATTCCAGAATGCAGATTACTTCGCGCACACAACGAAGGATTCAGATTTAAGACACACGTGCTGTGTGTCCGGTTGAGACTAGACGCATCATTAGGAAACAAACACATTTCGTAACCATATCACGTCATTCGTCCCGAAATATTCTCATTTCACATAATTTTTCTAAATATGTCCAATTTTCGATCTAGATATTAATGAGTAAAAATAATATTATAAAATATTCTCGAAAATACATTGTTTTCCTAACGATCGATTAATATGATCGATAACTGAAATTTCCTTCCTAATGCACATTTTATATTTAAGAATCGAAATATACAGATCTCGTATATTTATAAAAAGAGTAATTTGAGTAGCGTGGAGAAAATTAACGCGATCTTGCCCAGATAGCTTTATATGGATGTCTCCCTGTCGTTGATGTGCGACTATACAAAACGGCAGCCGCAAACCTGTCTCTTTTTTTTTTAAATTAGAACCAAGGTCCCAGGTGGAAGAGGTTTGCGAGGCTCGCTAGCCTCTTTATGATCCCCTTGCGGCACTCCCTGCCAACAATCCATACACTTCTTCGTGGAGTCTCTCGGCGGCTACGACTCGTACCCGTCCCCATCGACATCCTCCTCGTGAAAGCACCTTTACCGTACATTCTCTTCTGGGATCGTGACGGTGGAAGACCGCACCGCCTTTTAACACCTTGCACACGCTATCGGGGCTTATTACGGGTTTTGAGAACGGGTCGCCGTTATTATTGTAGAGAAGAAACACGGTCTATACAACGGCCGGCCGAATGACGGCCCAATCTTACTGTCGTCAACACAATTGACATTGCTAAGTTTCATTCTGCCCTCTAGAGAGAGAAAATCCAATCCACAATCTTGCCTGTCTCGAAAATTTGCTGCGCGAGAGAAACATACATTGAGAGACTCATAATTTTTATTTCTGAAGAATTTTAATATATGATGAAATTTAATATGAGGAGAAATTGATTCTGAATGAATTGTAAGTTAGAATAATGTAACCATACAAGTATCGATCAGAGAAAGTTCGAAATCAAGGTTACAAATTTTTAATTATGTTGATGTATAGAGTTTTTCGAAACTCTCTGTACAAATTTTAATGGGAGATAAGGGATACCAAGACAAACCTTTTTCATCAATAAATTACATCTGCTGACATCACACTTCGGTGCTGGAACGCTGTTGATGCAACTTGCAATTGATTAAAGAGGCAAAATGGAAACGGAGAATGAATATCAAAACAAACCTAAATGGATGAAAACAAATGTAAACAACATGTTTATTTAAAAAAGATGCTTATAGTTGCAACGATATTGTACGCACGATAGCTTCGAAGCATTAATTGTCGTACATTTTGAAAGATTCCCAGCATTTCGCGAACAGTTGTAGTGGCGTCAGCGATTCTTGCGACGAGGTCTTTTGAATCGATGAGAGTTCACACTTGTTTTCATTCATTTGTTTGTTTTGATGTTCGTTCTCCGTTCCCCCTTCGTCTCCCTAGTCAATTGCAAGTTGCCGCTAAACAGTGCGCTCTGGCATTGAAGTGTGACGTCAGCAAACATACATACATTTATTGACGAAAAAGATCAATTTTTTTGTTTTGACGTTCCCTATCTCTCATTAAATTTTGCATATATACAGCGAGTTTTGAAACACTCTGTATATATGTATTGTATATTGCACTGATATTACTATCATAATTGAGACTACGATCCAAAAAGTGAAGTACAGAGTCGCCAAGTAGGATTATTTAACAAAGATAGCGTCAAGTTAATTAATTTATTTGACTCTTTGGCTATCTGTCTTTATATATTTATATATATTTATTTTTATATATTTTATATATATATATTTATAAAATATATATATTTATATATATATTTATTCCAAATCTTTGGCTAACTTTATTATGTAACTTTATTTATCAGCCGTTCAATAATATCATTAAAGATTTTAAAAAATCACTAAGAAAAGCTTAGCAACTTTTCGTGAGCAAAGATCATGGCCGTTATCATATTCACGACCGACTTCACATACCGAAATTCAACAGTTGATATCGGCAATAACATGCACGCGGGTAAAGCTAGGGAATCGTTTAGGAAATGCTAAACCCTCTGTTGGTCGATCATCCCTAATCAGTGCCGTCACGCAAGCCGAACGTACACTGCATTTATCGTTATTATATTCGCGGGATAAATACCACCCACATGTCTCTTTCCCTTCCTTCCTCCCTCCTTTCTCTCTCGTACTCTCTTTCTCTCTCGCTGTTAGTCATGTATCTAGCCGGCCGCACATGACCAGTTCTTCGCCTAACTACGGCGTGGGAAGGGAAAAAAATATATTCCCTTCTTTTGTTCCAACTGCAACGTTCTCTATTCATAAATCGAAACAGCGCGAGGCGGCGATCTAATCATCGCAGTGGGCATTCCACGAGAGCATTATTATTTTCCTGGCATTGCCGATGGAAGGTTCCCCCCTTTTACCAGATAATTACCGATCGCGAATGCAAAGTGTTTCTATCACCAAATTTGCGTTATTAATTAGTAGTAATTATTAAAAATACCATTGTTCATATTATGATCATTATTGATGCTAATAATACTAATAATGTCCATTTCAATAAATGACATTTAAATAATAATAATTAATTATTATCATTACCGTTATTAAAATGTTAATTATATCTATACGAATACGTGCCTCGTTGATGAGACTTACAAAACTTCATGCTTCAGATTTTAGGAAGTACGTGCTAAATCGTCATAAAACGCTCACTTTCGCAGATTCTCGAAACGGTTCCTCGGAATTGGTAGATATGCCAGCGGGAACTGTTCCGAATCTGAGCGCCGTGGCGGGCGTTGGCAGCGAGGACATGGCTTCCTTATGGGCATCTTACGCCATGGGTTTCAAGAAAACGCCGCCACCAGCATCGTCGGCAACGCCCTCGCGGTCAGATCGCGATCGAGAGTCCAGTCCGCCCGGTGGCGAGGGAACGGGAAGCGCCCACGATGAGACCAGCAGTAGTGGCAATAAGGAAGACGAGGACGACGATGATATAGACGCGGACGAGGGACTGGATCCAAGACACCACGATCCAGAACGTCTCAAGGCGTTCAACGTAAGTATATGCAATTCCATTACACAGCTCCGTAAAATTTGTTCTTTCAAATCTTCAGAAACATTCGAAATATTTTGAGTTAAAAATTAAAACAAACATTAAATGCTACTTTTTTCATTTTTTTGATTGCAAATTAAACAACGATAAGATATTATATATATATATATATATATTGTATAAAGTCGCCTGAACAGTAAGAGTTGGATTTAGTAGCCAATTAATGAGCTGCGTGCCGATTCGGTTGTCGGTATTTAAAACGTAGTAAATCACCAACTTAAAATCAACATCGACTTTTTAGGCGACTGATGATAAGTAATATATATATATATATATATATATATATATATATATAATTGTTAAAAAAATAATTAAATGACAATTAGTGATAATTCTTAACTATTCTCATTATCCGATACGAACTTGGCGAAGATGCATAACGGTAATCGAATTATGGATCACGTACTTGTAGTCTAACTGGTTGCTTTATGCAACTGTCGTTACAAGAAAAGCGTCGTTTACGCTTTGGATGAGAGGAAAATGGCCGTACAAGGGAAGAAGAAAACGGCAACGGAGAAGTTAAGGCCGTCAGCATATTGGCGACATGTTGGACCTTTCCGAAAAACCCTAATTATCCTAGAGTTTTATGAGCGGTTGTGCCAGTAAGCCTCGCAGGGGAACAGGGCATGCCATTTTCTCTCCAAGTTTTTCCCCCCTCATTTCCTGTTCTTCATGCATCTCTTTTTCTACCGGTTTTCTCGCGCGTGAAAGCCAAACGGTCGTAGTTTCGCGACGGCTGCCGCTGTTGCGCTAGCTCCTTAATTAATTACAATTAGTTTAATAGAGTCCCGGTGTTGCGCCCCACCGCCACTAAATTCTTAATTCCTTGAACGGTTAGCGAGACTCGCGTACCAACTCTCGTTTAATTCACTCCACTAACGTGGCCGTTGCGTCGTGTCTCGTGGTAGATGTTCGTGAGGCTGTTCGTCGACGAGAACTTGGATCGCATCGTGCCGATTTCGAAGCAGCCGAAGGAAAAGATACAGGCAATCATCGATAGTTGCACGAGACAGTTTCCCGAGTTTGCCGAGAGGGCCAGGAAGAGGATCCGAACGTACCTGAAGAGCTGTCGGAGGAACAAACGTGGCAGGGAGGGCCCTTGGGATGCCGTAAGTTTTCTATCGCGTAAAAGATAGCAAAATACGTCAATTAGCTTCTAAGTTTTTTAAGTTTCGACACATTTTAAAGCTTAAAATCGCAATTACGCAAATTTCACGTTTGAATTTTTCAAGATTCTCGAGTCTGTTATTTCATTAATTAAAATCACGGGCCTCGAATTACCCGTAGAAACTTTGTTCATGAAAGCTCGAGCATTCTCGTGGCGTGAGTCAAGTTCGGTATGCGGTGAACGATCGCGGATGTGACGTACGCATTTCTTTTTAGGCCAGACCCACGCCGGCACACTTGACCTCCGTGCAGGCCGAGCAGATTCTGGCAACGGCCTGCGAAAACGAGAGCGACAACGCGAAACGCATGAGAATCGGGCTGGAGCCAGTGTCGCAGCCCATGCCAACTCTTCCGGCCGCAACGGTGAGTAATAATCATATGCGAAGGAGAGGAAGGACACACTTATCGCGAGCGACAAACTTGCTCCGACAAATAGACATTTCAACATCGTTAGCTTGACTAGTAATTATGTGTCGCAACTCACTCGCATTTCTGGCACGCGAACAACGACAACGTGGACATCGAAATGTAACGATGTCGTCGATCAGTTTAAAGCTCATTATTGTCCCCGGCGACAATTGCACGTGTTTTCACGGACGTTTTTTTAAATGTCGCATGCGTGACCGAACGTTAGATGCTCACACGTGCGCAACCTTCATGCGCTTTTGCTGACGACCGGATTCATTAATCAAGTGATTTTTAAATGAGAGCTAGAGAGAGGATGTTTTCGTGATGCGCTTATGAATCATAAACTAAAATATGCAAAGCGATAACTTACGGCAAATAAATATAAATCCGTGTAAGAGTGAAATTACAATAAAAACTAGATCAACTACTTGCCGTGAATTTGAGATCATATAAGTATTTTCTACAAAAAGCGGATGATATGACAGTTTAACCGAATGTTAAATAAATAAACAAGTTAGGAAAATTCCAAGTCACAGAAAATCATCATCTTCATTATTTGTTTCCTAGTGTCACTGTTTTATCCACAAACATATGGCGGTGATACGTATCACGCAGCAGACGCGTGTACAAATAACGTACGAACTCGGACAGCTCGGTGGCATTTCGATCGATCCTCATCATCGCGTGAGAAACTATGCTTATCACCTAATTGTGCCTTAACACATTTATACATTTCACTCGATCGAACTTTATTACATTTTATGTCTTTATTCTCTTTCAGTCTTTCACTGTTGAAATAAACATACTTTACTTCTTTAACTTGTTATTTATCTAATATTATTGACTGTCATTCTGACCGCTACGCGAATTTCAACACATAGATGTAAAAAAATTAAATAATATGAAAATATTATAAATGAGTAGAAACCAGAATAGAATGATAAATCCTCGCAAGAAATGAAAAAGGTAAAAGATATAAAAAAAAATTAGAATGGAAAGAAGGCAAACGAGATTTTCGATTGCGAGCGAATGTCGTAGTCTCGCGCTGCATTATCATGTGTGAAAATTTGACGAGCTCCTGCGTAACGCCAACGGCAGCGAGATATACGTGGATGGAGAGCTAGGATTGTGATATAGGTACCACGAGAGAGGCCAGTGATAACCCGCGGGTCGCGCACCTCTCCCACTCTGATGCAACTCGCGCATACAGATCGCGCACCACTGAGGGCCGGCGGCATAAGCAGCCTTCGACCTCGTGAAAACGGCTGCGCGTGCGGGACGGAAGACACTAAAAATATTCTTGGAAGTAGTGGCAGCGTAAGAAAGAGTGGCGTGGGATGGAAAAGAAAAAAAAGGACCGTGAACTTTTACGCGTTGTGAACTGACGCGCGCTTTCATATACCGAGGAGAATACGCCGACATCGTGCGATTAGTCTCGCGTATCCGTAAATTTCACGGTACACTAGCTACGCGAAACGGGCAGTCATATTCGAAGAGCCGCGCCGAAAAATTGTTGCCGAGAGAGCCGGATTGATTTTCGAAAATTCACCGGCGCCTAGCATCGAGAAAAGCAATCGTTAATCTCGCGGGTATATAAATCGCTCATGTTGACGTCACGCGTCTAATCTCGGGATGAGAGCATTCAATGTTCGGTGATATGGAAACGATCCCGACATCTTTCTTGCGATTAACTTGATGTTCGTCACCTATAGCCTGCATACCGAGTTCGTTGGCCTTAATAAAGATAGCGCGAAAAAGCGAGTAAACGGTAAAACCGATCGCCTCGGTATTTCGCGCACGAGCGACGTAGATAGGTGCAGACGGTAGCCCGAGTCATCCAATTCCGCGCTGCTTGGCGCACCTAATCCTCCTCCCCATTAGTCTCCCCTTTCCTCTCTTCTCCCAGCTGGCTTCTTCGCGGGTTTCGCAGTTGGCGAACACGCCGCCGCTCTCTATCGCTCCCTCTCTCTACCTCACCATGTCTCGCACGCAAACGAGAAACTGAAACGCTCGCGCGGTTCCCCGTCGCCGGCCCCTCTGACTTATCTACTTTGAAAATCCCTGTCCGAGAAGGAGACGGAGAAACAGAGAGAGACCCGATAACCTCTCCGGCGACCTAACCCATTAAGGAGAAGACGACCTCTCTCTCATATATGTATGCCGGGATTCGTGTGCGCATCGGACGAAGCGGCTATCTGCTCTTCGTGGCCACCTATATAATTGACGTCAACGCACACTGCTGGCCTTTCATAAAAACACCTCCCTACATCCGTTCTACGCCGCTCGAAGATTTCATTCCTCCGTGCTCTCGTCGTACCCGGGCCCTCCTCCCGTGCTCCTCACAACTCTTCTTCTCATTCTCCTCCTCTTTCTGCTCCTCTTCCTCCTCTTCCTCTACTACTACTCTTCCTCTTACTACTACTACTACTACTACTACTACTATTACTCTTCGCCCTCTGTACACGTCTCACTCGATATCTTCTCGTTCACTGGGCAAGTCATCCCTTTCTGTGGTGGAAACGCACATCACCACCTCTCGACGCTCTCACCGTGGTCCTCTTCTTCTCTACTCCTCTTTCTTCTCTGGTGCCTGCTCTTCTCTCCTCTTCTTCCTCTCTTTCCACGAATTAATTTTTTCCTGTGAGCTTACTCATGCCTCGTCGTGCCGTGCCTGGCGCATCCGGACGTTCTCTCTTCTTGTTCCTGACGTTCCTCCCTCATGTCAACCCGCTTTTTCCTCATCCTCTTCATTCGCTCCACCCCTCATCCGTTTTCCTAGCCGGCCGGGAACGACGTTCTCGCTTCTCTGAACCTCGCACGAGTAAACGCGGACGTTATTGTTATCGTATCGATACGTCGCTGGTACGCAGGGTGGGGCGCGGACGCAAAAGTGGAAGAAGATTGAGAGAAGAAGCAGAAGAGGAAATCGAAGTGAAGAAACTCCCGGCGCGCTTTGTTCCGCTCGGTTGCTCGTAGCGGTGAATACGATCGTGCTTGATGATCGAGATCGCGTTGATAACGAGATCGCGGATAGACGATATAATAGAGGCTCGATTAGCTTGTGTCGAGATCGATCCACGTGGCTGATGATCGGTAATTCGTAAGGTGATCGATAGTGTCCGTGTTGTTTGCTGATTAGTCACGTGCTTGCGAAAGATTGGTTACTCCTGGTCCGTGTCAACCATGAGGAAAAAGAATCTACCGGTAGTTCACAAGCTGGTGCGCGATCACGATCAAATTCAACAGGTATAATTATAGCAGATTTGCCGCGATGTTATTTTACCATCGCTTTTGGATATCTCTACGTAATTATAGTAACATCAGAGTAACAATTGCTTATTGATATTCTATAGGTCGACTTGAGTTTTTAAAAATCTTATTGTCGTTATTATCGTTGCTTAAAAAACGTGCGATTTTATAGAAGAGAATATTAAATATAATAATAAAAATAGGCGCATAACTCAAGTCAATCGGATTTAAAAGATATGCAAAATTGCAATATTTATTGTTAGCACGGTCCTAAGCAATGATTGAGATGTGATCTAACATCATATTAACTCGAAATTACTAAATTCTCGGTTAGTATTAGAGAGGATTGGATTAAAAAATGCTGAAAAAGTATGAAAATTATTACTTTTCATACATTCATAGGAAGAGAGTTCGCGCAAATGATCGAAGAGGCTCAATAATCATAGATCATTCGGTTGATAAACGATCATGTTACGATTTGTCGAAAGACAAAATTGGACTTTCAATTTACACGTATTACAAAAAAGGATTTTCTAATATATATTTGTTAAATATGCGTATATATATAAGCGTAAATTAAAAATCAAGACAGACAAAATATTTATAATTAGTGTAACAATTTATTTTATCTTGCATTTAATGTCGACAGCAAACGGACGTTCGATCAAGTTTGGAGCACTTCTCAAGCACACCGGTTAAATCACTTCCGTGTAAGAGGGAGGACACCCCCCCGGCATCGTTAACGTCCCTGGCACCTTTGACCAGTTTGGCGAATTTACCGAACAACACCATTTCCTCTACGCCACTGTCGATCGCATCCGCGTCAAAGCTCCTTACAACAGACAACAAGAGTCTCATGAGGTCAGTATGATGAACTAGTTACGACAAAGGTGATGAAATCTGCGTTTTCTCGAATTGACGACGTAATAGAGCCGCTCTTATCCGCCTCTTAATTAGCCACCCAATCAGGGTCGGACCGATTTGATAGAAAGCATAAAAACAAACTTCCCTCTGGATCGAAACTTCCGCCGGTATCGATTATTAACCGCTCTTTTTGCGAAAGAAATCTACCATTATATCGCCTGACGTGATTACGATTAATTTACTTTCTGTTTGAATTACCGTAACCGATTATTACTATCGGCGCTAAAATCCCCGCCATCGAATCGACCGAGTTCTAGATAAGGCTTCGCCTTCGGTCACAGGTCATGGCACAAAAATTCACCGGACTCACGCCTCTCGTCGAACGGGTTACGCGTCCTTAACGGAATGTGAAGCGCTTAATCGGCGCGACCTTTATCGCTAATGCGCATCTCATTCTCATTGCGTCTTTTTTTTTCAGCCAATCGACGATAGTCAGTTCGACGGTGAATGGTGTCGCCAGTGGCGGTGCACCGACGATGTACAGACCCAACTTCAGCCAAGCGTTCCAGCGTGCCGGGCCTACAACGGTACCGCCGACCCTCTCAGCCGGGCTATATCCGACTCAAAGTTTTACATCGAGTCTACTAAGCAACGGTATACAAAGTAATACTGGTTATTGGTGTTATATGTTGACTTTATTGAATCGTTTGCGTAACTATGAAAGTATATTAGCTTTGATTAAAATTCTTTTTAATTATTTTTTTTTATTTAAGTCTCGGATATTTTTTTATTTCACAATTGGCACTTTTTAATGATTATATAGATTAATTTTAGAAACTATTCAGTGAGAAATTGGTCGAAAAGACGTCAAATCAACGTCTATTCGACGTCGAATCGACAGCTTTTCGACCATCATTTCTTGCTAGGTTTGCAATATACTGTTTTGTCAGAGCAATAATGCTTTAGTTTAATGATTCTTTGATACTTTTTAATGATACTGTTCGATGAAGCTTACAATTTTTTTCATGCAATTTTATTTCATAACATCACAAGTTTCACAACCTGTTTGCTTTGATAAGGCTTGCCAGAATTTTTCGGCATTGTCGCGCGCAATTGATTTTAAATCATCGTTATCCTTGCAGGACCGACGGACCTTAGCATGAAGAACCCACCAAAGCCTGCTCTGCTGAGTCACAAATTGAATTCGATGGAATTGACTGCGGTGAAACAACTGATAGGTGGATATCGAGAATCAGCCGCCTTTCTGCTCAGATCCGCCGACGAGCTGGAGCAACTGTTGCTCCACCAACCATAGAGCTACGTTTATTTGGCCAGCGTTCGGCAGCTTGGCTCGTAGTCACAACGATCGGCGAGGAAGCAACGCGAGTATTGATACAACACACAGCGCCTGTGTGAGCACCGAGAGTAATGTCACAGTCAGCGTAGATTCTTTTCTTTAAGGCCGTTTATAACGCTACTCTGTCGGCAACTCCATGGCTCTACACACATGAACTTATCTTTTGCTGCAAAACGGTCCGCTTGGGCGAACTAAACGCATTCGATCCAACAAGAATATAAGATTAATAAGTTTAAATATCGAAAAAATTTTTAATTGACGAAACAAAAGTTTGAGAATAATTTGAGAAATTGATTGGAGCTACTTTGTACGTAAAATGTACGTAAAAAGATTGTTTTTGATACAGAACAGTCGAGAAGCTATAGTGTAGTCCCGACGAAAAATTCATACTGAAAAATTTTTGATTATATGGATTTATCATATATTGTTTGAATTAAAGTTAAAAACAGAAGAGTTCCATACATACATATAATGAATAATTACATATTTCATTATGCGCATCATCGCGATAATTCTAGGATTAAGAACTATTCGAACAGGGTGTACATAAAAAGATATTTACTTAATTACTGATAAGCTTAAAAAGATAATACAGCGCGTTAGGATGCGTGCGCGCGAGTGTAAGAAAGAAAAGTCGGAAAGGGAAGAAGCTCCCGGACGATAAGTCATTCGGAAGCGTGTGCTAGTATTTTCTAACGAGGATGAAAACGTACCGGGACTTCTTTCTTTACGGTCGGATGATGTGCTTGCATTTTTTCCTATTCAGATTCGTAAGCTTCGAAAAACCGTTCGTGAGAGCTCCATAAATCTATTGCAAGTATATTCAACCGTTTCGATGACGGCTGACAAAAAGCTGTCGCGTGTTCTTACGAGACGGTAATTTCGCTAATCTGTTTGTTGTCGTTATGTACATATGACGTAAATGATATATGATGAAAATAGTTACTCTCGTGCGTGAGAAAGCGCGATTAATTCTTGCGGCGGAATCGTGCCATTTACTTCGAGAGTGGCGTTTATACACGAAGAATTCTGAAGAATTAATTCACGAAATTGCAAAAAAGCAACATGATAAAATTCAAATTTCAAGAGAGATTATTAAAATTATTAATATCTCGCCATTTTTGGAGCAAATGGTGGATCATAGATGAAGATTTTGCGACAGTCATACGTGTATATAGAAAAAAATGCGTTTCGCGCATTGATACACGTGTATATAATACGTAGACGAGATGGATTTTTTTATTGGCGACGCGTCAAAGGCCTCGTCAGTGGAGATTAATTAATTAATCAATTAATGATAACTGTACAACATCGTCGTAATATAAGTTAGACTAGAGTCGTTTTGAAAGCGGAGGAGCGTAGTGATCGAGAGTATAATTTCGGGACCATCTTGTCACGATCAGACAATACGTTACAACCGTATTTGTGGTCTCCGGACGCATCACTGTGTTACCAAAGAACACTAATTATTATGGGTAATGTACGTATAGTACTACTTAAGGGTCGCGTTCTTCTTCTTCTTCTTCTTTCCGTTATTCCTTGCATTACGACATTTCTTTTATGGAAGCACGAAATCATTTTCTCTATCGATTAATTATATACGAAGATACAATAGAATACCACTATATGGATTACGTGGTAAATATACATGTCGTTTCGGATCATGAGTTAATCTATTATTCTTTTTATTACCATTAATACATTATTATTGCTATGTTATATTATTATTATTATTATTATTATTATTATTTTCTATTATTATCATTATTACTTTCGTTATTACCATTATCATTGTCACTAATATTATTGATTGCGAATCGAAAAATCATGAGAAGGTAATACGTGAAATAGTATGAATAGTTTATTCTGTTCTCTAATGTCATTTTCCATGGAAAGTTTCCACTCGTTAAGTCTACTTTGCCGTTGTTTTGTACATAGTTTATGTATACTATAAACGAAGTGCATATAAAGAAATTATGCGGAAATTAAGTTGCTTAAGTAATTAGATACAAAGAAGAGTATATAAATAAATAAATAAATATAAATAAATATAAATATATAAATATATATGTATGTATATATATATATATATATATATATATATGCAAATGCAAAATATCTTTATGCGAATGATTGCTGATTGCTGTCACCGTCGAACTCCAAGCGCAGAACATTCCAATGAAAGAAAAGCAAAACAGAAAAGTAGACATGGAAAAGGACGAACAAGAAAAATCTAGGGAAAAAATTTCATTAAAGAGTTAAATGGAAGAAATAGAGTGAAAGAGAGAGAAAGAATGAGAGAGAGAGATATATATGTGTGCATGTATACATGTGTGCGTGATCATTGAACGTGCGCTCATCGAAAATTTTATGGGAATGGACGACTTTTATTGATGCAATAGTCGTACTTCCATTTTCCTTTTGCGTTTGCGAGCAAATCGCCGCGGGACGAAACGCGTCCGTCGTCGCGTGAACGATCGAAGTCACAATAATAATGTTTACGGCACTTAAGTGAAAGAGGATCGAATAAAGCGTTTCGTCAATTGGAACTAATCCCTGTCGCCTCAATCATTTGAAACTTCAAATATTCGCAAGATGGTACACACGCCGCCCTCCCCACGCGCGAAATGCAATTTCTCGTCCGTAAGTAAACGGACTTGCCTCTTTAATCGAACACAGTGCAATAGTCTATAGCGATACCGTGTTGTTCTACCGTGTATTGTCAATCGTTGTCACGATCATGCTTCTGTCACATGCACGATATAAATAGCCTCAGCCATCCCCGACCACTTTTCTCCGCGCTATCCCTTTGATTTTAAGCAGGCATCACACACACTTCTTCATGGATATTAGCAGTTATTGACAAGTTCATATCTTATCACTAGCATCGTACGTTAATACATAATTCACCTCAGATCTTTGTAGCCACATCGTGAGGGCCGAGCTCCGTTTTGCGTACCACATGTTTCTCCCTACCCCTCGAATCCGATGACCAATAATGTTTGCTGCGCGTTCTGCTAATAATTAATATGATTATACCTCAACGAATCTAGGATTTACGGATTCGTGACATTTCAAAAATAATCGAGAGAAATTCATTGTAAATATTATTTTCGACCAAATAGGAATCGAATTCAAATATGAATCGAATTGATCTTGTCATCGATAATATGGGTCTACACGATTTTGTGGTCTGGGAATGAAAAATAGTTTCCTACAGCTTTTTGTGTGCTTAATTCACAAGCAAAATATCCTATCACGTCAGATTTATGAAAAAAATAAGGTTAAAATAAGACTCCTAAAAAACACACTTTTACTATTTTTGAAAATTCGTAGCTGATAAAGTAGTGCCCGATGAGTGAAAGATTTTTAAAGCAGCTGAAATTAAAGCTGGAATATTGTAGTTAAATATAAGAATGTCAAATTTTTAACCGCAAGCACCGAATCTCAAGCATGCTTTATTTTTAAAAGTTGATGCCCGCTCACAGGGATAGAGTACGATGATTGGTTTATTCTAGCCTTTTGCAAAACTATTACAATGATTGGAAATTATTGGAAAATATAAAGGAAATTGTATGTTATATATACATACAACATATTATAAATATATAAATAAAAAAATATATAAATTTAAAAAGAAATATATATATATATATAATTATATATACATATATATAAGTTATATATAAAATTATATTTTTAATAGAAGCAATCATTGTTTACACAAATAAATGGTTTATTTCAAAATATGATGTTTCGCAATGATTTTGCGGAGAATTAGAATAGGATATTGTACTTTGTCCTACAAACGGACATCAATTCTTTTTAAATAAAATAAGGTTCGATAATACGGTTAAAAATTTGACATTCTTATGTTCAACTACAATGTTCAAGCTTTAATTTGAACCGCTTTAAAAGTTTTTTCGCACATCGAGTTCATCAGCTATAAATTTTCAAAATTTTGGGGGGGTTTTAATCCCATTTTTCTCATTAAACCCTCTAACAAGACATTTTTGGTTGTCGATTCGGATTTAGCGCGCAAAAAACTATTAGGAAACAATTCTTCTTTCCAGACCGCGGAAAAAAAGTAAAATTTGCAGACCTTGTTGCTCTTTTTGCAACTTGACTGATCTGAAGAATCTTGACCTATCATACATCCGAAATACGGATGTAAAAGGAAAAAGGAAAGACGAAGGAGACGAGACAGAGGAGAAATTTATGGAGACCGAAGAAACATGCGACACCACTCTGTTCTTCTTTCTTTTCCTACGTTCGATAAAAAAAGTATCCGTCGTGTACCTTAATTCGCCTATGCGGAAGTGCAGATCTACTGTTCATATATAGTCGCGAATCGATGTATATTGATTAAAGAAAAAAAAATATGTATTTGTTCCTAAAGAAATATAAGAGTAGTAATATACCGTAAAAGAATATTAATATTAATAGTAATAATAACGATAATTTGATGGTACATACTTTCTTATAAGTAACATTACACATTACTACGATTATTGTAGAGTTGGTACGGTTCTTGAGGATGCCTTGCCTGTAAATGTAACATACGTTAAATGAAAAAAAAATCTTATTATCTTGTAAATGTTTTACCAAATATAATCGATTATTCAACTTATACTTCGGTCTTCTTTTTTTTTATTGTCCTACCCGCATCAACAAAAAAAATTTATAACTCGATAAATTATATCTTTTTTTTTCTTTGCGTTTCTTTTACCGTTGGTTCTTCTTCCGCATGATTAATGTCGACCAAAAAAATCCCATAAAGCGGCCCGCACAATCATAAATATCGGGGCGCATATATAATCGCAGCGCTTTTAAATGCGACGAGTAATCGGTCCGATAATGTATTATATGTACATATATGCGTATCGGACAAAATGGAAAGTCGAATAAGCATCGGTGTGCAAGATCACGATCTTGGCTCTGGGATTATGAAACTCTACCCTCTCGCAACAATGTAGCAAGATTTAAAGCTTATTACGCCTATTCATTCACCTTTTCGAGAAATCTTGCGCGGACGGTAGTTTTTATTATTATGCTTCACCAAATAAGAAAATTACGTAATGTATGTAAGGAAATTATGTGCAGTATCGGCATTTTAATCTAACTTAATTACAATATTTTATTGCTAGACATATATTTTCCTAAGACAGCGATTTCTTCCTTCATGTAACAGATACCGCCAGTATAGTAGATGATAAGTAAAATATTGCATCTAATTAACGAAATCATTTGACAAATTTCGCAATATGGATCTGAGAAATTATCAGCGGCAATGCAATGCGATTTTATATGTGGCGCACAATGGAAAGTCAAACGAACGGTCGGCGCAATCTTTGATGCAAGGAGATTGTGAAACGGCACCGGTTACTCGGACAGAAACAACTTAGATCAAGCTGGAACCGGCTGGAAGGCGTTGAACGCCTCGCCTCCATAATCGCTTGCGATCAAAATTTTTTGCACTAATATTTTTAAATCCAACGAGATAAAAAAGTACTGGAAATAATTCACGCTCAAAATTGTCCCGAATATTAATAGCAAGTACCAGATTATTATTAATAAAGATTACTATTTCGGACAATCGGACAATAAAATTTATGTGTAATTTTTTTTCTCATCAATTTTTATTCTTTCGTTTCGTAATGACAGAGCCCACGGGAATAATAACAGGCGAATAAAATCTGCGCGATCACGCGAGCACACGATCTATCGAGTGAATTTCGATGATCTCGTACCGGACACACCGGATCGTTGGGCAAATGTTCAGTCATCATCGTTTTCGAGAAATGACTTTTGACCAAAAGTTCATCCCACCGAGCAGTGCAAGGTCCCCGTAAGACGTGCGTACATATACACGTGCGTACAAGCACGCAAATCGATCCGAGTGTCTCGAGACGAGAAACATCGGCGGGGGCTCATTTCCCTGCCGAGAATCGTAAAACCGTTTCCTCCGCCGGGCTCTTCGGCGTAACGTCTATCAGTCGACAATGCATCACGGACTTTACGAAGGCCTTTGCATTCGAATGGCCC
Organism: Crematogaster levior; assembly: GCA_901521435.1. Classification (NCBI taxonomy): domain Eukaryota; kingdom Metazoa; phylum Arthropoda; class Insecta; order Hymenoptera; family Formicidae; genus Crematogaster; species Crematogaster levior. Next base: position 261,895 of record CABEGB010001458.1, read on the forward strand.
GCGGCTTTCAGAACTCGCAGCTCGGACATACATACGTATAGCTTCTTTACATATGTACAAATGCATATTTCGTGCACAGGCGTTAGGATTTTTTCTTTCTTATGCCGATCGTTTAGTAGTTTTATAAATAGCCTACTCAAGAGAAATTACATTAAAAAGCTTTCAAATTTTTGTCCGACTTCAAATTTTCCCGTCATATATTTCTTTCATATTATAGTTACATTCCTTGGTATATTATCTTTATCATAATAACATAACAAGTAAGCATTCTCTGCTTTCAAATGGAGAATTAGCTATTTAGAATTCGACCTTGTTCTTCATTGACCTCGTAACTTTGCCGAAGTAGGACAGGCAGCCAGCAAGTTTGTATAATTAAGTTGCTCAGGCGACGCCGTGCGTATTTTAAATATTCACACATGATCGCGTCGCAGCGAGTAATAGCATTCGCACGCTGCTCGTCGTGCATATTCAACCCTGAAGAGAGAAGGAGTCCGTCGCATTCGTACGCTGGGATCAGTGTGTTTTCTACGGTTATTAAATGCTGCTAGTAAAAAAGAAGGTCTACATCGATATATGCATGCGTTATGTAGGTATGCATATCTACTTAACGTATTCCACGCGTGTACTAACCGGCGAAATAGTATGTAACACACTCGTCGTCCTCGGTTGCACCGGGCGTGGCGTGCGCGACCATAACGGATGTCTTTGCAGCAATAATTTCTTTCTCACGCGCTCCGGCGAAGTTGGATATCTCGACGGGATATCTCGAGAGATCATCTCTCCCGGAGGATAATCCTACTCGGAATGGCATTTCGTCATTTGCAAATATTTTGTTTTGTTCGTCGATTCTTAAAGCGAGATGCAAAATAGCAAACATAAAAGATACAACCAAGATCGCAAAAAAGAAGAGTGTAACAAATATTTAAAAAAATAATATTTACAAGACATTTACAATAAAAGATATACATGAAATATTCAAGGTTACGTACAACTTAAAAATAAAATTACATTATTAATGATATATAAAGTTCATGTATCATTGATTTAAAAAAATTTATAAAAAATAATATGAAACACTCATATAATTAATGTTTCAATTATCAATTTATACAATTTATAATTGAAACATTAAGGCAATTAAAGACAATACTTCGTTGATAATTTCAATAATATTCTTATATTCCCTACGCTTCATTTAATTACGTATTTGGTAAATTTAATTAAAATATAATATAATTTTGTACGAATATAATGTATCTATAAATGATCATCCAATTTGTTATCAATCTCGTTTTCGTAGTTTGTATTTATTTTATGATCAATAAAATATTACAGGATTCATAACGAACTCTCATTAAAAATAAGCTATAATTGTGCATTGTACGTAATTAATTAATTAATATTTATAACCAGGTTCACTTTCGTGTCATGCCTACACAACAATCTCGATAAACTATGGAGAAATAATTACGAGCACTCGTTAACGAGTATAGAAATAATGATGCGTTGTAAACAACAGTGTATCGGTATATTATTTCTATCTCTGTGAAATTAATATAAAAACCATATAAAAATATAGTTTTTAAGATTTTTATATATCCGATAGAATCATCGCTAAAACCAGAAGAATTCTATTAATTAACAAAATTCTGGAAACAGAATATTAACTTTATAAAGATAACATCGCATATTGTTTTCGTGGGAAACTAAAGAGTAATGAAACCTCCGTATCGTTGTCTCGCCGGCATTGTTTTCAAATTTGCGTAATTCCTTAGTTTATCGTGATATAATTTCACCTGCGAGACTTCTTGTGTAAATGAATCTATGGCCACACTGATTGTGAGAAAAGTTATTCACTAAATATGTTTAGTTGATGATATTTTTTCTTTAGTTCAAATAAATACGTTTTTAAGTTAAACATATATCAATTCACCGAAACATATATTTTTTTAAATTAACAAATATTCGCTTGACAAGCTTGTGACCGTATATAACTTTGTGCATGTATATAGTTGAATCAAGAAATATTTTTTGATTCAACATTTTTTTTCTTACTACAGGAGTGTCGAGCAGTTAGTTGAGGATGAGTGCCAACATTTCGCTTTTCGTTGGATATCGTTTATGCGATTTTGTGTGCGTGACGCACACAGAATGCAGCCATACGTCTCGCAATTCAGTTCCAGGTACGACTAATGATATCGCCACTTCCGTTGCACTCTCGGCGCAGCCTCGAGCGATTCCAGCCTCGCGTGATTCTAATGCGCTCTGCGAAACGGCCCTTTTTACCTAAGCAGCCCTATTTTCTCGGAAAAATAGAAAACAGCGATCCCTTAAAGAGCGTTAAATTCTTTCGCGTAGCAAAATTAGTTGTTTGTGGACTAAGTTAGTCGTGCGTACACGTACACAGTTCATATTAAAAGTAAAAAGGCGAGAGAAAATTTTCCATAGAAATCTTACTCTCCTGGAGCAGTTTAAATTTCAAGAAAATAATTTTCAGTATGAGTAATTTATTTCTAAGAAAATCGAAGGTATGTTCATTTGAAAACTGTTGAAACTAGTGAGATAATTAATGTCAAAAAGTATAAAATGAACTTAAAAAGTGGAAGATGAAGATGGAAAAAATATAAGTAGAGGAAATCAAAAAAGGAGAAAATATCCGGTATTCATCGATATCGTCATTAATCGAATCCGCCAATAGCGATGAACCTCGAAATGTTTCGCTGTGACGTTTCAGCCATCAATCGTTTTAGTCGACACCAATTACACTAATTACGACATCCAATCAACGATCGCATCGCGCGTTAAACGAAAGACGAAACCGCTTATTAAATCCGGCTTTAATGCTTGTACTCCGTTCGGCTAATGTAACGCACTCTTCGGGATCGTGTGGCTTTTACTGTGGGCAAAGGACGCTCACACTTGCCCTCGCGAGACCTCGACGAGGTTGTTAGGGTTATCCGATTCAAAAGAAGGTCAAGATTATCGCGGCGGGTGATGCGGCATTTGTAAGACGTGAATTCGCATCATATGAGAACGTGTCGTGATTTACACCGGCTTCACTTTCGTTTAACAGCTTTTATGCTCCTTTCTCTTTCGAGAATCGCGTAAATTACCCAAAGTTATGTTAATGACGCAACGGTATGCAAATTATATATATTTTCGCTTTATGCTACCGTTTGAAGAACTCGTGTAGTTCTCGATACTGTTGTTAGTTATAAATAAAAAAAACTTCAACGTATTTCATCTAGTCTGAGTCTTTTTCGAAAAATATGTCAATAGTTATACGATCTCGATAAACATAAATTTTAACATACTGATAAAAAAACTAAGTTAGAACACATTTGGAAGAATTAAAAATTGTAATGTAGATATTTAATTTTCAGAATTAATGATTAAGTTATAAAATCTTGATGAAGAGAGAAAGAAGTAATTCTTCTCTTTGTCAAGATTTTATAATGAAAGAGAAGACTCTCGAGATAATAAATGTTTGCCTCTAACTCTTTGCATCACTGATATTAATGCGAAGCGGAATCGAATAAATTTACGTCGATAGCTTCGGGGCTCGAAGCATTCAGTACCGATCTGAACACGAATTTAATATGTAGATCGTAACAATAATGCACTCTTTAACGTAGTTGGCGTTCCTTGTTAGAAATTGAACATGAGCTTTACGAACGATTAGCATGCCTCGGCCGCAAATTTGAATGAGCCGTGATAAACGTCCGCAGTGTACGCTTTTTGTAATCAGAAGCCGACAAATTTATTTTGCATAATGCTAGGCAGCATTCTGCAAAGTTATAATAGTTCATTAATTGTCTATCGCAGTCCTAATAAACCTTTAATCTTTTCTCTGCGAGTTCCGCAGACGCCGTAAGTTTCGCGAATTTCGAATGTCCTGCAAATTTCTGCGTCCTTGAGTGGAGAAGCGCGCACGAGGAAAAGTGTGTCTCACCACTAGAAAATATATCGTGGTAATCAATCCGCTTAATAAATAAAATCGGTAGTAAACTTGCTGACATGACCGAACTCGTGCGAGCATACCTTTTAAAATCCTTCCCCGAGAAACAACACCGTTTATACGCAACCCACGAGGAGAACTTTTTCTTTTGCGCCTGCTGATATTTCCTTTCTCGTGTATACGAGGTTCTTAACCTGCTGGTCCAACGACCTTTGATAATCAGTTAAAAGGACATGAAACAGCCCGCAACATTTTTTTTGATCGTTGATGATCGTTTAAAACACATTAAAAAAACAAATATGAGTAAATAGCAGTAAATAACTATAGCAAAAATGTATATTATTGTTAATCTTTTTATAATAGATTATAATAAAAAATATTTTAGCAGGGAATGTTACTTCAATTATTATGTTATCTTCTTAACTTGATATACCATGTGTTATACATATATGTACATAATCTACGTTGGTCTCGTAAAATATGTACAACATCTAGCAGCCCCGTGGAAAAAGTATTGTAATATATTATGAAGCTCCTTAATTATCGACTAGCTGATGCTTTCTATGATTAAAATATTCTATTAAAATACATCACAACATTATAATTCTTTCTCGAAAAGATTCTTTTTTTCGCGTAATCGTCCATGTTAATAATTTTTAATTTAATAATTTTAATCGTTAATAATTACACATGGACGAGTGTCCGTGTTAATAGTTATTAATCGTTAATAATTCATCAAATCAGTGTCAATCTTTCTATCAAAAAACTTTTTATATGTGTGTGAAAGAGAGAGCATTTTATTTCATATAAAATGTATAAGTTATTAAATTAGCGATTAATTGCTTCACTGAATTTAATACATTTATATTTTCGATTATTCCCGGGAATCGAAAATAATATGCAAAAATGTCACTACCGAGTGTTCTGCTCATTTCAAGTTTTGATTTGCTGCTAACAAAATAATTATTTCCTACTTAACCTTCCGCTTGAATTATTTCTCACGAATAGTGATATTTTGTGATTATTTAAATATTTTGTCCTCAATAAAATTTAATCGGTAAAAATATAATATGTAACATTGGAATGTCAGCTTTAGTCTTCTGAATAAGAATCTTCTAAAGAGGTTTTTTTTCCGGATTTCTTAACAGTTTTTAGTGAGATGAGGTTGTTAACTCAACCCCTACTATCGTGGAGGATCTTATGAATTTAAAATTCGTATGTGGGATGAGGGCTTGAAGTCTGAGACCCGCCAATTACGAAGCTGCCAATTTTATACAAAACACATTCCAATATAAAAATTAATTACTTGAATTAATATTACTTGAAGAGATTTATATATAAATTCCAAAACTATAGTTTATTTATTATACACTGTTTCGAATATTTAAAAACTGCATGAAAAGCTGCACTATATCGAGTCCAGTTTGACATAGGAATGCGAGTTAATATACCTAGTCTCTTTTGTAACGTTACTTATTTTACTTTTTATGTCATTAATTTACATAATAAATTTTAATTATCACTTTTTTTAAAGAGAGAAAGATACTTAGTGTATTTTTTTATATTTTTTATATTTTTAAAGTATTTTATATATATTTTAAGTATATTAAAGAGATGTTTTGTTAGCATGTCTCTGATATTTTATTTCAATAATTAGTTTAGATAATAGCTTAAAGAAAGAGAAACACACACGCGCGTGCGCACGCATGCATGCACACACACACAATAGTAATTCCGCAAATTTGAATTTAAAATATTCTGAATGCAACATCTTGCTGAAATAAATGATAATCTCAGAGACTGGAATACTCCGAAGTTACAATTTTGCCCCCAAAGATTAATTACAGATCAATCATGAGCGGCGTCAAGCTGGAAAATCTTGCTCGAGTAAGATCGTGTATTGACGCTTGGAATGAAACATCGGCATCGAGAAATGCGCGGAAGCGGACAAACGAGATTAATCGCCACCGAATATGGTGGGTTGTTGCACTCGCAATTAAAGTACGTTAATAAAGCACTGGAGGCAAATCGTTTCGCGCTCAGCGGAATGTGAAAGTAGATAAGTCGCGGCGACTAGTCGTGTACCTTGTGCCGGTCTCGATGGTGCACAGCGAACCTCATTATCGGTTCCCGACTTAATTGAGGTTGGTTTCGTTAACGGATTACGGTTGGATCGGTTTCCGCAAACCGATCCAGCGTCCCGAGTAAATGTCATTATCACGATCAACAACTTACGGGCGAGCTCGGCTCTGTACGTGCCAATTAAAATGCCGCCTTCAAACTGGTGACCGCCGGGACTTTACTTTTTCATCATCGTGTGTAATCTCCATCCATAAATATCGATAAGATCAGCATGAGCGATCAAAACCGGATGATTACACGGCAATATTACGTTATGCAAGCTCTAGCTTGACTGTCAGCATCATATTTTATGGCTTCATTCAAAAGATAATAAATCAAACTCTCGTCACGGTGTAATTAACTAATAATATTACAAAGGAAACGTGAATATCATTGAAAAAAGAACATATATTAACGTACTTCTCCTTTTAATAATTGCTCTGAAACAACCAGTCGGCCGGAAACTTGCGGCCCACGCACAACGATATACTCGTTATTCAACAACGTTCTGCCCATGAAAAAATATCAAAATATACTTTCTATCATCGTAACGTAGTCGTATATCAGAAAAGTGGATGTCGTATATTAGAAGGCACGGCAAGCGATGGCGTTTCTCGAGATGGCGTGACTCCGGCGCTATCGCATGGCAACCTTGCCGTGTATTATCGCCGATTAATAAGCTCTACGTTCTAAGAAAGCACCTCGAGGTTACGTACTTACTCGACATGCATCCCGCGTTCGTGGATCACCGCCACAAGGGAGAGGAAGAATCGCCTCGGTCTTTAACATCTCGTGCGCACACGAGAGAAGAGAGAGAGAGAGGGGGGGAGGGCCGATTGCGGAACTCACGGATGCGAAGAGGTGATTTCGAGTTTCCTTCGGGAATCTCTCGACTGTACATGTTAACCCGCCTCACGACCGGCAATTTGCAAATTTCCATTTCGTTCCAGCGCAGCTACCTCGCGAGAAAACAGCATCGAAACCGACATTCTGCCACATATGTTATTCCTACCTACGATGCGATAAAGAATTAAAGCCATTTAGTTATAAAAAAAAAAAAAAAAAAAATTACACAAAATAAAATAAAATACATTTCTACCCTTTAATGGTGAGGTGGGATCGAATTCGAGATATTTCAGCCAATTAGTGTTTAAAATGGATGAAAGAAGTAACAAATGACAACATAAAACTTCTTCCTCTGTTTATTTACAGGTAAAAAAAATACAATAAAGTTTACTAATTGACTTTGAATAATAAAGCAGCATGCGCGTTGTAAAATAGACGAAGCCATGGATTGCATCTGACCTCGAACTTCTCTCGAACTCTACTATTAAAGAGTTAATTATAAATAATCGAGAGATTTTTTTCTCACAAAAGTACGTGTTCGATTCGCGAATGTAATAAAATCCTATCTCACGTATATATTTCTGACTCGCGTGTCTCTTTCTCTGTCTCTCTCTCTCTTACTTTCTATTTCGCAAAAAATCGTAATTTACGTTTCGCGAAAATCGGCGGAGCTTAATGATCGAAACGACGCTGGCCGTTTCCGTCGTCGTAAATTACGATGACCGATTCTCGGGGAGACCCTTAGCGCGCGTCGGCGGCAGAGTTCGACCTTCTCGCACGCTCCCTCGTCGAGGACTCGGCGAAATAATCGACCACGTTCTTGCGTTCCATGTACGGCGACGGTGGTGGTGATGGCGACTCCTTGGGCGGGGTGAGCGTACTGTACAGTTAGGATTTCGAAGAGGCGAGGAACATAATGAGAGAAACGTGCTGCCCCTTGACCCGCGCTGCGCGCACGGCTGCACCCTTACCCATATATTCACATCGAGACGAAATTCTCGTTATGCGATACAGATAACTAGAGGGCCCGTATGCGAAGCAAGGTGTATCAAGATGACATGGAAATCCACGAGTTGATTAAATGAGAAACATGCAAGGATATTATCTCTACCATCATATGCACGCATACGGGACCAGTTTTACCTAAAGAACTCCACGTGGAGGAACACCAATTAATACGTTTCTGTATAAAAATCCATGCGCTGAAACGTGAGACAGAATTTATTACGATAAAACTTTAATAAGGGTAATTAACATCGTACACGCCAGAACGGTGAAAATAGTTCAGATATTATAATACGGTCCAAAAAGAATCAAATTGATCTCCTTTAGGTTGATTAAATACAAAACTTTGCAAAGAATTTAAATAAAGAACCTAAGACACAGTTCTGAGACCTAGTGAAGGAACCGGACCTTAATTATGTCTGTGAGACCAATACTTGCGTCGATTAATTATTGGACAGATCGGGACAAGACTGGGACGACCAGTCTCTCTCCCTCTCAAGAAACGAAGAATTTTGTCGTTAAAGAATTTCTCGGTGTATCTCGCGTATCTTCACCACGCCGGTCAGTTATCGTGCAAGTGGACTGGTATGATTTTTATCCCGCACAATGTCGAGTTATCCGCGCTCGTTATCGCAGAAGAGTATTTATAGCAGTATAATCTGGAGAGATTTCCGATGAACGATTCAACAAAAAAAAAAGACTTATCGATAGGATAAATTTATTGTAGAAACTAACACTAAGAAGAATATAAGAAAAATTACGCGTTGTACCAAGTGAAATAAAATTTAGTGAATGTTTCAATCGAGAGCTATCGCAATTTATCATTATGTTTATGAATCTTTCTGTCAATACTATGACGACATGCTGCTTTTGCATGAGTTGACGTCTGCATCGTTTGAAATTTAACGATTTATAATTAACAATGTCGACCAAAGAACCGGTGACTTTGTCACTCGGTCGCTTTCGACATGCCTTTTGACATAAACGAACTAATCTCGAGGACACCTCTAAATTAAGGAGCGAGTAGGTGGTGATTGCGAAACGTGAATTGTCGTGCCCGCAAAGGAATGTGTCACAAGAAAGCGTCACATCTTCACAAGGACTCGTGTCGAAGACGCGAGTATGAAAATCTCATCTTAGAATCATAAAGATAAATTGGCCATTCTCTAAAGAGTCGCGTTGCACAACGAGCTTTCATTAACTCTCTCGTTGCAATCTCGGGATCCAATCCCACGCCTCAATGGCCAACTACTGACTGAGTGACTTACTGAATCCTTCCGCTGTTACGAAAGGACTGATTATTTCAACGCATTGTTGCGCTTCCGCGTGTACCGCGCTCTTGCACGAATTTCCAGTGTAATCTCTGTGAATTCACGTAACGCCATTGGATGAGACAAGCCGTCTCGTCCGCTGTCACTGGGAAAATGGCCTGAACATGACACAACAAGCGAGAAATAACGTTGCAGTTTCTATATATTATTCTGGATAATGCGATTTAACGACAGCTACGAAAAGAGAATTGCAGAATGCGATCACAGAAATGATCGACGCATTTTATAACTCAAAACCGCGATACATCATTTTTCACAAAGATTCATGTATATATGTGTCTTAGATTTGTTAATTTATTATTTAAGTTTATTAGTATTATTTAAGTTTACTTTCAATTTAGATTCTTTTGTCTATTAACACTTTTTGTCAAAGAAGGCTCTGTTAAAAATTTAAAAATAAATAATAGAATATACATTTACAATATTGTTTGAGTAGATTAATACGCATCAGTCAGTGACTTAATTAAATTCCATGGTATTGAAAACCCTGATCTGTATCAGAGATAATTAGATGTCAGAGATATGATACTTGCTGTTCTCGAATTGTCACGTGGCTAGCAACTAACTCTCGATTGTCGAAAGACAGGATGCGACGGTAGTTCTGGCGTCCGCGGGACGTGGGCAGGAATCCAAGGTAAGTGGCATGCCGTAGCGCGCCGACTTTTAAATCGTTGCCTCGATACCGAGGACGCCGTGGTGTATACGCATATTATCTCGTTCGGACAGGCTACACGCAGAATATGGAGCACTTTACCCTGGTCATGGTAACGACGGGCCACTTAGCCCGGGTAACGACCGCTCCGACCCGGAGCATTATCAAGCCGTCCGTCGGCTCGTACACTTCGTCGGTTGGTGACCTTTACGCCATGGGACCACGGTGTTCCATTTACGTGAAGATTGAAATTCCATTCGCGCGGAGATTGCTGACGGTGACTCGGCGGAGCTTTCGCGCGAGCGCGCATGCAGAAGCCAAAAAGCATTAAACACTGTGGACGGCTGGCTAACGGCGAGATTTGCAATTCATCGGTCGCCTTAATCACGGATTAAATACATTTGCCTTGTACGCTCGCCGCATAACCCATGAATTCCGTTCGCCGGGAAACGCAATTAAATTAAATATCAAGAGGAATCGGCTGTATGGTAATATATATTCCTATTTTTCTTGAGACTTTTTTTGGGTGACTTATTGGGTGAATCTATTTTTTGAATGTGTAATGTATTTTCATCATCTCTATGAATTTTAACTACATTTTTAATGTAAATTTTGTTGAAAAAATACTGCTTCATATATAATAATTATTATACTAAATTTGGCTTTATTATCTGAGTCATATAATACAGAATCAAATGGAGAATTTATGTGAATCAGATAATAAATAGATAAAGAATTTACACGGCTCCAACACGGAAGGCAAACCTAGTCATGTATCGTGAAGATGTAAAATTACTGTATTATAATTATTATGTCTTAATGTATTCGCTATTTTCCTAAGTTGCTAAGATATTAAAATCAATTGATTTTATGCTACATACTTCTACTAAATTAAAAGCACATCTTTACAGGTGATATTGACTGCCTCGTTTTAACATGATTGGTCACACTAACGATTATTATTTTCTCATCGCGGATTATCAAATAAAATGCAACGTAACCACATGTGCAGCCATGTTTATGTTTCCAAGAGTTGTTTAGTCATATATAATCGAGATTTGTTTTTTGCACAGTGTCCAATTTTCGATAAAATATCAAATTTTTTATTTAAAAAGTTTTAATGAAAATTTACAAAATTGTTTTAATAATATAAATATTATAATATTTTTATGATAAATATTAATTAGAAAATCTTATATCCTAAAATATTAATTAGATGATTAGATTTGATTTAGTCTAAGGACTAAAAACTGGAAAAGAATTCATTGATAAAAAGTTACTTAAAGAATTTCTATGTTTATTTTATCGTAAAAAACATTTAATACTGATATTAATAGATGTTCCATCCAAACACGTTTAGTGAAGTAAAAACATTATAATTTGACACAAATATGTGATTACTGATCTATATGCATTGATGTATAATATTGTATAATATATAACACAAGTAATAGTTAATATTTTTGATGATAAATGCACAAAACGATATTCCACAATATAAGTAAACAACAATATAACTATTTACTGTTCCATCAAAATAACAGATTCTTTTCCAGGTTTTATCTAACTAGTGATCGAAAAAATAATTATTTCTTATTTTTAAAAATGTAGCATAAAATTTTAACGTACAAAGCTCATTTTTGAGGAAAATAACTTTGAAAGTTAATATTTTCAAAATCAAGTACTATTTTATCTTACTGTATATTGTAAAGTTATGATACGCATAGTGAAATTCATGGGCGGTATTTAAGAGAAGGCGCATTGATATGCTTGGTTGCACATGCGAATTATCGCCAGTGATACCAAAAGTAAATAAGCCAAGAAAGTATCGCGCGAGACGCTAGAAAATAATTTTATACCTATAAACATCGTTTTTAACGTACCGATGTCAAAATAACGTCGCATATTTCACGATTTCCTCAAAGTTTAACGAGTATTTTAATGTGAACACGATAATGGATTATAAAGATATCAACAATGCAACAAGGTTGATGTCTAAAGATAAATTTTTATATATTTGATGTGCCAAATGTAATAATCCAATTTACTTTTCGCAGAAAATATAGATTTACATGAATTTTTTATCGATACAGTTCAAATAAGTCATTTTTCGAAACTGAGAAGATTATATTTGCTCAGATATACAATTGAAGAATTTCGCTCAGACGAGACTGTCAGGCAACAAATGTCCGACAGTTATGGACACTGAAGCGTTACAATAAGAGTGCATTGTTTCCGCGAGTTCTCTCGTGACGGCAAGTTCGTGATGGACCGGTCCTTAAGTAGGCAATGTTCACAATCACTATTGAATCGATTCAGGGAACGGTCGTCTGTACGCATTCAGGTCCAACCAGGCGAATGTTTTATCCGCGAAGTACGGTGGAATTAGAAACAGGTATACACACTGGACTGATTGCGAGGAATGTGGAGGCTCGTTTCTAGCATGGCTGGGATAATATTCTCTTCAGTGACGGTCACGTTTCTATCTACGCCGCACCGAAAGGCTTCTTTTCCTTCAAACGAGGGAAGTCGTTCTCACGTGTAATCGCCAGGAAAAAAACTTAGCGGCACCGAGACTCGTTTGATGTTATGAAAAATTACAGTTACTCTAACCGATGTGAATCTGATGTCCGACTATATGTAATAAAAAATTAATAATACAGTCCGTTTGTACCTCGTTTAAAAAAATAAAAAGAGGTACAAACGATTCTCTATCTACAATAAAGTTAATGAAATTGAAATATCTTAAAGTTGGGTGCTGACCATTTTTTAATCGTTCCGTATTTTCTTTGAAGTACAAACGAGGTATAAATGGACTATGGTTGCGATTAAGCTGTCGTTACAAATGCTTCGAAGTATTCTTCTTCTCCTTTTTTTCAAAGATAGAAGAAGAGAAACGCTTTGAAGCATTTGTAGCGGCAGCTTGACCTCAACCTATATTATTAATTTTTTTTAAATCGAGCGCTAAGTTCACATCGATGTTATTCTTGCTTAATGCGTATGATTAAAACAAGTTATGGAGCATAACCACCTAAGTGCAAGGTCAACAAAGAATTGTTTGACATAAATAACCACTGTTTGCAAAACGCAAAACAAAAATTGTATAATTTCGTACGACAAAATGTAATAATTAATTTCACTGCTAGGACACACCATTAATGCTCTCAGACTAGAAGACGATCATCAATTTCGCTCGGCGAACGCTAAGTACTTAACGTGTAAATATCCGGTTATCTTGTATCTCGTTTGATATTACCGTAAAGCTCAAGATTAAAATGTCGCGCAAATTTGTAATGGACGATTCGCACGGCTTGGAATTTATCAGAGTACGCGCACATATACATACACACGTGTCGCATGTACATACAGGTCTCGTTTCTAGTTATTACTCATTGTCAGTTATAGTAAAATGAAATGGTCTATTAATCCGTCGTAGTTTCACACGCTATTCGTGTGGACACCGTTGCGCGAACTTCACTTAACCTGCGACAGTTGTTGTTTCGCACTCAAAGGGAGTGCGAACACCGGTATTGTGCAGCAAAAGGTGCCGCTTTATCGTGCCGATCGCGATATTTACCCCGAGATCGCCGACTGAAGGAATAACAGGATCGCAAGTAGATAAATCGCTAAAACCGGGACCCGTGGGAGTGACTTTAGCGTCATCCGTGAACACGACCACAATTTGAATGCACTCGCGTGAGGACAAGGAGATCTATTTGCTTCTTAAAGACAAATTTCACACTGTAGAGAGAGAATCGCGTCGATTAATCGTCCTAGTAGCTCACTGTTTACCTCAATAATTCCAAGTTAAAATTAAATAATCAAAATATAGAAAATAGTCTGACAGAGTTTTTAAGGAATCGTTCAATTTGTTCAAGTCGTTAGTTCCTCATTGAGGAACACTCGTCGCTTAGTTCGCGAAAACACGCGGGTCAGCGTCCTGAGAGAGGGGTCATGCAGATTCATGGTGCGACTCGTCAGAGTCAAAGAAGGCACATCACGGGTATAGAAGTGGCGTCGATAATTATCGATGGAACCGATCGTGCGTGAGACCGGAAAAATTATGGCCGGCTGAGCAACGGGACAGGCCGGCGCGCGCGCGCTTCATCGGGTGCAGCTGCAGCAACAGCAGCTCGCCGGTGTCGGGATGAAGACGTCCTGACTGTTCTCTTACATACGTGGTCGAGGAATAAGTGTGGGTAATTTGCTCGTGAACTGGCTAGACCACTTGTTTTGTTGAGAGCAGTGTGTCGTTTAAGACCGTCCGAGCGGGACAAATACACGCGGCTACGTGCGTTTGCGCGTGTACAGGCGCCAGCACATCCCATCACACGTGGCCACGCACGTGAATATGCACGAGCACGTGCATGGCCAGGGTAACCTATTTGCACATGGATCCAGAAGCGGGTGAGAAATTTAAAGGAGAAAGAAGATGTAGACGCATTAAAACACAAATCCTTCAGGATTGGAACTACCTCGTTTTCCCTTGTAAAATAATTTCTTTTACTGCGTAAGATATTTGTTTGCTTTTGTTCAGAAATCAATTCGTATTTGGCTCTTTAGTATATAGCAATCGACTGTGCAAGCTTGAAGTTAGATTTTTTACTGGATTAGCAGGCTTGACGTACATTAAAAAGAGAAATATCTTTCTGACTTTAGAACACGCGATGATAAGTTTTTTTCGTCCTACAACGGAACCTTCAACGGAATCAACAAGATAGCAAGCCTTGGAAATACCTTGGCAGAAATAGCTGGTGGATAAACACCGAAGCTGTCCATGGTCGCTGCTTCCCGACTATTTAGGTTCCGACGGCCAGCTCGGCGGAATTAATGAGATTCGAGTTTCCAACGCTACAGTGTTTGATAGAATCAGCATATGAAAATGTAGATACTTGTATGATACCGGAGATCTGCGTAAAGTCATGTTACCGAGCAATATAAGATGTTGAACGTGTTAAATGTTTCATAATTTCACTTCATTATTTTGTATATTTTCGAAAATTTTTTGTGTTTATATATATATATATATATATATATATATATAAAAAATGTGTGTGTACACACACACACACACACAAGATACATATAAAATTTTTTTAAATTATTTATATATATAATTACACACAAAATTTGTGTGTGTATCGAAAACTCTTTGAAGGATTATTATAAGTCACAGATATCAGACTTGCAAAAAATACTTGTAATTTTATAAAAATGTAATAAAAAATGTCTTCATACGTAGTAACATCAGAATAAGAAATGTATAAACTTATTCTTGTATATATTGAGTAAGTTATTAATAATTAATTCGTTATAAATAATTTTTTCTTAAGCAGGAAAAAATACTTAATTGAGGAAAAATATTTTTTATAAAAGAGATAAAAAGAGATAAAAAGTATTTTTCCCAATTAAGAACAACTTGCAATGATTTAATCGTTGACTTACTTTGTGTTAATTTATCTCAAACACACATCGATTTTCAAACGTTTTCATTATATCATCATCAACAGCCTCGCAATTGTTGAGCTGAGTTTTCGCACATGCTACCCGATGAAAGCATTGACCGACCTTCCTCGACCCTCGTGTGTGTGCATAATGATAGATATCACCACGTCATCTATTGTAATGCGTGTAATGAGAATCTCAAATAGGCGTGCAATTTGATAAGCTTGTCAACCGTCGGTTACGGTTCATGCGCCCGAAGAATGGACTAGGGATTACAGTTATCCCGAAGGGCGACAGACCGCTGTTAACTCGCGAAAAATCTGCACAGTCTTTTTTTCCTCCTTCGCGCCATGTGTGAAATACGATGATGAGTATCAGCGGAGTTGTGCAGGAGATTCTTTTTTTCTCTCAACCATCTTAAAAAACCGTTCTGTGCGAGGGCGAAGAAACTGGATCGCTGGAGGGAAATAGAACTCGAAGCGCGCGAGTGCTCGAACAATAATGGCTCGCGTTACCTTGAACACACACCGTGGTACGGCGAGAAATAATGAGCGAGCGTAACGCAATTTAATTTACAAAGAAGTTAAAGATCCATGAGTCTCGGCTATATTTGCTCGTTAGCTTCGTACAAGGACGCGATAAAACTGGCCTGATTGCATAACAGTTATTATTTGTGAATGCAGGTACGTGCGTGTCCGGCGAAGAGGCGAAAGTGTGGTCTCATTACGATCTTTTTCGGCGTTAGCATTGTCACGCAAATTTTCGAGTTAATTACGCCGACGCCCATGCTGGACGACGTTTTCTTCCGTTACGAACATAAAATTTGATTATTACTCCGCGCAGTCTTCCAGTTAGTTACACGTACCGCTGGCATAAGCATTACGATAAACATTACGTCGGCTATAAGCAGTTCATTGGTACAACTGCAATTGAATCGCAGCTTGCACAACAGTAAGCCAGTGTCATTAATTGTCTAATAAAGCGCGAAATCGTATGCGAAAAATCTGCTTGATGGTCGCCTGGTCGTTATGAAATAAAAAGCTTCATGTTGCAAACAAAATGAATTCACCCTGGGTTGCCGATCGATTGAGTCAATCGAAATTTGAATTTTTACAAAACGCGACTTATCGCCGACAAAGTTACTCCGCGCCACGGAATTATCGGAGCGCGATCAATTATTTTCGCGTCGATATTAATTTTAGGTCGAGAGGTTAATCATCAGTTTGCACGAGAGATACGCTATAAATTTTAGATACTTGCAAGTATATCGTGAAAAAAATTATAACATTTTTTTGCCAGTCGGCGTATACTTATCTCTAAATAGCTAATATTGACCTTAACACAATGGAATTTATCAATAGCATAATAATTCCAAATTGCTCTTATCGCTTTAATCTTTATTATACAGAATATACGTGATTCGTAGATTGAGCGTATAAGCAAGTCTACTTTAAAAACTGAATACAATAAAGAATAATATAGATTCTTCTAGTTTTAAGGCTTTCGTGGCCATTGATATCATTAACTGAGAGGGATGGATGCTACGTGCGTGTTGGGCATTTTGGGGCACAATAATACAGATTCTTATCTTAAAAAAAAAATATTCCACGTGTTGAAGAATTAAAAATTTAGCAATGAAATATTTATGATTTCGTACAACGTTCACGAGTAGACAGCGGAACTTATTAACAGAACCTCACCTTCCATATCTTTGACTGTTAAATCAATGCTATGAACCGCGATATAGATGCGGTATAACCAACACGATGAGCAAGCCCGACTAGGCGTATCCTGCAGTATGCAATAACAACACCACTCTCCGTACTCTAGCGGTACAAAGCGCACGTTAATTACGGTGATTGATTTAAGCCTCGTCGGGGATTTAAGAGCCTCGCCCGAGTACAGTACCGCAGTCTGTAACGCGCGATCTCCCTCACGTTGGCCGAAGTGCATACCTAACGCGGTGCGTGAACACGCGTGTACGTACGCGCGTGCATGCAAGGACACGTGCACGCGCGCAGCTCGAGAAGGAAAGACGGATTGAGTTCGGTCAGATATTGGACGGACAAACCCACGATCCATCGATCAATGTATCGAGAAAGGACCGTAAACGTCGACCACGTGAATAGAGCCAATCACGGCGCGATTAGTTTGCATTTACGCCTCTTCTACTCGTCGTTTTTTCTCTATTTTCCTTCCTTTTCTCTTTCTGCTCTTTCTTTTTCTGTTTTTTTGTCTCGTGCGTACATCTCTTCGAACAAGCGAAGACGAAACGATACAATGGGGAGGACGTCATGCGATTCGATTTTGCGGAAATATCGATGTCTCGACAATGTCTCTTTTTTTCATTTATACTCATGATCGGTTTAGATCAATCAGAATTTGAATAAATGTTAAATTTGAAAGGCAGTCTCTCTCTCTCTCTCTCTCTATGGTTTTTTGGTCTATGATCGCCCGCGGTCAGAGCTCATACTCATCGCAATAAACTATCACTAGGCATCGAAAGCGATGGCGAGATGTCGCTGGGCTTAATAATAATAGAGATATTTCACGGCATCCAGCCGCAGGAGAGCGTAGCCGACAGCGCTATTCCGGTGAACACGGAATGGGAGCGCGGACGTAATTAAGATTTAACGGCAGCATAATAGACTTTATCTCGCGACGTTAATCTGGATAATTGATTTCTCATATAGTTGCTCGCTTTGATAAACTCCTGGGGGAGCCCGGTGTCGAATGAAATCACTTGGAAGGACTGACGGAAGATTTCTCTCTTTTATGATAATTAAATAAATTCATCGTGCAGCTGCAACCGCTATCTCTCGCGAAAAATGAAAGTAAAAATATAAGTGCTTCAGATTATCTAGACTTTCTCTCTGACAGGCGGTCATTCTACGTTTTTTCCGTTATAGAAAATGTATGTATATATCTCAAGTACACATTTTTACGTTTGCAATAACTCACTTTCCCCTTACTCTCCCTGTCTCTGGAATCGTGAATATGTACGATAATGATACAGAGATCGTAACGAGTGTCAGTGCGATGACGCAAAAGTATCTCATAAATATAAATTTTTATTTGTTGCCAAGGGTATTCTTGAAAACTCGGTCACCTCGACTCTTCTAGGAGAAATCGGTTGTAGTTGTTTCTTTTTTTTTCGCGTTATAATCACTGTCCGACATGACTTTAAGATCCATTCTACGTCTGATTTCTAGTATTATTGTATGAAACACGATAGCAATACAAATAAGATCAGAAATTAAAAGAAAAGTTAATCTGAAAAGAAATTATTACAAATAATCTTAATTAATACTATATACATTGAGAGGAATATCACTGAATTGTGATATATTAATGTATAATACTTAACTTGTGATATTTAAGACATTAAGATAGAATTCCCGTTCTAATTATATTATACAAAGTTATACTATTCAACTAATACTTGTGATAATTTTAAAGTTTTTACGATATGTTTATACAAAGGTTACAACACACATACAGCAGCGTTACCTCTTTTATAAATACAATAAAAAAAATATCTATTTTCCTTAAAAATTGTGTATCTTTTATAATTTATGTCCATAGCACAAAACATATCCATTCATCGACGAGTTGTGGCGCTAACTAGGAATTCTTTGCGCGTGCATATAAGCGCGGTATGTATATACATATATTCCATAAAAAAAGTTCGCGCGCAGCATGCGAGAACCTATTTTCCTCTCTAATGTCCCGCGTGCAGGACAGGTACACATGTGGCACCGGGGCGGCCTTTATTTATGTCCATGCGGTTTTCTTATGAGCGGTTTATCGAAAGTGAGAACGCGATTGTTGCCGTTAAACGAGCGCGAACGTTTCTTTCGTGCGCGAGGACTCGCTTTACCTGGATTCCACAACGCGGCTTTAAACCGGGTCATAATGATACTCGCGGGACGGGATTCGCGGGACACCGGTCGCATTTCGTACGTCCATCTCCATCTCGAGAATTCGCAGGACGTCTCCGACGAAACGTGCGAATCACCTCGATCAGAGATGCAGCGAAAGTGTTTGCGTTCGTATCGGAGCCGGTTACGTTGCCGGCAATGTTAGCTGCTTGCTACATTGTCTCCGATATATGTCAGCACTCGTATGCCCACGCGGCAATTCTCGGTTTCAATCTGAAGACTCGATGGCTTTCGTTCTCCAATTTTTTGTCAAGAGTTACGAAAGCTTGCCTTACGATAGCAAGTAATGTCTTTAGCGTAATAATTTTCTGCAATGTTTAGAAAAGATAGATACAAACGTGCGCATTGGTATTAATAAATTTGTTGGTATTAATAAATTTGTGTGTAATAAATAGTTTAGCTTATCAAAAAATGGATAATAATTCAATAACTCATTCTGAAGTAAAAGATAACCTGTGATTTGCAGTCTATAACATCTCGTTCGTTAAACCGCAGTGTTTGATTATCAAGTAATGCAACTTGGCGCCTTCTAAAATAGTGTGTTATGACGCTTGAAATATCGGTTGTCATTACAAATAGAGACGATAAATAAATGAAATCTGATGACTAGCGGCAGCCCAGCAATGCGGATCCGAGCGATTGGCGTTAACTTTATTCCACTTCCTCGTTTCTCCGCGCTATAATTGAGCGAAACTAACGAGTGCTTAGGCCAGGTAATTAAAATCGAGGTTCCACCACTTTATCGGCAACGAACATAAATCTATTACTAACTACTAGCTTCGACATCCACGTGTCATCGTAAAATAGACATTGAATAAACCTGACTTCGTTATGAATAAATAGTTATATATACTTACATATACATTATAATCGTTTAACTTCTGTGAAATGGATCCGTTGAAATATAATATCCAATATTTCGTGAAATACACACTGATGAAGTAAAAAAATGTATTTTTGTAATTATTCAAGTTGATTAATAAGTCTCTCGCATATTTTTTAGGGAGAGGGAAAGTACAACCCTGACTTTCTTAAACATTATTTCAAATTGTAGAATTTCCTGGCTTTGAAGATACAGATATAATTTGATATTTAACAATATTTTTACTTTATAAAACTGAGTTACGCTTTGCACACATAACAAAATCTACAAGCTTGCAATTATGAAGTTTCGCAATTAAAATCATGTTTCTTCTCGTGCGTATCATTCAAGCAATGATACGTAGATCATTAAAAATAGAAAGAAATCAATAACTCTCGTGCCTACCCGTTATGCGTTCCTCGAGCGTATAAAAACGTAGATTCTTGCGTAAACATATTGCAATACCGCAGCGCGGTAAACTTTTTCCGATTCAGCGGAGACAGTCAAATGACGCTTGTATGTTATGTCGTTTCATTTTCATTAGATAATAATTTCACGATGACGTTTCTCCCTAGACTTTTGCGAGCCACGTGTGCCGCAATGGTAATAACTGCTGCTCGCAGCGTTGCTTTCATGGCTAATACTACGAGGACGGCTTATTATTATCATTATGTAACGTTGTATGTCCAGCACTTTGCGTTTCGAATTAAGAAAAATGCACGCGCACTCGGAATAAAAGGAATACAAGACAAGAAGCAGACGAGACTGTGTATAAAAATATCAAAAAGTAGCTGAATATTTTACAGTAGGAAAGATAATATTTTAAGATCTTTAAATCTCTTTTCAAATTTATATGAGATTAAAAAATGATGCGTTATTAAGAAGATAATATTTCCTAATATTTTCACTTTCGCATACATATAACGTAGCAAGTAAAAAAGGAAATATTTCCTTAAAATTATATTGTCTGATTAAAAAATTATACGCGATGTGCTAATCCGAACTTAAAAAATGCATTTACAAATATTAATTGTAATTTAGTGTATCGTGATGTTTTCACGAGTGAATAAATCTTGAAAAATGCGACGTGAGATTTTTATACACGTGACATAACATTTACCAATGGTGAAGGTAATCGAGAGCAAATAAATTATCGGTTGAATAAGCGATACTCACGGCCGGTCGTTTCCGGGCGCAACGATGGCCTCGGCTTAACGCGTATCGCGGGAGCGCGTAATTACCGTTTCTTTCACGCCCCGTCTGCTGAGTACCTCACTATGATAATAAGGATCGTTTATTACAACAATTACGCAACGTATCTTGGCAAATCGTTTCACGGTACAAACCGGCGATATACGAAGTGCTAACGACTGTCTCTCAAATACCGGGCTGTGGAACAACAGTGCGAGAAGGTGCGTATCGATCCCGAAGTATCCCCCTTGCGATACCAGGAAGCGAGTCCCGCACTGTTAAACACATATACCGGCCCCGATCATTTCCGTCATTTATCCGATGATCTATGCGGCGGGCGTGTTGCCGGGATGACTCGTAAGATCGTTCGCTCGGAGATTCGAACCTCCGCAGGCTCGATACGGATCGCACATTCGTAAAGACGGGGATGTTTCCCACGGGATTATTGCGCCGTGGCGCGATTAAACCGCCGATCTCACGCATTAAACTGAGATCTCCCGCGCGATTCGTGGTATCGTAACATTAGGCAACCGTCCGATTTTACGACGCACGCAGCACCGAGATGCATGCGCGCGAGTGTCACGACGCTATAAAATCGCCGTGTTCTGGTAAACGCGATAAATTCGAGTCTGCGGGTATCACCAAACTAAAAGATATATCTATGTGATTTACTTTCACAGTTTTTATTTCTTACTTGCATTTTCAATTGCATTTTATTTAAGGATGTTCTGGCGCTAACAGAACTAATGTTGACAATGACCTGAAAATTTAACAGATTGTTTCTATTTATTATCTAAACTCGTATGCGAAACCTGAAACAGATTCTCTAATCGGTTCACGAGTTATTCAACTTTTAATTTTGCATGAGTTCTTATGGAGTAGCCGCATATTCTCACTTATATAAACGAAATTATAATATAAAGAAGCATAACCCAAGTAGAACAGAAAGTAAAAAATAATGTCAATTTGACGTTATATTGGTCAATTTATATCATGATTTGGTCAAATTGACATTATTTTTTATTTTCTGTTCCACTTGGACATTGACAATATTCTGAAACTTTGTATGAGTCAATTAAATATTAAGCAGTGTTTCTAAAAAAGACTGATATCGATTCACTAATTTATTCTTGAGTTATTAACAAAAAATGATGCAAAATTTCGAAAATGTGTTACGATATACTCTTGAATATTATGTTAATCATATTTTTTTATATATTTTAAGTGAGATTCGATGTCTGGTATGCATTAAATATTAATATATAAAAGACTTTTTCGTTTCTTGCAGTTGGTATCAGGCCTAAAAGTTTTTTGCTGACAATCATAAAATTCGCAAAATATGGACACATTCATTTGCAGTGTCAAATTATGTCACATTAACTAGTGTTATTTAACTTTACACGATAAGAGTACGATAAGAGTTTTAAATCAAGAAACTATTAGATTTTTAATTGAAGTAACTTTTGTTTGGGATTGTACAACCAGAACATCCTTAAGCAAGGACGCAATCCGGAACAAACTGTCTGATAAGATAAGATTTAAAAATTTACGTTACGCGAATGGTTACATTAAAATTTCGCTAAGCGAGACACTATTCCACGTCCTTTGAAGTCTGCGCTTAAAAATGAATAGCAGAAAACGGGAAAATCCCACGCTGGCACCGTGTTGTCAATGCACCTTATGTCCTCGAACGTTTATACGCGATTCACATCGACGGAATTAAGAAAAATCGTTGAGCGCCGGCATCATTCGTCGTTTTTAACGGTTTATAAGCAATTCCGTAACGACGCGTTTGACACGGATACGCGTAATTTAATGCGCGGCGCGCGTGTTGGTAATGCGTGTCCGTCGCGCGTGGCAGTACATAAAACCGGCACCGTATACAGCAACCCGGTCGCGGATATATTCCGTCGATCAGAAACGATTGCACGGTACTCTGGTCACCAGACACGCTGGGCACGCGGAACACGGTCTATCGCGAAGGCGTCAATGGCCAATGTGATTGCCGATCGGCGCTATGACAAATACGCCGCCGATTCGTGTCGATTCGAACTTGCGCGATCGATCCTTATCGACCGCGATATTAACTTCCTGTAGCAATGAAGGCGAACTTTCATATAGCGACTTCACTTTCCATTTGATTAACTTGATGACTTTAAAAAATTACTTACAGCATGTATTATATTATACTTTCTTCCAAAGCTTGAAGGAAGAGCATATCGTATAGTAATGTTGTATAGTATATTGTATAGTAATATTAATACACTTATATATTTCGTTATCATAAACATAAGACTGTATTATATTATAGTACTGTATTATTTAAATGTGTATATTAAATAAATGTGTATGTTACTTGTGCTATATTATAAAATAGTGATTGTACAACTTACGAGTCAGTAATTTCCTCGGTAATTTCATACATCAAGTATGAAGAGTTAAATTTTAGACGAGGTTGGGATTCTTCGGCGTGAGTTTCGAAAATATGGTAGAAATACCTACGTACATTAGCGACGGAGGCTTGCATTACAAACGAACGTTTAACCATTTTGTAAATCTTGCATCTGCGAAGTAGTAATGAACAGCGTGCGCGTAGCTACTGGCTGTAACTGGTATTTAGAGACATTCCTTACTTGTCTCGCGATACACTCGCAAAGCCAGCGTGTTTCGAATTATCTCTGTTCGGTGGAAAAAATGGCGAACAATGTCGGAGTGGAATTATCCGATCGATCGATAGTGGCACACGTGCGCGCAACTTTTATTGCTCACTGCACGAACTGTACAATATTACCGTGGCATTGTTAATATAATTGAAATGACTCAGTTTAGATTCCGAGGACCTTCTATCCCTGTCGTAAAACATTCGTAAGTGGCGGAAACAAGAGCTTTGCGATTTCGTCAACAAAGCATCGAGTAACTGTACGCGCTGTTACGCTCTGTTTTCACACACATGACGTAGTTATTTTGCTCAAAGTGCGAATAAATGAGTCTGAATCTCTGTGGAAATATCAATTATTCGATGACATGTAAATTCTTATTCGCGCTCAATATGCATATAATTCATTAAATTAAATGCAAATAATTAAAATTCATAAAATTATTCCCTTTTGAACTTTTCACGGCTACACGACGAAAGTCAAAGCGGCAAATGATCAAAGACAATTTGCAATGAAACGCACGTCAGGGACGGACAAGCACTTACTGTACTTACGCGATGCAGTTGCACAATTTATGGATATGAAACCCAAAGATGGTGCGTACATGACCAAGAGTGAAATTGAGGCGTTTAATATGTATGAATGCTTAAAAGAAGCGACTCGGTCAAGTG
The DNA here is from genome assembly GCA_901521435.1 of Crematogaster levior. Taxonomy (NCBI): domain Eukaryota; kingdom Metazoa; phylum Arthropoda; class Insecta; order Hymenoptera; family Formicidae; genus Crematogaster; species Crematogaster levior. The sequence continues at coordinate 286,575 of CABEGB010001458.1, forward strand.
ACTCGGATCCCTCACGGATCATCCGTCTCCTCGCGGTTACACAAGCGTCATGTCTATGTAAAAGCATCGATCTTTGTCAGCCGCGTAAAATCGACCGCGTTCGCTTGCACAATTCTGCCGCAAGTACGCCATAAATTTAATCGCTACTATTTACCGTATCGATATTTTACATTTAGTTCCATTTACTCCCCGGTATTGCAAAAAGTCCCTGTGTATCGCAAGAATGATTCAAGTACACGTCACACTTTCTTGTCATTTGATTTATCTCCTCGTTTCCGCAAACCTATCGCAATCGTGTAGACAAATCGGATTGACTCTCTTTAATATCGGCTATCACTGATGAATTCAGAAATCTTCAGTACCTTCATATCATGAATTTTGCAAGAGCGAAAATATAAGGGTGCGATCCATTAGTTGCTGCAAATTCTTTGAAACACCGTACAGACCAATCATGGCTTTCCTTTGGACGTTTCAAAGTGTTTGCAGCGTCTAATGGATCGTACCCTTAAATGCTCATTGCTCGCGCGATTAAAAGATTTAAACTTAACGTGTCGTAAATCGACTTTCGTTTGCCGAATTATTAGCACGTGAGCGGATAAACTGCGTCGTATAGCACGTTCCGACACGCGTGCTCATGTACACGTGCAGTTACGCGCGCCCACGCGCACTTATGCAGCGTAGAATGCACGAATGAAAGGGAAACCGTTGTCGCCACTGCGCCTTTTACGAAATCCAAGTTGTCTGAGGTTTTACGAGACGTTGGAAAAAAATACCGTTGCCTTGTACCAATTAACCCGCGCGACCTCACGTTATTATTACCATGCATAAGTATTATTATTTTCGACTCGTAAAACTTAAAGTAAATTTTACCTGTAACTAAAAATAAATCAGAAAAAAAGATACATGTCGAAATTTGCATTTAAATACAAACCACAGTAAAATACTAATTGATATACCACTAATTGATGCACAAACTTGCATAATAACGTATCGTTGAACAAAGTTGAAGTTAAATATATATTCAATCGACAGTATTCTCTCAAAGTGGTGAAAATGACACACTTGACGACTTTTGTATGTAATTTCTTAATTGAGAAATTAATATATCTCTGTTAATCAGCAAAATTATAATTTTAATCTATCTCGTCATTACATAACTCTAAACAGGAAACAATTACCGCGTATTTTGTGAGAAACTGGTTATCCCAATTTATAAAATATTGTAACTGATTCAGATATATATATCGAGCATCGCGCGTAATAACACGGTCGCGGTTGTACCTATCGGTTGCAACAGGAATGCAATGGATCGTGCGCAGCGAGCCTTGGATCAATTCACGTATGACGCTGCAGCGCGCCGCTGCACTTATTTCTGCGTGGCTGCGCCGTTAAAGTGCAACAACGAGAGACAGCCGGCCGTCATAGAGAGAGAGTTCAGGTTTTCCTCCGATATTTCTTACGAACGTGCGTCGCACTGCCAACATTGAGTTTGACATAGCGTAAAGTTTGAAACGAAACGCCGGAAACGACAAGAAACTCTAGTATTTGCACATTGTATTAATCTAACAGGATCTCGAAAGATATCTCTTGTTATATCACTGTTTTCACAATTAATCAACGTTTTCTCTGTGCATATTATGTTATTTGCAGTAAATAATATCAAAATATGCAGCAATATATGTAAAGTATTACATATGTAATATATGAAATATTTAAAAGAGAGAATAATGTTTACAGGGAATATATAAATGAATGAACCGTGTAAAGTAAGATGTAACAATATCCTATCTGTATGTCCGTCTAGAGAATTTTTATAAACGGTCTTTATGGGTATAATTGTAGCAAATAAATGCACTGACATACATTTACCAGTGCATTTACTTACAGTGATACAGCTATAAATGTGTACATTGAAGATCAGCATAAATCTGTCTCTCAACGTTTATTCCTTAGGACGCGCTAATTCCTGCGGATTACCAACAGTCTGTCGTGACAACAGAACCTTACAAGGTGAGCAGACGGTCATATCTACCTGCGATGATCGTGAATATACGCAATAAGGCGTGTTGAGTAACACTAATGCACGTGTTTCATTAAAGTGCTCATACGATACAAGATAATTCTAAATCAAGAGTTTTACATAGAATTTACAATCATTATTTCAGAAATAATTTTACAATTAAAGCTTCGAATTTTGAGATTCTGTAGCATTTTTAATGTATTAGAAAAAAGTGCGTTGAACTGTGCTCCATTGCGTATATGTATAATTTTCCTGATTAATCTTAATATTTTTAACGCCGATCTTTTTCACTGCAATTCGTGAAACACTTTTAACGCGACAAGATGGGGCTTAGTACTCATATATAAAAGGTGAAATTACTTTAATATTCGCGAATTGTAGCAAAGAACTCAACCCTTTGAGTACAAGCCAAATAAAAAGTAGTACAAATGTGTACAAACGAACGATTCTCGGATAGTGCTAATAACATTAAAATATGTTGAAGTTCTAGTAATTTTTAAAAATTTTATATTTTTTACTCTTTGAGATACAAACGAAATAAAGTGCGGTACAAACAAGCACAAACAAAGGAAACAAGCGAACTATGTTGTAAATTTTTTTGTAAAGTCGGGGTCCATCATTTCCAGGTTCATATAAGTTAACAATGTACCTAAGATGATGGTCGTTTAATAACGCTTCTGCGAATTGCGGAATTCTCGGACTAGAAAAAGCACATTTTTATCTTAATAATAAGAAATCGATAGATTACGCGCTATAGATTCTCTCGATTATCCGCATGCAGGTGATTCGCTGAAAATGTCGAAAGCGAGGAACTCGTGAAACGTAGCAAAGTACATTTGTGACGCGCAATCGAAACGAAGTAGGCAGGGCGCAAATCAACGAAGACAGAGAAAAATTAGCAACAAGAAATGGCGCGTATCGCGTCGATGGAGACTGAAATGGCGCATGAATAATTCGAATAATTCCACTCGTCGGTATCTTTTTGTCTGGTCCCTAACATTTTCATTAAGAGCCGTTCTTTTAGAGTCTTCATGGTTATTTGTGGAATGATCAACGAGTCTCGAGGCATGTCAATTCTTCGGCGTTCAAGAAAGAGAGATAAAGAGAAAGAAATTGAGAAAAAAAAATGAAATATCGATCATACTTAATTATCGCAAATGCGATACATACATTAAAGGCCTTAATGACATGTGTTATGCAAGTCATAATAATTATGTTACAAAATTTTGTTGTTAATTACAATATCTCAAGTCAGCTTATACCAGCAGAAATGTTCCAATTATTACTAAATAATTATCACTAAAGAAACCAATCTCAATATTGAAAACATAATATATAATACAACTTATGAAGAATTATCCAGCAGTTTTTTCTATTATATTAATAAGTGCAATAGTGTGAATTGTTATAGTTATCCATATTGATTTCTCAAGTATATTCTGCAGTAATAAACGATAACGTGTTCCGTTGCGCAATTTCTCTTGGGCACAAGTAAGCGCGATCTGTGAGTAGGAGCGTAATAATCAACTGGAAAATAACAAATGACGATGTACACGTGAAGGCAATCTAGCGCAACAATTACCGCTACCTGACTTTAATTAGGCGAGACTGGTCGGAGAGAGAACCAGATATCCTTCGGTAGTCATCTCGGAGGTGTCTCGGGATACCGAGTCACGAGCGTTTACGTAAAGATTCCGACCGTGAGATCCCGGCGCGCTGAGATGCCGGAGGCGAAACAATGCGCCGTTAATTCGCGAATTAATTCGCCAACGCGAACAGTTATAACGACGGCGACGATCGGCCGGTTCGAGTTTCATCCAGGCTGTCGATCGATCGCGTGAGACTCGCTCTGCGGGACGACGACTAACGATTGGCATACTCCGATCGCGTAATGACGAGGCACGCACGCGGAAGAAAGGCCGAAGTCGTTTAACCACCGCTTTTCCATGTCATTACGCCGATCTGCCATTTTATATTTAGTCGGTGGGGATTCCAATTAGCTTCTCTCTCCGTCGTGCGCCTTATAAGAAGGTGTAGGACGAGTACATACTGTATATGTGGCGGGGAGCAAAGGCGCCTGACCTTCGGAAGGTCATCCGTCTTGCAGCGATGTACGATATGCTTCCGTGTACCATCCGTAGTAGCAAGGGACCCCGTGACGCTCGGTAAGGAATTGACCTTATGTGCGGCGAATTAAATCGTCGTTACCCAACGAAGCGCGACGGATTAGCCGATATTGAAATAATTAACCAGCTATGCTGAGTAAAAATTCATTATCACGTTAACGGTCGTGTTAAGTCTATCGTAAATTGTTCTCCCCATGATCTCTCGTTGCCATTACCTGAGGAAAGGTGATGGCGGCACTATGTATTTAAAAATTCGCGATCATAAATTGGAAATCATCGATGTCCGATTATTTATGCGCTTACATTTTTTCACGCGGTACATCCGAGAGGAAATAACAGTCACGCACCGATCGTAAATGCAAGGCGCATCGGACTGAAGACAGAACGCACAATCGCGATATCACTCGATGAAATTCAAAACGCCTATGATGGTTCTATAGTGCAAATATGCCTACCCGATCTTTGACCCGGTCCGGTATAGAGCGAAAAGATATTAATGCCGCTCCATGGAGGAAACAATGAGACGCTTGGTGCCTCGTCGCTGTAATCAGCGTTTCTCGAGCCAATAATCATTTCGCGGCGGAACGACAATTACGAAGACAATGACACTCGCGCAACGTTTCTCCCCTAAACACAGACATTAATATTCCCGCGTTCCGGGTTAATTATTGGATAGCTGGGCGTGCATCTATGTGAAAGTACTTGCTAACGAAGCGCAAAGAGTTTGTCTCGGAAATTGCACGCATGGGTCGTTTTAGCGTTTAATTTTAAACTTTTAAGATAACTTCACGACAATAAGTTTGTAAAATATCTATAGAGACATAATAACTATAAATTTTTAGAGTTGTGAAACTTGAAGAAGTTACATTTGTAAAAATAATTTTCCAAATTTTAAACTTGAGTTTATTTCAACAACTTTTCCAATTATACCTCAGCCACACAAAATCGTTAATAGCGAGTATTTCTCGCATAATCTCGAGATTTGCGTCTTTTTTCAAGAGAATGAAATCACGTACCATTGAGATTTTTTGCTCATCGAAGACATACCTTTCTCGGAGTTCTTTAATGACTCGAGTTCGTCCACGTCGCGAGGAAATCCATAAAATAATAATAATTTACGCGATAAATCGATAAAATAATAATTTACGCGAAGGAGGACGATGTCCTCTACGACGGCAGACAAGAGGCGAGTTTCAACCAAATAAAGTGGTCAGATGTGACACACTTATTCGGATACAATTACAAAAAGTGCGATAGCAAAAAAAGATTGATATTTTTGATTCGTGACGGCGATCATTGTTACACAATTCGCCGTGTAGCGGTCCATCTCGCGGATTCGCGAAAAGTGGCACGCCATCTGCTTGGCGAACATATGGCGAACATAGCGTAAGTCATTCAAGACGGTGAATATTACCTCGATACTGATAATAACTTGATATTAACTGTTATGCGCGTCCTTATAATTGCTGACTGTCTTAGACGTCCAACGGGAGAACGATTCCATGGTGTAATGATATTATGTACCCTGAGTAACGCGGCGCCGATGAGAAATTCACCAGTGAAAAGTCAGGCGACTATGATCTTGGCATTCCAGTTTGCGGGTTCGGGTAAAGGTGTACCAATCACGAATATCTCGAATTCAACGTGAAATTTCAAATTACGGGGTACCAACGCACAGTAATTGGTTGTACACGATGCATAATACGCAACCATTAATTATGTGAGCAAATATCACTTTCGTGATTTGATCGCCAATCAAAATCGGACGGATTTACTGTCGATTTGTCCAAGTCGAAAGTTTAACTTCGGGAAACTGAACGAAGTGAGGAGAATTAAAAGAGCTCTAGATCATCCAAGGATCTCTCAGAATCTCATGGAGTCTAGAATATATCGAACAATAAACATAGGTTCTACGACTCTTTCCTGGTGCTGATAACACACTTAAATCATTATTCCCTTTCACTGACAATTAAAAAAAAAAGGATTGCAGCAAAAGATACCAATCTTGAAGTTGCAAATGTACAAATCGTCGAGATTTCCGCGAACGCTTCTGGATCTGCGGAACACGCGTGAAATCTTGCGGAAACGGATGTCCCGAGCTGATCGAGGAAAGGAGTCGCGGGGTCACGGCAGGAAAAGGAAGAAAAGACTTGACGACTCCGAGAGAGATTACCGAGCACGCGAGCCTGCGCGATACAGTTTATTTGAACTGGGGATTCACGAAGTGGGGGAGACACAGCTCGGCGTTAGCGCACTGCCGCGTCTCTGCGGTTTGCGAACTTTAGTCGCGCGATCTCGTCCGAGGTGTCGAGGCACTTCTCGTCGAGCTGCTCTCGCAACTACGCTTTGATCGATCGGTCGTTCGATGGGTCGATCGTGCCGTATACATCCGGTTTTATGGGAAGAACTGAGCGACCCACCTGAGATCTCCGTTGGTCCAGGTGTTGATAATTTCGTACGACCCAGTCGCGAGGGAATCACACGTCCGAATCGCGAGGGAATTTAATTTAACTGACGGCTTCGAATTTTTATCTCGATTTTTTTTTTTTACATTGTTCGACGTCGACGGTGATATTTTTGAGGCGTAACACCTTAAAATATTCGGATCTTCTATCTCGACGTGGTCAGTTCTATTTGCACACGAGTGTGAGAATGCTTCGTATAAATTGATGCTTTTGATGGATACAACAGAACCCCGTTAAGTTTCGATGATCGACGAGGTGAGAAGGATAATTACAGTGAATTGGCCTTGACCCGAGTATCTCAACCGTGCTCCAAAAATCGTGAAAATAATGGATGTATAGAGGTTAGAATGAAACATTGTTACACTCGAAGTGGATTTCGTCGATGATGATCGTTGTTCTTTCTATTTCTCGGATATGGATAATAAACAAAGAATAGATATGTTACAGAAAGATAATATATAAGTAATTTATAAAAATATACATTTATCACATAATTTTGAACTATTTTCAAAAGAATCCAAATAATATTCTGTTATTAAATTTCATTATGCACTTTATATCGTCCCAGCAAACAGCAACAGTAGCATTACATCAACATTATAATTTCCCACTCAGCAATATAAATGTAATGTAACACATAATGTAGTATATAACAGTTACATTGTTGGAGAACCATATTGATGTAATTCTACTGTTAGTTTGTGTTTTACTGGGATGTGTTAGAATCTAAATTATAATTTTTTGAAACTGTCGTAATATCGTCACACATTGTAGATGTTAATTAATAACGATCGATCACGAATTTAACGATTTACTTTCACTATGCTGGAGTATTAGATCCTCTCACGGAAAATCCGTACTAACTTATACTCAAATTATTGTAAAATCTCCTGCTTTGTTCCTGGTATTTTAATTAATTATCATATCATTAGAAAGTTGCGCGCAGAAACTTTCATAAGCTCGATTAAAATCACTGGCAGGGTTACGTGCTTGGCGGCACGATAGTTCTTCTGTAGGAAAATTACATCAGGGATGTTCACAATGCACACAACGCCGCGTAGAAAACATAAAACATTAGAATAGGCCACTAATGGGCGAATTGCTAAATCTGGACTTTCACTTTGCACGATCTATTATGCACACAAATGCAGCGAGGCTTTTTAGCTTAACTCTGCGTGAATACGGCTTAATTACTCGATATCATGAATTCCTGCAATTCGTTTCTTGTCAGGTTTATGTCTACTTACATCATGTTCGACAAAACGGACGCTTTAACACTTGACATCTATCATACGTGACGAATGTCATCTTTAAACCCGCAGACAATAGCAGGAGACAGAGGCTACAGGGAGAAATCAAAAAGTCTTGACAAAAGAACTATTCTCGTCACAATCGTTTGTAGTCCTTTTGAAAATTTCGGTCGAAACAATAATTGTCCGTTATAAACATACGTGTGTAGCAGAAGATGAAAACGCGATTTCTGAAAAAGATCACACGAACGGAATAACAAGTATTCGTTCGCATACAATGCGCGTACTAACATGAGCAGGAGACCCTTGCAGTAAGACAAACAACGCGAGAAATATGGAAAAACGGAGATTTGTAAAGATGCATACGTGACCTATATACATGTAGGCCGGTCGTCGTGATAATTCACGATACCTTCGTCACGGTCGTTTTAGTCATAGGTAATTAAAACCCCATTACATGGCAATTATAGAAATTTCACGGGAGAAACATTTTATCGCGAATAAGGAGCCGCGAGTCTCACAAAAAAGAGAATTCCCCATTCTCATGTGTATTCATGACCGGAATCACAGATAATGCTCGGAATCCCCCGTCCGCGCATCATACCTTACATATGTAGAATATTAATTCTCGTCATTCGTATGCGATATCGCCGCGAATGCGCGTAGCCGTGGAATGTCGCAGGTGCAAGTCACTCAAGAAAGTACATTATGGATACTGTGCATGACAGCAAGCATGAATAAATTATATTCCATGTCACTCGGGGAGCTACTACAGACACAAATCATCGTTCCTAATTACGTGAAAATCCCGGGGATACAGAATCGGAGAGTGAATCGGATTAGAGTCGGAAACCTCTGTAGAGAAAGTATAATGATCGAGCATATGAGCTTTTTTTTTTTAGCGGCGAGTAATGAAATGGAAGTAGGACTGACAGTTACGTTTAGTATGCCATAGATTAAAAAGATTTTAAGAAAAATAATATTGAGTAATAGGGTTGTGATATTATAATGAATCATCCATTCGCTCTGATATGTTTTGTCTTCTGCACTGCTGCAGACAATGCATTTCTGCTGCACGCGTGTTACGACTTCAAAGACGACTTCAAGGGACATTTCGCAACTGACAGAGCGTGCCGTTTTATCATTCCGCCCATGTTTCTCTGCGACACAGAGCCGCTCATCTGAAAGACAAACACCAGTGGCGACACACTGGTATGCCACGTGAGATAATCATTGTCATAAATTCATCATCGTCATCATCGTCAAGTCGCCCGAAGTGCAATCACTCATTAGTTCGTGCGTTTTGCCGCTAGCGCATCACTGTCAAAACTGTCATGCCTCGCGAAATGACGAATTCCATCGAGAGTAGCTACAATGATGGAAGGAGAAATACACTTTTCCGACACGATTGCTAGGCGCATATCGTTATGTACAAAGAAATGAGCTAATCATTGCAAGAATCGCATTATACCAATTTCTAGAAACCTTTTCGTCGCGTTTTAAATCGCTCTATAATTATTAAAAAAATAAATTAGAAGATTAAATAAAGTATTCTCAATAATAATATAAAAAAAGCAATTGAAGTTAAAGAATAATGAGAATAAAACCGCATTTAATTTCAATTGCTTATTTTATGATTATTAAAGTTATGAAAATTGTTTCGAACAAGATTAAAAGATTTCTTTTTAAGGTAGTTGTTCCACCAAACACGTTTTCTTAGGATTTTTTTGAAATTTTGACAGATTATTATTTAAGTGATTCTGCATCGACTGGTGCAAAATGAAATTTATGGACTACACAGTTTTGGAGATATTTAATTTCAAAGTTCGAGTTTTTGAGAGTCTTATACATTGTACTATACGGGATACTGAAAATTTTCGTTATAAATATCGTTCTAACTTAGAAACTTTTCTTACGATTTTTATAAAAAACTAAAGTAATATTAAACAACAACTAATTTATTATTTAAAGATAGTTTTATTATAGCTTACTACACAGTTTCCGAAATATTATTAAAGAAATAATGAAAAAATTGTTGCGTCTATTATTGCGTCTATTATTCTTTCTTCTTTTTGCGTCTATTATTGCGTCTGTTGCCCGATTTTTCAAACGGGCAGTTAGTCGTACGGGATTGGCTAGAAATAGTACATAAACAGCAAAAAGTTTTGGACTTAGGAATTACGACTACTAACTGACTGTACGATGTACTCTAGCATAAATTTTTTGTTTCGACTGTCGTGAAACAACTACCTTAAATTGAAAAGTAATACTATTATTTTTTAAACCTTAGGATTATGCAACGGCTTATTGTTGTGTTAGAGACGGTGTCTCACATTTATTAAGTATGCAGACAGACAGTAAGTCATCTGATTTCTGACATTTATAAAACAAGAAAATTTTTTTGACAACGTGAAACACATACATTCACTGGAGATTGGTGAAATGTAAAAGGAACGAAGAAGCGAGTTTGGTGCCAAGTACTGTGAGAGATACTGTGTCGCGATGTCGTCGAGTGGTGAATTTTCGACGTTGTCGAGCGGCGAAGCCACTGGAACTGGCGAGGACTCGTTGCCGAGTTCGAGAGAAGCGACTGCCGAGGCCGCGGGTTCCGGCGGTGGTTTCATGCCACTGCGCGAGTTCCTGGACAGATTCTCACTGCCAAGGGTGGTCAGGGTCGAAGGTGCCGGTGGAAGGCCGATACTGCTGTACAAGCAACAGCAGAGATCGCTTAGAGTCACGGCTACGCTGCTGATGCATCGTTACCGTCACGACGTCAAAGTGGGACCGGAAATAGTCATCCCGGAAGGCTATCCTGGTAAGTACAATCTCAAATAGTACGCTGTGCGTTTGCTTGTATTCTTATGTTTACGTAAACAAATTTAGCAAGTAAATGAGACTGAGCAGAGAAGCAATTCTTTCTTAAATTAAAAAAAAAAACGTTCAATGCAGTTGATTTGAAAATATCATTCTGAAAGAGATCAAAGGGTAGTAATTTTTATTTGTAGTAATTATAAATTTTTCAAAGAGACATTTAATTTATTAGTGTAAATAATTAGTATAAATATTTTACAATTAGAAATCCGTACTATTTTTGTTTTCCACACTTTTAAAATAAATAATTAAAAGAAGAAGATTAGAATATAATACGCCGGACAAAAAATGTAGTTAATGAATAGTAAATCGCGTACGAAGACCCTGTACGGAATTAATTATCCGTCGCATTCCGGCCTTTGACTCGACGTATCGATCACGATGATCGATTATGTTCGCGGAATTGTATCGGAAACTCGATCTGAGATTAAAACGATTGCGGTGTGTTGCGTAAGAGCATGTCACGCAGTATGTTACAACTAATGGACTAATGGATTGACTAGAAAGAGAGTTCTTCGCAAAAAACTGTGATTTAAACACTTTTTTCTTTTAATTCTAAAAACATTTATGATATTCATTAAATGCGTGCCAATTTATTTACGATTTTTATTTCTACTGATCATAAAGATCATAAACTAAAGATAACTAAATTGAGCAATCATATTTTTAACAACTCGAATATTTATACGATATTGAGATTTTCTCGTAAATCGAAGAGAGAAGTGAAACACACACACGCGTTTGTCAATTTATTTATTCATGTTTAACTGCATATATGTATAATCAAGTTGTAGTAGGCACAGTGGTGATCTAAGCTTGCAAAAAGAAAGTAATATGATGGTGTGTGGTGGTTTAACAATGAAAACAAGTTTATTCTGAGAACGACACGCGAGTTTGATCAACGATTTATAGACATTGATGTAAAATTAAAGTATAATAGTGTTAAGGTTTTGTATTGCGCGCGCGCTATAGGAGGCGCTAGGTTTGATTTGCAGACCGTATTTTGTTTTTTGTAACCGCGCTTCGCGTCGTTCGTCGTCGTCGGTCGGTCGTCGTTGTTGCACGTTGTAAGAAAGAAACCGTCGTAATAAAGCAGGCATTTTTCGAAGCTCAATAGTTTCATTCAGAAACTCGACCCAATTACAGTAAAATTAATACACGAGTTTAACATTGGTCCTTCGAGCCCGGATATCAGTACAATCAGTGACAATTAGGAGAGTTTCAAGGAATATTTGGTAATATCGAGTTTGTCGTCGAGAAAAATCGTTCAAGAGGTTAACTAGAAAGGCAGAGAGTTACATTTGATATCACATACGTTACGGATAAGTAAGACACGCATCCAGCGTCAGTCGATAAATAGTCTTTGAGTTGCGTAAGTATTGTAGCATTTGCATTATCATACAGTATCATTGGGTATACTCGTAGTATACCGGAGATTTCAAAATGGCCGACGATTTTTCTGCGTTGGTAAGCCGCAGGGGCGTAGTGAAAGGGCAACTGACACGAATTTATAATTTTGTAAAGGCATTACCGTTAGAGTTATTAGATATTTCAGAGTGCGAAGTGAGACAACCAAGGCTTCTTGAATTATGGAGTGAATTTGATGTAATTCAGACAAAGATAGAAGGCATAGATACCAGTGATGGACAATTGCGAGAGCGAGATTTATTTGAAGAAAATTATTATCTCGCATCTGCGGAGCTTGCAAAACGTATCAATAAAAACACGCGTGTATCCAATCAAGGAAACATGAGGGTAAGTCAAGTAGGCATCTTATCCGAAGGCAGCACGCATGCGGAAAAGGTAAAGCTTCCGACTCTCGATTTACCTAAGTTCGATGGTAATTATGCGCAGTGGCTATTATTTAGAGACACATTTCAAGCATTGATTGACGGTAACAGTAAATTAGAAGATGTTCAAAAATTCTATTATTTGAAATCTTGTTTGCAAGGTGACGCGGCATCAATATTACAATCGTTAGAAATGTCCGCAGACAATTATCATACGGCATGGGAACTTCTCAAATCCCGTTTCGAGAATAAAAGATTATTAATTTATCATCACATTCAAGCGCTATTGGATTTAAGTTTTGTCACTAAGGAATCGGCATCTCAGCTGAGGAAACTATTAGACAATGCACAAAAACATCTTAGAGCTCTCAAAACATTGGGAGAACCAACAGACAGCTGGGATAGTCTTGTTATCCATATGCTGGCACTGAGATTGGACAACGCTACTAGGCGCAAGTGGGAATTAAGCTTACGAAGTAATGACGTACCTACTCAAAGGGAGTTCATAGATTTCCTATCACGGCATTGCGCAGTGTTAGAAACGTTGCAGCCGGGGAAAACCACATCCAATAATCCAGGATCCAAGTCTACACCGAAGAAAGAAAATTTAGTGTGTAATGTTAATCAGGCATCAGCCAAATCGTGCGTTTCTTGTCAGGGTAATCACGCGTTGTATAATTGTATTACTTTCAAAGCTTTGTCTGTTCCGGAGCGAATTAATGTAGTCAAGCGTTATCATTTGTGTTTTAACTGCTTACGTGCAGATCACATGGTAGATAGATGCAAGTCAGGTGGGTGCAAGCAATGCAGCCGAAAGCACAATACTCTGTTGCACCACGACGAACGCAAGTCCAAACCGACTCATGACGCGGTCAAAAATCCAGTTGAAGATCAAGGTCCGAGCCAAGCTGCGGATAGCAAAATTGTCTCAAGTGATTCAAATGCTTCGAATATGCAAATAAATTGTTCAGTACTTTCGACTAAATCTAAACGCAATAGTCAAGTATTGCTTGCAACCGCTATCGTAATAATGTATGATAAGTTCGGTAAATCGCATCGATGTAGGGCCTTTCTTGATGCAGGATCTCAGATGAATATAATGAGCAAGGATTTATATACACGTTTGCAGCTGACTAAACAGCAAACTGAAGTATCTTTAACGGGCATTGGTGGTAACTTCGTAGATATAAGGGGATGTGTACATGCCACCATACAGTCGTCAGTGAGCGAGTTTAAGGCCAAGCTATCATTTCTTTTGTTGGACAAAATAACAGAGCGCACGCCGTCGATGAGCGTGGATACTGAAGCATTGAATATACCGAGGAATATAAACCTAGCAGACCCGTCATATGAAACGCCCGGGAATATCGATCTTTTGTTAGGAAGTAACATTTTTTGGGACTTATTATGTATAGGTCAGATCAAATTGGGAAGACACTTGCCCGTACTGCAGAAGACCAAATTGGGGTGGATCGTCGGGGGAAATGCACCAGTGTATCAGTCTAATGGAGATTTAAGGAAAGCAGCTTTATGCGCAGTTGTGCAGAAGCCAGATTTACAGGATCAGCTCGAACGATTTTGGAAGGTGGAAGAATGTTTGCCTAAAACTAGGATGTCAGAGGAAGAAATGCGTTGCGAAGAGGAGTTTCAGAACACATATCAGCGGGACGTGTCAGGAAGATTCATTGTCAAATTTTCCTTTCGGGAAGATCCTAACCAGCTAGGCAGCTCTCTGGAATCGGCTAGGAAACGTGTGGATTCACTGTATCGAAGGTTGGATCGAGATTCAATACTAAAGGCGCGGTACCAGGCCTGTATGGACGAGTATTTGAGAATGGGTCATATGACTAAAATCAGGGATTGTGATCATCAAGTAGGAACCTTTTGTAATTATTTACCACATCATGCAGTGTTAAAGGAAGAGAGTCTCACCACAAAATTAAGAATAGTTTTTGATGGTTCATGCAAAGCGTCTTCTGGTAAATCGCTCAACGATATTTTGAGAGTGGGTCCTACCATTCAGCAAGAGCTATTTGCAATTCTTGTACGATTCAGACAGCATCAGTATGTTTTGACAGGAGATGTGGAGAAGATGTATAGACAGATATACCTTCACCCAGAACATCGAGGGTTACAAAGAGTTTTGTGGAAACCAGATGGGTCTCAATTGTCAGAGGAATTCGTGTTAAACACAGTCACCTTCGGGTTGGCTTCGTCTCCTTTCCTAGCTGTGAGATGTCTTCATCAATTAGCATATGATCACCGAATTTCGCATCCAAAGATTTCCGAGATCATATTAAATGATTTTTATATGGATGATCTGAACACTGGTGGCGACAGTATCAAAGAAATTCTATATATCAAGAAGGAAGTTGGCAAGATACTTCTAACAGGAGGATTTCCCATGAGAAAATGGAGATCAAATGCTGACATTACATTGGAAAGCGATAACCGTGATTCTGATCTTCAATCCTTGGGAGGATCAATTAAAACCTTAGGGCTTTACTGGAATCCGGTGACTGATTCATTATCTTATAAAGTGGAGCTAGCAGAGATAAATCGAATTACGAAAAGAACAATTCTGTCATTCATAGCACAGATTTACGACCCATTGGGATTAATTAGTCCTATTTGCATTCAAGCTAAAATTATTTTACAGCACTTATGGCAGAGTAAGACGGGTTGGGACGAATCTTTACCAACCGATTTGCACACCATGTGGTTACGATATTATCAACCGTTGCCTCGCCTACGGGAAATAACTATTCCTAGACGAATTGTTGAAGCTAACAACATCAAGTTAGAGATCCACGGATTTTGTGACGCCTCAGAAAGGGCTTATGGAGCCTGTCTGTATCTGAGATCTACTAGCTCTATAGGAGAGCACCAGAGCAGGTTAATTTGTGCCAAGTCAAGAGTGGCTCCATTGAAGAGAATCAGTCTTCCAAGGCTGGAGTTATGTGGAGCTCTACTACTTGCCAGATTAATGGATAAAACCACCAGAGCATTAACATTGACGATTAGTGAAGTACATTACTGGTGCGATTCTACTATCACTTTAGCGTGGATAAATGGAGAATCATCTCAATGGAAAACCTTCATAGCGAATCGAGTCGCAGAGATTCAAGAGTTGTCATCAAGGTCGCAATGGCATCACGTTCGGTCACAAGAAAACCCTGCTGATTTACTGTCTAGAGGCGTTTCTCCAGAAATATTGGACGATCTCTCTCTTTGGTGGAAAGGTCCGACGTGGTTGGTTGCGGAGCATCATATTCAATACTCCTCAGTACAAACTTCACTGGATAATATGCCAGAACGGAAACTTCGAGTGGTTGCCTGCGCAAGAGGTGAGGACCGAGAGATGGAGCTGTGGAAAAGACACTCTTCGCTGAACAAATTAAGAAGAGTTTTAGCATACTGCTTGAGATTTGTCGCCAACAGTAGAAAAACAGCAGATCGTCAGACTGGGCCGCTTTCGGTAATAGAACTTGAAAAATCTATGTTTTTCATAATTAGAGCTAGCCAGGCCAGGCATTTTTCTCAGGAAATTGCTTTTCTCCAAGCAAATCGACCTATTCATGTGAAGAGTCGGTTATTATGTCTAAATCCATTTCTGGACCAGTCCGGATTACTTCGTGTCGGTGGGCGTCTGAAGAACTCTGCCGTATCTTACTCGCAAAGATTTCCCGCTATACTAGCCTCTCACGATCACATAACTACATTAATAATCCGTGAGGCGCACTTGAAAAATTTGCATGCTGGCCCAGAGGCTTTGTTAAGCACATTACGCGAACAATATTGGATCTTGTCAGGTCGATCAGCAATTAGAAGGGTTTTACATCGATGTTTAATCTGTTATAGGTTCAAATGTAAACCTCCGCAAGAATTAATGGGAGATTTACCGACCGACAGAGTAACTCCGACACGACCATTTCAAAATGTGGGTGTTGACTATGGTGGTCCCTTTAAAATTAAGATTTCTCGGAATAAAACGGCCAAAGCGTATCTTTGTTTATTTATCTGCTTTGCAACTCGTGCCGTTCATTTAGAATTAGTCAGTGATCTAAGTACTACAGCATTCCTTAACGCTTTAAGACGTTTTATATCAAGAAGAGGTAAATGCAAGAACATTTACTCCGATAATGGCACCAATTTTGTCGGTGCGAACAATGATTTGCGGGATTTGGCGGTTTTACTACGCGATCCGAATCACCAACAAAGGGTTGAAGTTTTTTTAAGCGAGCAAATGATACAGTGGCATTTTATACCTCCGTACTCTCCGCATGTAGGAGGATTATGGGAGGCTGGGATTAAATCGACAAAAACCCATTTAAGGAAGGTGCTAGGGGAGGCTCTCCTCACCTTTGAGGAATTTTATACATTAATTACGGAAATAGAAGCTTGTCTTAATTCTAGACCGGTCACGCCGATGTCCAATGATCCTTCAGATTTGACGGCGTTAACACCTGGACATTTTTTAATAGGAGCTCCTTTAACAGCCATACCTCAACTCGATTTTACAGACGTTCCGTGTAATAGGCTGACTCGTTACCAACTTCTTATTAAGCTTCAACAACATTTTTGGAATCGTTGGAGTCGCGAATATTTATCACAGCTCCAACCTCGTCACAAGTGGAATCGCGCAACCTCAGAAAACGATAAACCAAAGCCAGGCATGTTGGTAATCCTCAAGGATGAGCAGGTGCCTCCTCTCAGATGGAAACTTGGCAGAATTACAGAGGTGTATCCCGATAAGAACGGTCATGTCCGTGTTGTAAATGTAAAGACCGTTGAAGGTCTCGTCAAACGAACGTTACCTAAAATTTGTATTCTTCCTATTTTGGATAATTAGCATTTAATTACGTTAAGTAAACGCCTATCTTGCGTCTTGACATAGTCGTTCCACAATTTTATTTTAGATTGAAATTTTATATTTCAAGGCGGGCGAGATGTTAAGGTTTTGTATTGCGCGCGCGCTATAGGAGGCGCTAGGTTTGATTTGCAGACCGTATTTTGTTTTTTGTAACCGCGCTTCGCGTCGTTCGTCGTCGTCGGTCGGTCGTCGTTGTTGCACGTTGTAAGAAAGAAACCGTCGTAATAAAGCAGGCATTTTTCGAAGCTCAATAGTTTCATTCAGAAACTCGACCCAATTACAGTAAAATTAATACACGAGTTTAACAATAGATATGATGTAAGTAAACATTTATATAAAATTCAGAAATAAAATGTATATAATAATACTATCCCCGATGATACATGATAATAATAACCTCCAAGAAAATATTATTATAAAATGTAGAAACTTAATTTATGAATTAAACATTTTTTTATCATAAATGTTGATGACGAAATAAATAAAAATTTTGTTTTACGAGATAATTTTATATACATTAATATACATTATATACATTAATACCTACTTTTCTTGTGAAACATCGAATGTTACCTCGAATGCAAAATGCAGTAACGACGCGATGTGATGCCGCAAGGACCGTTCGACAAGTATTACTCAACGCGCAGAAATACATAGACGCGGCCTCGCGCATAATCTACATAGAAACGTTTCAATTTTCTCGGGTGCGGCGTAGCCACACTTGTTACATCTGCCACACCGGCAACAACAATTTCTCACGGCCGTAATCGCGCTCGCGAGCGTGTTTAGCGTGTTTAGCGTGCTCTCTCTCTCTCTCTCTCTCTCTCGGCGCCGGTTCATAGTTCTCGCTGGCAAGAAGTACGAACGAACGAGCGGAGCGAGCGTCGGCCTATAAATAGTGAAGGAAAGTATGAGGTAACGCGGCAGAGCGTGTCGCGAATTATAATTTAATATCGCCCCGGCTTGTAACACCGCGAATATGTTCGCGGTAATGTCTATGCGCAGAAACGTACGCGAGTGTATGAATCTCGTGACGATCCCCTCACATCGCTCGACAAACGAAATAGAGCGAAGGAGAAAGGGGGAAAGGAAGGAGAAAATCTAGTCGCGGAAGGAGAAGGAAAGACAGAGGAAAACGCGCGCTATGAGGGACAAACAACGCGCTAACATATTATTCAGTTACCGCCGGGCGCGGGTAGGTGGTCAGTGACATACGGCCGTGAATAATATCCCACTTGTATTAACATAACGCCTGACAATACTTTTTTTTCAATGAACCGTGAATTACAAATGCACGGACGCCGGATTGGCGTGGGACGAGATTACGTCGAGGAGGACTCGCTTGCTCGCGCGAGGCAGAACAGCGAAAGTCGAGATAAGTACCGTTTTATAACAACGATCTGACAATAAACAGCCGAGGCAGAAAACGAAGACTTCAAACATTGTAAGGTACATTAGATAGATATAATCCGATCAATCGTCGTTAGAACTGGTTACTGTGACTGTAATGTTTGCAAGTATCAGTGCTCGTTAGGTGTCAGATACTTGAAATAAAAAGTTTCATCTTCTATTTATTTTTTCATTAGATTTTATGTCATCTTATAATTCTCCGTGTTTGGTTACAATCGCTTGCTAACGAAGTCCGCCCCTAATCCCGACGCAACCCCATGTAACGATTCATGTCAAGGTGTTGGTCAATGTGCTAGGCGGCGATTAATCGCGATCGCGACCATGAATGCACGCGCGTGAGTGCTTGATCGTGCGTGGGATTACACGAAAGTATAATCAGCTACGTAAAAATGACTTTTCTAGGGGACTAAACAGTAAACACATAAGTTGAATTTGCCTGTAAGATATTTCGTTACTGGCAAAGCACGGTATCTCTTTCAGTGTGAACTTAAAACTTACTTGCTGTTATTTCTTTAATTAAAAATTATTTTGAAACGTTACGCTATTTTTAAAATAGGTGCCAGTTCGATTGTTATAACGTACTTTATAATTTTTATTAATCATTGCTGGCAAAACAAACATTTGACATTTCTAAAAATGTCTTTAATTAAAAATCTATACTATATATTTATACCTTAACTTTCATACATATTATTTATTCTCAACCATGTTCGTGTTACGCGCGTCGCGTTATATGCGACGACACATGGTGGAATGATCAATTTCCAATGTTTCCACTTAGCCATATACCAATACGTTGACCTTTCCCAGCGTTTCGTTCAAACGTGCACGTTACTCTCTTCGCCTGTTAGACTTTGTATTTTGCTTCGTTTCGCATTTCGCGAAGATATAACCTCACCGTCACTACTAATCTATAATGAGTATTTATAGAAGGTATGATTCTTTTGATACAAGTAGTGTTGGAAGCCGATAAGATTATACCTCTAATCTCGCGCCACTGGCTTTAAGTTTCAACACTACACCTCTTTCGTCGTTCTGTTATTATTGAAATTTACATAAGCGGGATAGCCGCATGATGTTGCCGCAACAACTGGTATTACTTGGCGCAACTTTATTAACACTTTTTGAGAAGAGGATTTCCGTGAGTAGAGCCGCGACTGAACCCCTTTGACCCTTCGCTCGGGATCGTTTTCTTTCGCATCGTGCCGGGTCGAGTTGTCTATCAACTGTTCATAGACGCTTTATGTGCTCGGGTCCGAGTCACACGACGGAAAAAAGAAAAAGGGATCTTTACAACCGGGTAAATATCGTGAAAGTGCACTCGTGACTTGACCATGACGTGGGAGTGCCGCTTAAAAAAAAATCTTGGGTCAGTTACAGTTCACTGATGAGCTGAACGAAATTACGACGATCAACTGAATGAACTGAACTTATGCAATATTCTTTTTGTAAGGAAATGATCCGATTTTTTCTTTCTTTCAATCAGTCATACATTTTATATTCGCTATTCTATATTTTATAATCTATAGTATATTTTTTAGTTATTTTAGTATATATTACATTCTATGTTTTATAATCCCTGAAAGTTGTATGGTGTATCCTTTTTCTGACTAACAATGAGTTATATCACTTTGATTATCAGCGAATCATATATACATTGCATTTATATTTAAAAAAAATTTTTTTAAAGTCAGTTTTATTACCTTAAAGTTTTTTTTATTTAAATGTGACTGTTTTTCAACCAATTAAAATTCTCCTTTTCTTTTATAATAAAAAAATCCCCGAAAGTGATCCTTGATATGAGAATAATCACGGTATTAACCCTTTGCACTCCGAATTATATTTCATCTATTGGTTTGGACTTGAAAAAATGTCGAGTGAGACTCGACAAAGGAGCTCCTGAAATAAAAACTGATGTCGAGTCACACTCGACATAGGAGTGCAAAGGGTTAATCAGTCACGTAATACACGGTATTACGTATGATTTTCTAAACACTTATACTGATTCATTATATAATAAATTTAAATATTATATTTTTTTTTTTAATTCTCACGACATAGCTCTTTTCCCACAGATTCTCTGATGTTACATTTGAATGCTTTAGTAAGGTGAACTTAACGAGTTTATGGAGCTTGAAGCTACCTTTGCATAATAATTAAACACGTCTCGATAAATAACAAAGAACAACATGCCCCATCACTAATATTCCGTAGCACTTCTCGATTGGAAACCATTCGTCATGACCGAGCGATTACACGCAGCCTCGAGCGCAACTTAAGTCACTCGGAATGTCGGAATTCAGTAGTGGGTGAAAAGGAACGCTAGATGTTATTGGGCGGAAGTGCCGGCCGCGCTTTGTGATTTCTCTATGCATAACCCGTTGATTTACAGTCAGAAATACGTCGCAACGCACGCAAATGCTCGTATATAAGCTTCCACGCAGATCTTGAATTTGTTGTATCTCGCGACTCTCTCTCTCTCTTTTTCTTTCGGCTATACATCTTTCACGCACTTCCGAGATTTGCATAAATCTCGGAAACGCGAAGGAGGCGCGAAATCGAAAGTTCAGCATCGCCGTCTCGCCGGTATTAACTGCAAGGGGCGTATTCCCGTGCCTTTTACGACCGCGAGCCAAGAGAATTCCACCCGACGCAAGACGATCGCTTCTCGATGGCGAGGCTGCGAGGAAGCCGCTGGAACGGGGCAGCGTGGAAGAGACGCAGTTTATGGCAAATAAAATCGAAACGATTTCCGATTTTATTTCTGTCATATATATATATATACACACACACACACACACACACACACACACACACACACACACACATACACACACATATATACACATATATATACATATACATATGTATATATGTGTGTATATATATATATATATATATATATATATATATATACATATATATACACACACACACACACACACACACACACACACACACACACACGCTATCAACACATATATATATATATATATATATATATATATATATATATAGAAACAATGATCAGTCCACATGACAGGTCTTGCACGCGAAGAACCACGTATCTATTGCTTGAATTCCGCGTTGTGAGAATAACATACTTGAAGTGTATAACGAATAATTTACGGGCGGAACTAATTAATCGGGCGTTAATCTTCTGACGTCAGTTTATAAACTCGCGATCTCAGGTATCATTGGATAAAAGTGCTCGAGTGCACCTTCGAACGCTGAATGCACCTAAGCACGCACGCACGGCAGGAGTATCCGTGGATTTTTTATCAATTAGTGTATTAACGAATAGCGAGGCACGCGGGCTTCCGCAATTGCTAAGGGGATCGCGATGGGATTATAGCGCTCATGAAAAAGTTAGCGAAGCATTAATTGTCGTTTACCTATATCCAGCATTGTCCTTCGATAACTACCTCGCGCGACTACTGAAAATATACTCGCTTCCACGATTTTTATAACTGATACACAAAATGGAAAATCGCACTATCCTTCGTCGATATAAACTAATTATAATTTGCAGCTGACAAAACTCACGAGAATTAAAAATATCGAATAAACCGTTATAGAAAATAGAATATACATAAATTATACGATTGCGTCTTTTATATTTGACTTTATTTTTAAGAAATTCTTCTTTCAGATAATTTCTGTTTTACTTTATTCAATGACATAATCATGTATACCTTATAATGTTATCTTCTTAAATACTGAATGTGGTTGCTAGGCAAATAGCGAAAGCCGCGGCGCGTTAATTGTCGCTTATGTATATTTCGCATTAGTCTTACTTCGATAAGCACTTTGCGCGCAATTCTCGCCTACGATTTGCAGAACGGAGAGTTCCGAACTGTGTGTATAGAGTGTAAACGCTATATCACGATATCTCGCGGAAGCATTACCTCGTTAAAAGACAACGCATGCCCGTAGTTCCGCGCACACTTTGACTCGCCGATATTCTCAGTTTCAATTATAATATATTATTTCGCACAGCTACAGTTTTCCAAGCGATTAAGTGCCGCCTTAATGATTATGACTTAAAGATAAGGAGAGTTACGGACAGAAGTTTTTCACTTTCAAAATAATACATTTAAAATTGAAAACAAATGTAAAACAATTTACAACGACTCCTTGGATATCAAATCTTAAAATGAAATAAAAGCCTTTTTAGAACCAAAATATATGACATAGAGTACAAATTTATTATAAACATAGGTAAAAACATGTCGCAATAAATTATACATACATAATTGTCAAACGCATCAGAATCTATGTCATATATACATATATTTTGGTCTTAAAAAAATAATACATTTACCTTACTGTTAGGTTTCGAAAAAAAATGTTTTCCTTTTTGTTAACTTTTTTTGGTAGTTTTTCAGAAAGAGTGAACATCACCGTGAATTATGTGTTTTTTTTTCTAGTGATATATTATTACCCGACAACTAACACCAAGAATGGTTTATGCGACTGCATGTCCACAGATTATAATGTTTAATTGCCATACTCACTATCCATGAAGACAGCACTTTAATACCTTCGTAGTATTTTACATTTATTAGCCGGATGTTGTGACTTTTAGAACACTTAAAGGTACACTCTTCTTATAATTTACTTATAATTCGCTTGCTTTGTTATCTCATAAATGTAATTTTAATCGCGCATCATTCCATCCTGAGATATATTTATCGATAACGTCATCGACGTTCACGACACAACATGTAACAACATTGAAATACAGCTTGCAAGGTAGTTCAAGGTAGTTTACAGGTGTAAACACCAGTTTGAAAAGGAATAGGCATACATCGAGCGCGTTTGATTGCAACGCACAAGTCGAAGATTACGCTATTGAGAAAATCGAGCGGTAGTTCTTGGAACGTAAACGTGACAGCTGAGCCTTGAAATACATCTCGCAATTGATTAATACACTAATGTACTCACTACCCACATCCATTTATAATGCACGATCCTATCGTAAGAAATATTTTGATAAGAGAAAAATCAAAACTCTAATTAATTCATAAATTTACGAAATTCGATCAATGTTGGTTCACATAACCCTCTAATTTCACTGCTATCAATCTATCTAAACTTTTCTCGATTCATTTAGTTGCGACGAAGCCAGTTTAATTAGCATTTGCAAATCGAATTAACATATTCTGCCTTCGAGCAACTCAATTTACGTCAATACGTTTTCAAAACGCTTCCTATGAGATGTTATCGGAAAAAATTTTCGAAGATAAACAGCCACAACTCTTCGTCGACACAGAGCCATTGTGTCTATTGTGCCTCGTTCTTCATTCAAGGCGCGAAAAGAAGCTTTTCTGCGTGAATTCTCGTGTGTGAGCAGCACTGTATTAGCATGCCGCGACGTGCGCCAACATCGGGCTTATGCTAGCCGTTCGGTAAATGAATTATTGTGTCGAGCACACAGGAGGCGCGGCAAAGCGTTGTGTAACGCGAGGAGAAGGCCATTCCGGCTTCTTAGAATTTTACAACTCGCGCGGTTCACGTCTTGGACCCTCTCCGCGATGATGTAGCAGCCTTTCATAACCCATTTTAATAGCCACACCCAAGAAATTTCGAAGCAGTCCTATCGTCCCATCGATATACAAGACCGATTTCCGATATCCAGAACAACCGGGTCTTTCGCAACAGCCATTTTCGACATCGGGAAGTCTATTTATAAAATTATCTACCTGAATTCCGACGCAGATTGCTAAAGCTGAAAATTAATAAGTAACTCACGGAATTTATCTAAACGTAGAAATAAAGGATCTTCCTTTTGTCTTCAAGATTCTGCGAAAAAGTTGTCTCAATTCTCATTTATCATCGAACGTCCGCGATTTCCATTAACTAAACATTCAGATCGGGATATGATAACACACATTCGCTGGAACACGCAATAAATCTCCCTCCCTCCTTTCTCGTTGAGAATTGTGTGTTTGTAATGAGTGCTCTTGGAGGAACGATTAGCTTCCGGCGGATGAAGTATTCGATCGCGTACTTGATATCACGTACTCCCACTGTGAAATTGGAGCGATCTTCCTCGCAGCAGGAAGAAGAATCAAAGAGGAGATCCTGTTAACCCCACGTGCATCTTGCAGATTGCTATTCTATCGAGAAGCCTTCGCCACCACTACGGATGAACGGGAACGAACCCCGGTTTAGAAAAGTTACGAGTACGGCTGTAATCTAGGAATAATTCTCGATCCTTCACGGTACACTCTTCGTAAAAGATTTTATTCCTTTATATCATTTAATTTTTTCGCAGAATATAGAGCCTTTCGCGAGAAGATTAAAATAACGATTCCACAGATTTGATATACATATTTTTTTTATTTAAAAATGTTTATTTATAATAGTTGTGAATTTGTTTAATGTTTTAAATATATATTTTTTCTTTTTCCTCGCGAATTTTTACGAGAATGAATTTAATAGAATTATAGATTAAATGTACACAAGGCGCTGTAACATCATTGTTTAATAAAACAAAGTTCCGCCATTAAATTAATAAAGATCTCTCATAGTACATATTTGATTTCTTCTTCCGTATGTCGTCAAAATTGTTCGAGAAAAAGAGATTACCATGCTACCATGTTACCGAGCATGAAATCGATATTACTTATGGTAATCGAAGCGCAGTTCCCGCACGAGCGTTCATTCCATGAATGCATGTTCCGCAAATTACACTAATATTCCGGATACGCTGAAGCTTCAGTGAAATATCTGGCGCATAATTTCTACGGAGGAAAAAGACGAGCTCGTGTGCGTGATAACAGACGGGCCAGTGAAGAAGTTCAGCTTGGAAAATCGTGCTGGTTTCTGCTAACCCCGTGCACGCGTGCACATCGTCTCGAGATTGCTACCCTTACATACGCGAGCGCGTACTCCGCGCCACCGCGGAGCTCTGCACACGAGACACACACTGTATAATCCCGACGATAATTCTCAACGTACTCGGCGTTACAGCCGCGGTATTCGCCGCAGATGTAAATACCCCCGGGCTCCTGGGAGCCCCACGGGTATTAAACATACGTTCCCCGGGTAGTCGACAAATTGCTCGCATGAACCAGAATAATTAGCATCCCTAGCCTCCGGTGGTGTATGCCAGCTCGTCTTCCCTCTTTCTCCCCCTTTCTTTCCTTCTCTATACAGACTTGGTCCTCGCGTATCCTTCCTCCTTCTTCCTTCTCCATATCTCTCCGACAACTCTTATACCACTTGAATCAGGATGGCACGTCCGGGGAATATACGGAACGGAACGTCCGTGTCTCTCCTTTTCTCGCTCAACGATCAGTTCTGTCCTTCTCCGTCCGTCTCATTGTGCCGATACACCACGTCCCGTGGTTGCGTTTAATCAGCCCCGCTGACTTGATGCACGCCATACCGTCCAGTCCCTGGCGTGCGTGCCGGCTGCTTAAGAATGTAATTTAATATGTGACGTTACCGCGGGCACCGCCGTGTCATATTTATAGGTATTTATGCATCAGCTTCGCGGGCACGTTTGAGCCGCGCGCTGTGCGCGAGCTCATTGAAATTGCCTCCCGAGGAGGAGGTATTGCTGTACATGTACATACTATTCTGGATTCTCATACTATCGTACCGCGTAGGTGGGAGGAATTTATCGTTGTTTATCGTCGGTTAGCCTTACGCATCGCGCCGATTCTCTTCGCGAGCAAAGAGAAAAAGGGAGAGTGAGAGAGAGAGAGAGAGACGCATCGCAGCTACACCTGCTGTTAACATAATTTATTCCAGCCCGCCGTTCGCTGCGCTCGTCAACCTTATACATCAATCTCGAATACGTATATTTATTTTTTAACAGAACCTAGTCGCGATCCCTACTCTCGGTCTCGCGTGGTACATACTAACTTTATGTACCTCTTAACCTTTTAGAGACTCCCGCTGCATATATGCAAGTGTACACAGTGGTGTTGTCTTAGAAAAACATACTGAAAATTAGCATGTAAAATGAACACATACAATTCTTTATGATCCCATTAGCGTGACGTATAATGTTGATTGTGACCCATATCGTACATAGTATAATATCTTTTAAAATTATTAACTTCAGAATATAGTAAAAACTGTGATAAAATAACCATAATACTGTCTCGGAAGAAAAAGTACATTAACATTCGAAGATACATGTATGCCAGAGGCGAATAAATAATAATGATAAATTTACAATAATGTATGGTATGAAATAAATCTGACTGAAACGAAGTGATTATCTAACCACGTTTTCACAACTTTGCGTATCATATTTAACATGTAAAATTGTAGTTTGTTACTCCTCCAAGTTGTAGATGAAAACACGTTGTAACAAGCGAAGTGTGTCATTACGTAATGCTAATACAATTTAGAAATCAATTCCGTACTGGTCAGAAACGAACATCGCGTCTATACCACACTTCATTTAGATTTCACTTTAACGTGATAGAGTAGAAATCTAATTTTTATAACTATCTATATGAATTACAAGTGATATAACTCGTTCAAGATACATGTGCATGAAAAGGACGATGCAATCACGGTGAAATTATGTTCATCGAGATGTCTCGCGAAGTCAGGTCACAAGATACAAGCGTAAGCTTCGTTATTACCGTACCGACTTCCTTTTCTGGGACGACGGGGGCGTGAACGTATATCGTATCAATACATCACATAAGACATAAGAATTAATCGATTTCCACCATCGATGCGTTCGAAGGTGGGCGTTAAGAGAGACACATGCTGATGACACATTGTGTCTCGCGTGATAAATATTAAATTTTATCACCTCGACATAATGTTTCTACTGTAACCGTGATGAATTCATTAAAATTTAATACTTCAATTCCACTTGAGATGTAACTTATTTGATTATCTCGTTTTCAGATATTTGCGTACGCTCATTGAAATACTGTACATCATGGAAGAGATCGTCACGGTATCCCCTCAGTGCCATCGCGTGTTATTTATAACCTGTTTCGTCGTGTGTGCAACGAATACGCGGGCGCGTCGTGAGGAATATAATTTTCCGCATTTTCCGCGCGTTTTCTCGAGTGCCGTGCGGATTCATGACGTACCATCGCCGTCGGCGAAACGCCCTAATGATGCGCTGTGCAGGCGCGCGTGCATTCGTCGTCGTCCTGATCTTGCACACGGTGTGTAATATCGTCGAAGTGTCGAACCATGTCGAAGAGCATCGCTAGCGTTAAGAGAATCCTTCCCGTTAGTTAACTCGCGCGTCTACTTGAGAAATCTTTATTCCCGAGATTCGCGATAGCAAGACCATGTTTCGAAATTGATTCGCGATAGCGAAACCACGGGTATGAAAACGTTATCAATTACCTGGTACTCTCTGATCTATAGTCATTCCCAGAATAAGAAAAAAAACATTTCTGATTCTAATATTTCTAATAGAGAATTATAAAAAAATATACATAGAGAGTGCACACCCTATGGAATTTCTAGTCAAAATAAAATTTTCTATTTTCTTATTTTATGTAGTACATTATAATTTAGTTATATTATCGCCGCAACAATCAGAAAGCAGAGAATATTGCGATTTTAAATTTAAAAAAAGTATATTATTATAATATTATAATATTAATTATATAATATTATATTAATAATATTAATAATTTGTTCCACATACCAATTGTATAGACTGTATTGTTACGTCACTGAAGAGGACTCTGTGAGTTCGAAACGCGTATGACAATTGTTCAACTTTTATGTAAATTTTAATATATGAACTTCTTTATTATAATTATTATTATTTATTATTATAACTCAAATGAAAGGGGGACTAGTTGACATCAAACTGGCATATGATTGGTGAGCTACGAGCCGACTTGGTTTTGTTAGACTTTAAACCGCAGTGATTCACCAACTTTTTGAAATCTAGATTCGATTTCCATTTTTAGGAGATTAATAAATATCATCTCAACTTGTGAGATGAAGAAATTATTGCGAAAAATATTACCTCAGCCAGGATTCGAACCTGGAACTCCCCCATTCCGTGCGGGTGTCATACCAATTCGACCACCGAGGCATGTGATAATATTTATCGCAATAATAAGTACACTAAGAGAGACGCTTTCTCAGGCAGCGCCTCTAGTGAGGGACACCAAATTTTTAAGTCATTGGTGAGATATAACTGTAATTTAATTTCTACTGGCAAAGAAAATGATCTTTCGTTACAGTTTATTATTATAATTAGTCTTTTGTTTTGAAAAATGTCCGGCTCTTAAAAGGCTTATGTGTTTACTTATATAATAATATTAATAATATTATAATATTAATATTATTATATTAATATATTATCTAGGTGTGTATGATTATAAAATATATTCAGACAAAATTACGTTTACGTTATACTTTCTTATTTAAAATCGCAATATAATATTCTCTGCTTTCTGATTATTTCGCATTTCTAAGGCTTGTTAAAGAAAGATGGCAGATAAAAAAGAATTCGATCCAACTTCGTGATCGATAATTTTTTAAAACTATTTCTTTACTCCAAAAAGAGGGATCGTTGTCTATGGTAGACAATAAACACTCAAAAACATCACTACTCGCTTGCCAAAAGGCAAGATAGGCGATTTATAGCTATCGTCAGCAACAGAGGAAAAGGCTCGGGGAGACTGCGCACGCGGAGGACGTTCGATTCGAGGCCGAGATTGCTGGCGGAACCTTGAGGCGCGATCGTAACTCATAATTGATGAGCGGCACGTCGAGGATCCAGATCTCCGCGGATCGGCGTTGCCCAGAAAAAGTCGCCCGAGTCGGCACTGGGAATAGCACGCGTGCCCCCTTGCTCATGATGACTTTATAATGTCGTATCGAGGGGCCCCGACCGCGGGCAATTATTATCCGTTTCGGTCCGCACTTTTCCGCATCGGCATCGCGGCCGACAACGCTCGCGGCGGCGACCTTAATTACAAGGATACCCCGAGACAGTGAAGGAGACCCCGCGCGAATTCCCGGGCGTACATTGTCGTTGCATCGCGAGGGATTACGTTGCAAATCTGTGGCGTGTCGATTCATATCCCGCTCCGGAGAGAAAGAGAGAGAGAGAGAGACCCACCAGTCAGTCGTAAACATGGTTGTATTATTGCAGTCGTAAAGAGGATACGATCGAAAGCGTGAGAGAGAGAGAGAGAGAGTTTCATCGTTTCTCGCCGGTCGTAATTTTCGAGATTCCCGATGAATCGCTATAAAACAAAATCTTATCGCTCTATCGTCGCGAATCGGCTATTTCTCTCGAGCATATCGTCATCACGAGATCAAAAGTTGACAAATATGGAAAAATATTGAAGCATCGTGTATCTCCTCACGTACCCACTCTTTCCCAATTACATGCACATGTATACTTGTTACTTTGAACTTGTTTCGTTGAAGTCGTACTGCAGAATTCTAAAGCTAATCATTATCATTTTCCGATTTCCTTCATCGTCACGGACGTGGGGATCGAACGAGGGATTCTTCGCCGAGCGTTTCTACCGAGCATTTTCACCGACAAAACTATCGGGACATATCTAAGAATCATACGAAGAAAGATAATGTTACAACTCCGCCTCTCTTTCTCGCGCACGGAACACGTGGGTGTATCGGCACGGTTGCATAAAATCGCCAGTGGTCTTGTCTCGCGTTACTACCTTGTCTTCGCGATTAGACTGTTGAACTTTTCAATACGGCCTGTTCATAGATCCGAACATCGTGCGTAGGCTTAGACATTTTTCTCAATCTTACGAGCCATGTATTAGCATAGCAACCCCGTTGATGTGTTGATGACATAGTTATACCGACATATAAGAAGAAAGAAAATATCATTTCTTGTTTATCATCATCCAACTGCATTCAAATATTATTCTTTTATAATCTTTTCATCTTTTTTATTTCTCTTTCATTTTCATTTTTATTTTTAGATCTGTTTTATCGCATATCCTTTCTTCGTGACTGCAAGAAGAAACGATTTGTGACTACAATGCGAAGAAATTTTTGTTTCTTTCAATCGATGTAATCGTCTTTTGGGAATCCCGTCGACAATTCGATAACTTTTTCTCTTTCCGAGAATAACGAAAAATTAAAGTGAATAATTAAAATTTTTCGTTGCGCACAAATTTATTTGCCAATTAATTCAAGAAGTGTGAGTCTGTGCTAAGAAGCGAATGACGTTGTCAATATACTGTTCAGCATCGTACTTCATGTATGCACCGCTGCGTGCAATCAGGAAGAATCAAGATCACTACTATTTTTAGTTACTGTCGAGAAGATTCGTGACGAAATAAAATGCGGCTGTTAATACGATTAACTTGATGCAACCATGTACGCGGAAAAGATGTAGGAAATTCTATCTCATTGATACGGATGCTACAGTTGATTAGAAAATAATTTTGAATTATAAGTAAGAGGAGAAATTAAAGACATCTATTAAGTGAGTAATTTCTTAATTTAGATAAATAGAAATATATATATAAGATAAAAAGAGCACTGTGTGCGCATTTACTAATTTGATTATGTCAATTATATCCTACTTGATCTTTCAATTTCTTCATTTGCGAAAAACATATATGCTTATCAAATAAAAAAATATTTTTCATTAATCGTATTCGAAAGATTCGCGATACGAACGTACGGATAAACTTTGTTTTACTTCTTTAGGTTCAACGGCATCGCGATCTCAGCTCAAACATACAAACTGGCCTAGCGCCGCGTGTAATCCGGCAGAACTAAGAATCGGTGCGGTCATTTCCGAGTCGTTGATACGAGATGAGCAGCGGTAATGCCGACTTAATGCGATCAAACGAGTCCCACCACCACTATTTGCAACGGACGGGAGCGAGGCCACCATAGCCAGCGTGATTACCGGTAGTAGGTCTGATCGAGAAACGAGTACGTGTGTACGCGATCGCGTACTTAACGCGGATCGACGAGCGACCGGTCGGTCGGCCGCGAGTCCGGTGCACGACCAACGGTGCCTCCGATCACGTAATCTGACTGATCGTTTCCGGTTTCGCCGGCGTGAACTCGCTTCCAGTATTATGGCCACGCGAAGTAATGTTAGATCATCTCCGCCGAGCAGGCGCTGATGATACGCCTCACTCGTCATACGTAAAGGCGAATCTGCACGGTTCACTTGTGACGATCATTCCGGAAAGATCGACCGGCAGAAGAGGAAGAAAGAAAAAAGTAAAACAATATCTTTTTCTACCGGATAATTCCCAAATTCTATACAAGAAAGGTCTCTTATCCGCACAGAAATTTTTTTTAAATTAAAAATTTTGAGTTAAAAATTATAACTTTGAAAATAGTCTTTTCTTCGTCAGTAATTAAGATAACACATTAAGATAACATGAGAAGGTATTATTTGACAGGCAAATTGGCCACGTGAAGGCTTTTCAGCCAATCAATAAATGATCTGCGCTGTAATAATCGATACACTTAGTGCGAGCTTATTATTTAAGCAGCGCCTCTAGTGGCGAACACCATCATTTTAAGTCAAATTTAAAAATTATATTGAGATTTGTCCTAAAACATCGAAAGTGATATGCAGTCATTTCGTTAGAAAACGTATAAGCTTCGTCACGTATAGGGACACATGTACAATTACCACTTATGATTTATATATAGATTATTATATAATAATAATTTATATAGAATAATTTGTAATTAATTGTAAACCATTGTATCACACACCATGTGGAAAAAGAATTTCTCATTATAAATTTTTTTTTTTAAGAAGAACACATTTCTTCTTTCACATTTCTTCAATTTTTCATTACGAATATGTGTACTTGTAAGTAATTAAACTCCGGCATAAATAGAAAATTGTTCATCCGTTGTGTTTGTTTCTTTTTGGGTTCTTCCTCGCGAGAAATGAAGTAAATTCGTCTTAACCAGCTCACGGTGGAGGAACAGAATGGATCGCGCGGATCCATTCTGAAAATCCTATGGCGCAGGTTAAACGGCGTGTTTAACCTCATCTCGCGAGGGGGTCTCCTCGGACGTAACACCACCGCAAAAACGATTGCCCGCAGTCGTTCGACACGTTCGAAGAACGCAAACGATTTTACACGTCGATGAAAAGTTATCACACTCATCTAGCGTGAGGACACGGCGAAAAGCAAAGAGCGGGGGCTGTTATTAATGACCAGCACCCGCGTGGATGAAGAATGGATGAAGAACGGTTGCGGGACGTAAACGTAATACGTTCTGACACGCGGATTCTCGAATCACAAGTACATGGATAGAAAAACATAACATAAAATTTCGCAATTCTATAGGATTGTCGTTATTCCTGAATTGATATGTACTTTTTCGTTTATCTATTATTGTACATGTCTGAGACATTTTCCTATTGAGAATTTTCGGCGAGAAGTATAAAGATATTTGCATCTTTTAGGTGTAATATAAAATTGAAAAACTACTTTGAAATCATTGTCTCTTTCTACGAATTTTTCGACTAGATTTAATATAAATTTATTTAAAAAAAATTATTTTTGTCTCGAGATACAAATTTCTTGTATCAATTTTTCTATTTTCATTCTTCATCAGAATCCTAATAAAACTGATATGAAATTAATTATTAAAAGATTTTGACAAAATTATTTTTTCTCGAATGAAAGGGGACTAAATTAACTTTTGATAGCTCAATTTAGGAATTATCGATCGAATTGGGGTGTCTCTTTTTCTCTCAGAATCATGGAATTAGCAATACTTTTGAAATATACTCTGTATAATTACCGCGGAGATCACGTTGAGAAGTTCTAATGCTTTTCGCTTGGCTAATGCTCAATTCCTGATATTACGAGATCGCAAGGTCACGCTGTGCTACAGGTAATAAGGGAAATATACAGAGTTGCGATTCTTTCCGGCAAACCGGTCACGAGGATCCCCGAGGGATGTACACACTGCGCATTGTGTTGCAATGTCAGAATGGTGCACGAGCTCACGTGCGTGCATTCCTTCGAAAGCGAACAAAGTGCAGCGGTTAGGCGCTAACAATACTCGTATAGGTATGCCAGCCATTCTATTAGCCATCTTCGGTTTCGCGGCGAATGCAACAGGCGAAGTATACTAACGCCCGGCGGCCACAAGTCAACCGCGGATTTCTAACAAACGTATTTGTGCTGAGAGTACCGAGCTCATTTTAAATCAGAGATGTATTCATGAAGGAGTTCGTTATACGAATAATATTAATATAAATCTCTTGCTGCATTGATATACGTGTATTAAAGATGCAAAGATAAAATTACCAATGAATAAAATACATATTATATATATATATAAATTCGATATGATGTGTGTGATAACGTAAAAATGTAGTACAATAAATTGTATTAAATAAATTATTATAAATAACATTAATAAATAAAATGCATATGCATATAGTAATGTAACATATATATATTAGGGTGTCTGTATAAAATTATTATTATCATATTTATGCACATAAAATTCGTAATAATATAACAAGTTCAGTAAGGATTAAAATATTTTAAACTACTTCAAATGTTTGTTGATCATGTGATTGTGCGATGTCAAATATTTCACTGATTATGAGAGAGATATACTTAAACTTTCATTTTAACAAAAACTATTATTAAAATTAATAATTTCATATATAAGATAAGAAACATATATATATATATATATATAAAATTATTGGAAATATGATTTTACTTAGAATTATTTCAAGCTTGTTTCTTCAATTGAAAAAAAAACTGAGACATGCTTTGCCCGCGTTAATGTATGATGCTAATTACAATTGAATAAGTCTCTCCGTATAAATAGTACATACTACGTATTATAGTATGTGGAGAACACGAAATATTTAGTAATGACACGCCGATGGAAGGCAGTGTAATAAAACAAAAAGAAAAGGTGTACCAGATTAGTCAGTAGACAGTGTCGATCAGCCGGCTTGTCCGGAAGAAATCGAGAGTGGCTCCGAGACGAGAGAGAGAGCCGGGACAAGGTCGTAATCCCGCGGTTGGAAAGGAGAGAAAGCATTTAGCTCTCGATCCCGGCTCGACTCGACTTCTCGAAAGTATCGAGTGTTGCGTAACCGCGTTCGAGCATCAGCACCCGAGGCAACGGAGCGAACGAGCGAGCAATTGGATCTATATTTTCATTCTTTCAATGTGTACTTCTTCGGGTCACGAAGCAAACTTACAAATATCATGGATATTATTCCCGAAAAAAATGATGGGAAGTTGAGATATGTCTCGCGTCCTGTCATGACACGATGATGATTCAGTCATTATTTATTAGATTCGACAAGAGAGTAAGAAAGAAAAAGAAAGGAAAAAGAAAGAGAGGGAACCGATGGTCGGTCCAGACGACTCACTCTCTCGCGAGAACGCAAGCGTGGGACGCGAAGGTCGACGACCCGACATCGCGAGGATCCCGTCAAGGCCGCGCCGAGCGGTCGAGCGTCACGAATTTCGCGCGATTATGTGAACGTCGGCTCCGAGTCCGGGGAGTACTTAAAATATCAATACTCCACACTTACACTCAACCGCGAGTGTATAATAAAGTAAAAATCGCGATTTTAAGTACGGACTCGGAGCCATAATCGCGCGAAATTCGTGACGCTCGACCGCTCGGCGCGGCCTTGACGGGATATATATATATATATGTATATATATATGTATATATATATATACATATATATATATACATATATATATGCATATATATACATATATATATATACATATATATATATATATATATATATATATATATATATATATATATATACACACACACACACTAATTCTGTAATGATGACGAATATCAATGTAATAAATGATAGTTTTGTAATTTCGTAATGTCTAGATATTAGATGGTTAATTCTGCTTTTTACTTAAATTATTGTCAAATCAGTTTAAATGTGAAGGATTAGTATGGATACAAATCGAGTGTGAGAAATGTATACGAATATTTATAAAAGTCTATTTCATATAATATATATAAAAGTAGGTCGTAATATGTCAGAAATTGAAAGCTGTCGATTATTGAAATAAAACTTTTAGAAAGTTAATTTCCAGATCGGAAAGCGTTAATCTTTGATCGAAGAGATCTAGGGCATTCTGTGTCAACTAGTCACGATTGATAAATGATAGAGTCAATTCAAACGCAAATTACTATTGTATGTTCTGAACGAAGCCAGGCGTCTTGACGTGTCGGATTACGAAGGTCAAGAGCGATGATCGAACATCACCTACTTCGTTCAAAGGGATTATTCGTTGAATAGAAATGCAAAATATACACTGAATATCATGGAAACATCACACTAATCATTGATTATCATTGCTTTACTTATCGATGTTATTGTCATGTATCAACATTTTTCTATTAAAATATGAAATAGATTATTCGTAAAAATAAGTTCTAAAAAAGATCACCGATGTGAACTTGGCGCCCAATTTTAAAATATTTTAATTTCATTAACTTTATTAGATGGAGAATCGTCTGTATCTCTTTATTTCATTTGTTCCTCAAAGGGTTCGGAAGTACGGCATTTTTCAATTTTTGGATTTAACATTAAAACGATAAATCCGATATCTTAAAAAAACAACGGATTTGCTGTTTTAGCGCTATATTAAAAGTTGAAAAATGCCGTACTTCTGAACCTTGAGGTACCCCTTGAGGTACCCCTTGAGGTACAAACGAAATGAAAAAAGATACAAACGAACACAAACTTTCCCTATCTATATAACGATCATTTTTTAATTGTTCCGTATTTTTTTATTCTTTAAGAAACAATATAAATGGTGGTACAAAAAGGTACAAATAACTATTATTATTAACAACTATAACAATTATTAATTCTTTTTTATAAAATTGGACAGCAGGTTCACATAAAAAGATTTTAAAAAATCGCTTAAAAAAATTACTAAAAAAATTTTCTTTAACATTTCTTTATGGAATTCATATCATGTGCACACAAGTATATTTTATAAGTTGATATATGATTACAATGTATGATAATTAATATTTTATGATTAAAATTTTTGGCAAATACTCGAATATTAAGGAAACGATTAAATTTTAAATGAACGATCCTTCATTATATTCTTATCGACAATTTTATTGATGAGTCGAATGTTAATTGCACGAAAAAGTACAATAAAACGTGTGTTAAATTATCGGAAGTCGTATGAAAGGTTTACTGTAGACATTGTCGCACGCAATGCAAGAGCTTTAGCCTTTCAAACAACTCTGCCTTAAAAATGCATCAGTAGAAATCGATAACGACGACAAACCGGTTAACGATCCGACCGGAAGCTCGTTTGTTTTGCATTACATCGCACGCAATTTGTTCTCGTCTAAAAATAATCACAACTCGTAACTTGCGATGTGGAATTTTCATTACGGGCGTATACATATAAGTTGACATACATTTTGTCACGTAAAATTCACAATATATGTGTAATTTCAAAATCTAAAATTGTAACGTTGTTATGCGAGAGAGTTAAGGAAATTCGGGAGTGATAACAAAAATGATTAAAATTTTCCTTATTCAAGTGGATTCTGTAGATTTAGTCGTTAAAAAAGAATTCTCTTGGCGATTTTAAAGTTGACGATTTTTCAATGCAAGTATCTTCTCTTTGCCAGTGATGGGAAATACCAAGGAAGGGGCAATAACTGACGTCAAACTGGCATAAATGATATATAAAATTGACGTTTATTACAACGTTTGACGATTTTTCTGCATTTCTGTGTCCGACAAATCTAGTCGACGGCACGTAGATAATTTGCCAGACGGGTCGATAAACAATTGAAATTTGTATATTAATTAATGTTTCATTTTTATGTGACTTACCGATGCACCTACATCTGCATTTGCATCCATGTCGCCCATGTTTCTCTCTCCTTGATGTTTAAAGATGACCGGAAATTTCTGTCGAGAATGTCTTTAGCAGATTCTTCAGTTCAGGATGTATCCAAAATCAGTGGTGAATTTTTCATTAGGCGCGCGTCTATCCTCGATATTGTAGAAAATGCCGTCACAAGAATGAAGAATTTAGAGATCTCAAAGCATCAAAATCCGTCTACTAATTGTATCGACGCATTTTCTAAACTGCGCTCACTTGATATCAGAAACAATTCTTTCATTATATTATTCATTAAAATCGACAATATTTTTTTTTATGATCGTTTAATGGATTAGTCATTCAACATTGTGGTGTTGCAATATATTTCGGATATCAAACGCTGTTACCAAACTTTTTAATTGATTTTCATTGATGCCTTTATCTATTTTATTTTCAAAATCGGGAGATAACAGGTATTTTCAAGCAACGAAACACTTTTATATATGTATGTATTTATGTGTTAGTATGCAAATTTTCCTGGTTAATTCAAACATCAAGAAGTTTTAATGAAATTACTTCTCACTTCCGCTTCTGTATTTTATTTACTTCTTTGCGTGATATTTATATTTCTTGACTTAAGTGTGTGTGTATACTTAAAATGTGAATGTGACGAGATAAACAGGCTTTTGTTATAATTGTAGTGTTAGACATCACGATTTCGCGCTTCTAATTGATGGAGTAAGCAGTGATGCAGCGGAAAATGATCGCGTATCTTGTATAATAATTTGAGTACAGTCAATTTGTTGAAAATTCATTGCACGAATAATATACTACGATCGCACGAAATTTATTTGTGGGACAGTCGCACGTTAAAGCCTTTATTGATACAACACGGCAAAAATTATTCTTGAAAATTAATTGTAAAAAAAATTGATTCTTTGAAGAAATTGGATAATAGAGGCGTATTTTTTCAATTATTTTATGTGATTCTTACCCGCAAACATATACTTAGATATTACTCCATTAAATCTAACAATAAAAGGTTTCTACACGTTTTTTTATTTTAAACGTAAGTCAGGTAATCAAAATTTTCGATCACAATTAGCAAAAAAATTGTTTTTTCCGAAAATCTACGAGGTGGATGGTCTGAAAAAAGGTTGAAAATGGATGTAAAAAAAGTAAGTGATCTCTGATAAATATTCAACTAATAAATGATTTCATTTTTTTTTTTTTTTGAATTTTTGTAAGAATTTTGTAGAATTATATTAACTTATTTGATTACAGAAATAGACAAAATTATTTATTAGTTGAATATTTGTCAGTAAAAAGAAACAGAGATTATTTTCTTTAACTCCATTTTATATCTTTTTTCAGGATATCCCATTGCCGATTGAATTTTCAAAAAAACTCCCTTTACTCTTAAATACTAACTGCGAAAAAAATTTCTAAAAGTTTTGATTCTGAATTATGAGAATTTAAAATAGAAGAGCGTGTAAAAGGACTTAATGTGTTAATAGATTAATGCACATATAACTAGTCTTTTTCATTTCAATAAAAAGAATTTTACGATGTACGAGCAAACATTTCCAACGTTCTAATATCACGGAACAAGTGTGTTTAGCAATTGTTATCTCTCATTATTTTTACGGGCGATTCCAAGTGTTAGTTATATTATCTTTTTGCTAATTGTGACCGAAAATTTTGATTATCCGAGTTACGTTTAAAATAAAAAAATATAGAAACCTCCTATTGTTAGATTTAATGGAATAATATCTAAAATATTTTTGCGAGTGATACAATCATGTAAAATAATTTAAAAAATACGTCTCTTTTATCCAACTTCTCCAAACAATTTTTTTTTTTTGAAGAATTAATTTTCAAGAATAATCTTTGCCGTGTTGTATCGCAAGAACTGAAAGAAAATTTTGATTACCCCAGTTACGTTTGAAATAACAAAACGCGTAGAAACCTCCCATTATTAGATTT
Organism: Crematogaster levior; assembly: GCA_901521435.1. Taxonomy (NCBI): domain Eukaryota; kingdom Metazoa; phylum Arthropoda; class Insecta; order Hymenoptera; family Formicidae; genus Crematogaster; species Crematogaster levior. Next base: position 326,190 of record CABEGB010001458.1, read on the forward strand.
AATGGAGTAATATATGTTCGCGAGTGATACAATCATGTAAAATAATTTTAAAAATACGTCTCTTTTATCCAACTTCTTTAAAAGATTTTTTTTTTTTAAGACTTAATTTTCAAGAATAATCTTTGCCGTGTTGTATCGCAAGAACTGAAAGAAAATTTTGATTACCCTAGTTACGTTTGAAATAAAAAAGCGTAGAAACCTCCTATTGTTAGATTTAATGGAGTAATATCTAAAATATATGTTCGCGAGTGATACAATCATGTAAAATAATTTAAAAAATCGTCTCTTTTATCCAACTTCTCTAAACGATTTTTTTTTTTAATTTTCAAGAATAATCTTTGCCGTGTTGTATCACAAGAACTGAAAGAAAATTTTGATTACCCCAACGTTTGAAATAAAAAAATAGAAATCTATTGCCGTACAATTGTAAAATAATTTTAAAAATACGTCTCTTTTATCCAACTTCTTTAAAAATTTTTTTTTTTTAAGACTTAATTTTCAAGAATAATCTTTGCCGTGTTGTATCGCAAGAACTGAAAGAAAATTTTGATTACCCTAGTTACGTTTGAAATAAAAAAGCGTAGAAACCTCCTATTGTTAGATTTAATGGAGTAATATCTAAAATATATGTTCGCGAGTGATACAATCATGTAAAATAATTTAAAAAATCGTCTCTTTTATCCAACTTCTCTAAACGATTTTTTTTTAAGACTTAATTTTCAAGAATAATCTTTGCCGTGTTGTATCGCAAGAACTGAAAGAAAATTTTGATTACCCTAGTTACGTTTGAAATAAAAAAGCGTAGAAACCTCCTATTGTTAGATTTAATGGAGTAATATCTAAAATATATGTTCGCGAGTGATATCAATCATGTAAAATAATTTAAAAAATCGTCTCTTTTATCCAACTTCTCTAAACGATTTTTTTTTAAGACTTAATTTTCAAGAATAATCTTTGCCGTGTTGTATCGCAAGAACTGAAAGAAAATTTTGATTACTCCAGTTACGTTTGAAATAAAAAAGCGCGTAGAAACCTCCTATTGTTAGATTTAATGGAGTAATATCTAAAATATATGTGTATCGCGAGTGATACAATCATGTAAAATAATTTAAAAAATACGTCTCTTTTATCCAACTTCTCCAAACGATTTTTTTTTGAAGAATTAATTTTCAAGAATAATCTTCGCCGTATTGTATCGGAAGAATTGTGACAGATTTTCTATCGAGACGCACGCCTAAGACATCGATGCGCAAAAATCCGTCGTTGTCCATCCGTCGTGACTGGTATCATCCAACAATTAAGAATCCGTTATTGTCGACCCATCGGCGATCGGCACTCGCAACGTAAGAACTTTCACTTACAACCGCGCAACAGGTTCTCGTATCGTCCGCGACAATACAGAGTCCACGCACCTAAACACTCCAACAAGTGGTTTTCCCTCGCGACGGCATGGCGCGGAATCCACGACGAGATCGCACATACCTTGCGAGGCTCCCCTTGATACATCGTCCAAAAAAAGCAGCATCGCGACCGATCATAATCCACTCCCGTTTTATCGTCGGAAAAAAAGCGGCGCCACCGCTTCCGAGAAAACGGGGGCACGACGGGAAACATGGCGGCGCGTGTCGCGGCGAAAAACGCGCGAGATTCTCGACGGACGGCACGGCGATTACTTATACGGGGGAGGAGAGGGAGGAGGGGGAAGGGCTTCGCGTAAATCATGGAAACGACGCACTCGCGGAAAGTTGCCGAGTGCCAGTCTGGAGGTCGCAATTTCGTCTGCGACTTCACCGCTCCGAATATACGCGAGATTCGGAGTCGCGAAGAACAGCTCCGCGAGCGCCATGATAAACGATGATCGAGTTTTTCATGAAAACGGCGACCTATGGTCGGCCATTCTGACAAGCGAACTCGCCGATACTCGCGAACATCGACCGAGGCTCTCCGCCGTATCCACTTTCGTCTTCAGTCTTAGAAACGAATGCGATAGTGTCACGCCGCACCACACATCACACACACACGCACACATACACCACACTCGCGGCCGAATACGATCGATGGGACGATCGAAGGGCGAAGGACTCGCGCCACGTCGCACCTGTATCGCGCGGTGTCTCGCGGGGAACTGCTCCCACCCCCACCCTCGCGCGGCGAAATAACGAAAACATGCGATTGGCCAAAATAATGAGATGATCCTCGAGCGCTCGAATTCCGGGAAAAGCTCTCGCGAATGTAACGGTTAACATTAAGATGGAAAAGGAATACGATTTCCGCGAATCCGTACGAGGCAATTGTACAATTTCTTTATGTAGACTCGATTGCGATCACTGGGACACGATTTATTAAGATTCGAAGCGAGGATTAATCTGTCTGTAATTTTGCTGCGTTCAATTTAAAATACTTTATAAGCGCGAAACGGAAGTTTGTGGGAAATACAATTATTAATTAATTTATGTGAAGTTTTAGGCGATTTATAATTCGTGTTGGAGTTCAGAATTCCATTAGTATTAGAATATTAATATTAATGTTAATATTATTATTAATTTATTGCACACAGGTATATTAACACACACATAATAAAAAAGTATATAATTGTTTTCGACGACCTAATTCGAATTCAGCAAATTATATCGGTATTAATTTTTAATCTTTGATTAAAAGTAAATTAAAGTATATAAATAGAAATGTTTATGCGATACACACACACACAATAATAATAATAATATACATATATACATATATATACATATATAGTAATTATATTTATTATTGTTAGTACGTTATCGATATACTATTGATTAAAAATTAATATTTGTAAAATGTAAAAAAATTGGAAATAGATAAATAGAGAAAAGAATTGCGATTTAAAATCGTATATCAATTAGTTTGGTTAAATTGGTTAATCTAATAAATATTCAAATTGAAGTCAATGAAAGATCAAAAGTCTTTGAAATACGAATAATTGCATAAAAGAACTTTTTTCAAACAATGATCATTCGAACAATGATCAGTTCAATCTCACTTTTTTATGTAGAAATTGATATTGAGATTTTTCTATGTAATGCTCGTATGAAAGTAGCTTTTATTCTCGAAAATCACGCAAAAAAAGGGCACGCGATGCAAATTAGACCATTCCGAATGTCGTGAAATCTCGTGAAATGTCTTTTCTTGGCGGAGAGTTCTTGACATTCTTATAGCGATGACAATGCATTCGGTAAGAATCGCTCCCGCGAGAGACCTTCATCTTCTTTTCTCGTTCTCTCTCTCTCTCTCTCTTTTTTTGTGCGGTTTCCTTTCATTCTATCGCGAGGTGGGCAGGTTAACTAGGAAGCCCGAGAGTACACGCACGCGAATATATAATTACGTTTACATGCGTGCCCGATGCGTTGCGCAATCACGTGTGCTGCGTGAGCCTTGTGTCGTAGCGTAATCCGCGATTCGACGAAGACGTGCGCGGCGTGTATGTATAATAGAAACTGTGAAGGGAAAGTTCGCGATCTTGTTTTTGCCGATGCCGTTGCGCGCGATAACGAACGCGTGCGAACGTCCGGTACTTTTAACGAACCTGCATTTCATTTCGTTCATTAGCGAACGCTCCGTTATGATCCCCGGGGATCCCTTAGAGAGCTTGTCGTATTTGTCATCGGATATTTGCGCTCGAAACTAATGCAATTCAGAGGGGAATTTAAACGAATATACTTAAACCCTGTTTTCCTTTTACTTGACTTTTTGCTGCTTTACGGGAAAGAAGAAGGAAGTGCTCTTACAACATAAAGTTCAAATTCTTGTATGCATAGTATTCGATGGAAAGTGGTTTGCGGAAGCTTCTTTCGCGATATAATACACTTATCAGATTCACGGCAGCACATCGCGGATAATATAGTCTTGAGAACTCGCGAGGAAAGTATTATCCGTGATACGTATCTGTAGCATCAATAGAAATTTACATATGAGGTAATCAAAAGAGAGAGAGATAAGATTGTGTAAGAATCATTATAATAATTCGCATAATTTACAAAGAAAAGATTTGATTGTTCTGAAGTTTTATCAAAATTATCGGACTTGATATATTAATTAAGAAAGAAAATCTACGTTAAATAATAACTTGTTACTATCATCTTTGTACGTCATGCGTATACATAAATATCTGTAAAATTTTTGTGATATAAAAATAATTTTTATTTTTTCACTTGAAAGAAAGAAAAGAAAATTGATTGAAGAAAGAATTTAGGCAACATTCGATATTTTAACACATACCAAATTATTAAATAATTAAGAATGATTTATTATGTAATCATAAAAATTATTACCTGGTTACTTGAATAATAATGTAACGAAAGAGTTGTTTTTAATCTGGAATAAACGTGGTAGGTAAACAAGAAAATGTATACGAACTGTAAGAAATTCTGCGTAATCGCAAGGCGTACATCAGTAATGAAGAAGCAGCGCTTCAAAATTCCGGTTTCGTTCTTATGTAATCGGAAAGTAATCGGAAACTGAACTGGTAAAACGGTGATAGAGATACTTGAGAATTATTTTCCCAATGCGATTCTTTGCCCGCCACGGGTGGCCGTACCAGATTGAGCGTTATTGACAGAGACAAACGACTTAGGAGAAATCGAAGATCAAAGTTGGACGCATACATGGATATGTTGTCACTCATCAAGAAGAAAAGCACCATGTACATTCCGTCGTGTTTGCGAGAAAGTTGCGACAGTACTGCGATCACTCCTGAAGCTGGCAGTGCAAAGATACTTTCGATCATATCGGAGATCGACAGACAGATTTCAATTCAATGTTGCGAAATGAATGAAACGGTACATGTTGACACAAGAGAATGTTGAACATTATTGAGTAATGGCCGATCAGGATAAGTTTTAAAATTCATACGCACTTCCGAGGATTTGACTGAGAGCCAAGAGACGAGTGGAGACGAAAGCATGGAAGTTTCTGATTTACATTTAAGGGAATTATTTAAAAACGAAAGAATTAGTGACGTTCATAAAAGAATTTATGTGAAAATGGTTTACAATGCCGTACGAGTGTGTTTTTCGAAAGTAGGAGAAAAAGAAATTTTAACAGAGGTCAAAAGAGATCTGTGCTTCGAGGGAAAGCTGAAAGCCAAGAGGAGTGATTCCACAGAAATTCAGCATGATGTGTCAAAGAGCACAAATATCGTACAGGATGTAATTGAAAAGTCGTCTATAACGATCGAAAGTGGTTATCCACCAATCAAACACGCATTTATCATCAATTCGCGACACGTCGAATTTTGCAGGATGAATTTTCTGTGCAAATAACAGAAAGGGGGAGAAAACCGGGACAACTGTCGATCTTCGGGACTGTCAATCGCGTGACTACGTTCAATATGAAGAAGTCGCGAATTCGAAAATCTTTTCTCGTTAGTTGGACAGTTATTTGCTCGATCTCGATAACGATTGCGTGCGAACGCATACTCCCGTCGACAAATTGTTAGCGACTGTATTTCTCGATCGGACATCGTGGTGCAAATTAGGTAAAAACGTCGACGGCACAGTAAGTAAATGTAAGACATCAAGGCATGTCTACTACTACTAAGACGAGGATTATCACTTTCCGATATCGCTTCATCGACAACTAAACGAAATGCCATTAGTATGGAAAATGAAAGTGAAAGCGAAGATACAAACGATTTTACTGCGCGCGAGAATTTGCGATCCACACACGTGGCAGCATGAGAACAATCCTTCGTTGTGCAGTTCTGATAGTAAGAAAGAGAAAGCGTGTTAGATTATTAAAATATACAATATATCAAATCTCTTTTCAGATAAATTATTTAACTTACATACCTTTGTGTTTAACATTTGTTCAATTAATTAACTCTTGAAGCTAGAACTTTTATGATCTAAAGATTATCGATATAAAACTTCGATTCATGTATCTCTACGCTTCTTACCATGCTTAGTAAATTAACGTAGCATGTGTATGTAACTCATGGGATACCATGGTACAGGGACATGCAATACACACGTGCACGTAACGAGTTATATACATGCGTATCAGGTTCGAGGAGAAAAAAAGCAGAGTGGGAGAGGCCCGTTCGTACGTCGCGCAAGAAAAATCACGCAGGGCGGTAATTTGCCCGTTGATCGTTATTTATTGTGATCCTCATGCTACGCGGGCGGACGGCCGGATATTTGCATGCGAAATTGACGATGGCATAAGGGCATGAATCTCTTCGCGCACGGCCGAACGCGTGAGCAGGACGCCAGCAGAAAATGGGGTCTGCCTTACGCAATTGTACGTTGAACGGTGGTCAGGGATCGGCCGTCTCTCCGTGTTGGCACGTTGACACGTATCATTTATACCTCATCATGTCCGCGAAAGATCGGCCTCGGCAAGCGAGGAACGAGCGAGCGAGCAACTGCGGAAAAAAAACGCGGAGCTCCGCCTCGCTCTCCCCATTCACCCTTGCCATCCGTCGTTTTGCACGTCACTCCCGGCCAGGAACGCGGCAAATTGAACATGTCAGTCGCGATGGAATATAGATCGGGGGCCCGTCCGCGTGCCCGCCGTCGAGAGCGAAATTCCATGCCGCCAATTCTATGAGAATCTTATCTATGCGGTGGAAAATCAATTCGAGCTCAATTAAACAGTACAGTAATATTTACTCGCTGTATTATGTATGTCGAATTTAGCACTTGCTTTCTGGATAATGCAGAATTTCTAATATATTAATGAATTACTTTAGAATTATTATAGAACCAATAATTACTGCAAATTAATTTACTTAAATTATATGTATGTTTCCTATATGTAATTAAAAAAAATATATATATATATATATGATTATATACATAATAATTAAGTAATTCATTAATATCAAAGTTAATAAAAAACAAACATATACTTATATATAATATGGAAGTACGTTTATGTATAGAATCGTATATAAAAAGTTGTTTATATTTTTAAATATAAATAAGAATTTAAAGAAACTATGTGTATAATTTTTGGTAATTTAAAGTATCTTAAATTATAAATTTTTTTGTTATGATGATGAGGTAACATAATTTTTTTGCAAGCATTTTTCTGTAAAATAAAATCCGTTTGCGATGCTTGGCAACTAGATTATAATCTCATGGAATTTCCGCGGTAAAGAATGAATAACGGTCACAACAGTCCGTGGTCTATCATTACTTAATCAACGATCTGCTCCAGTTTACCAACATTGCGACTGGCTTAACGTCGCAAATCGAATACAGTAGCGTGAACAAGAATTCTTAATCGCAGACGGATAATTTCATGCACCGAGTAGCACGGTAGTCAAGTAACTCGCGAGTTCCGGTGGGTCTATACGAATTGTTCGTCGAGCGTTGTAAATCAAAAAAACATACGCTGAATGGTTATTACCAGCTCCTTGAGAAGGTAGAAACTAACGACCATGACGTAACGCTGAGAAATGATGGAGACGAGCGAAATGTTAATTGCGCGACAATATCCCGCGAGTCTATCAGACTTGCCTGTCACAATGATCGTGTCGTAGAATCTTTGTAGGAGTCTCTCTGGCGACCGAGAATGATCGCAGGACCGGATGCTAACTTTCCAAAGTCGAAGTTGACGTCTTTTATCCTAGCAAAAAGACAATCTAATTGTACGCTGGATGATTGTAATAAAGGAACATGTCGAATCATCTTTCGAACCATAGTATGACATAATACTCAATTTGAGAACAAGCTGGAGATATTGGACATGAAATTTATAAAAATAATTTTTTTATACAACAAAAGTATTGTGCATTTTTAATAAAATTTTGTTATTATTATATATATAAATTAGTTCCTGATTATTTATTATGCATACGAGAGTCAGAAATCGTACACACGTATATACATACATATGCGCGATCAGAAGGCGGCGATTATGCAATGTAAAAGTCGCCGATGGAATTCACTCTTACTTTGCCCTGACCTCCGTTATAATAAGAGATCTGAATAATCTAGTGCGACACATATCTGGTAATGGCGTGTAATCGCTTTAACGACTATCGAACGCGTTTCGCTCTGTCTTCTCGAAAGATTAGCATACGAATACGATTATAGCGCTAACTTATAAAATATTCAGATTAGTTAAGCCAGTGTTACATTCTGTTGAAAAGATCGATCGACTGATAATATCGGTGAGTATGATTGAATACCCGTCGTTTTTCAATAACCCAAATTTTGTGCCAAGCAAAATAATTATAGAGACCTATGAATATTTAATCAAAACAGACCGCAAACGTGTTTATCATGTGTCTTACGTGTGATTAATTATCTTGCCAAATATTACCGTGTGTCTCATTTATAGTCATAGTCCTTTAACATTTTCGTATTGATCATCAACGCTACACGTAAGCGCATATGTGATTTCTTCCTACGTACCATCCTTGAATTTTTTTCTAGCTGACGGAAATTGGTTATCACGTAAGCCAATGGATGTGAAATATCATTATAAGAATTTTTTAATATCCATCCACTATCGATATTATCTCAGACCGCAAAGGATTAAACTTCGATCAAGATTACATCCAGTGAAGTCTTGATCGTCGATTCAACAGCCAGACTGATGCCGCGACGTGTTTGAGTAACGGTTTGTATCGAACCATAAAGTTTCCGAGGTTGGTCATTCGTACGGTATCTCATAAATAACTTCCATCGCGTAACCGCGTATGAGGTTTTCTATGTGTGTTTTTTTTTTTAATGTGACGACTGACGAGTGACATAAGTATGCAAGCTTTGCTTTTTTTCTTCTGTATGTATATGTTGTAAACGTATCATTAACGCACGTTTAATTATATTTACAATCAATATGAACAATACGATGTTTGTTGATAATGAGACGCTTGGAATAAATGAAATGAAAGAGAAAAGGAAAGTAAACGTTCAAGAGATTTATTCAGAAGAAAGTAGAGAGGGAAAGGACACATTACGAGAGCAATGTCGACAGTGATGTCAAGATTATAAGTTGTCCCAGTTTTGAACTGATTAAGTCGAACGCGAATTACTACCGGTTTCCGAACCTGATACCGAATAGTAGGCGTTCCAGGGAGGCTAGATGTATAACAAGTGAAATCGAGGACGAGATTGATCTCAGCCAAGGTAAGCACGAGCTGAATGAATCGGCTTGATAAACGTTATAATAGTTAGGTTCGTAATCGATTTCCTCGTAGACGCGGGAGAAAATTTCTCGATCGACTTGTATCGCGCTTTACGGAAGTTGTTGAGATACGCGAAGCATGCCTTCCTGCGTGCGTTTTATCGTCTCTATTACGCGGTGAAATCGTAGATACGTAGGTATCATAAATTGCACATGATGACAAGTGCACCGTGATAATTGCACAAATGATTTCACCGTCACTGACTGTAGCTATCGTGTCGAAGAACAGTTATAATCCACGTTACAATAGTACCTGATGAAAATATCCGCACTAATAATCGCTAATAATTGGACAGCTTCGTCGTTGTGAGATATTTAAGATACTTTCTCTTCGTTCAGAACTGGTTGGTTAATTGGAGCTTATCTTATTATACTTTCTTCATTTATAACATTTTAGTCTTGTAATACTTTTTAGCTCGCACTTCATATTTTTGCAACGAGTGAAACATGCGAAAGTTTTAAGTGCAGAGTGATACGCGCGATTATAATTTCACTTAATGTCTCGCAAACCTGTTGCGAATCATCAGTGGAAGACGCGGAATAAAAAAAAATGGCAGAACCTAATTAGGCGCACCTAACGAAATTTAAATTGAAAATTTATCGTGCACCATTAATTCTGCGGCGCGCGTTTATTCCTGCTTTTCGAAAGAAGACATTGCGATTTAATCTGACTGTATCGCGAAGACTGATTAACGATAAATCCGAAATTGGCCATAAATGTCCGGATGGTCGATAGCCGATAAAACATCCGCGATATCCGTTCGTGGAAAGGACTTATTGCGAAAAGGGCGGAATGATCAGCGGGATTCATGCAACAGGCTCATTGTGTAAATCAACTCAAAATGGTGGAACCGCGATGTATAAATCGCTTGCGAAACGGTTCGATTTATATGCTCGTATTGTAAATACCGTGAATACCTAAAGCGGGCATACATTTATATTCGGTATTCGACTATAAATTTCTGCTCGATCCGCGCCGCGCCACAAATCGATGACAGATTAATCCGATTTAATCTGAACTCGCGTGATCCTCAAAGTGTCGAGGATTCCTGCGAGTAATCCTCTCCATCGATCTCACACGGATAGAAAAGAGATTAAATCATATTCAAAATCGAATAATATGTTTATTAATACTTTACGAATAATATGTTTATTAATACGTTACTTTATAAATGTTTTTATGAATTGTATCGATAGTAAATTTAAATCCAAATCGCACTATATAAGGATTAAGGAAAAGGAATAGCGACAAAGTAGCCTTAGGCGCGCGTTTCAGTCGCAGATTTAACGAAAATCGCGGTGTAAAGGCATAACTCGATCAGCGTTATACGATGACTTAAATTACCTTTATGAAACTGGATCTTAGGATCTCGTTAGGCCGAGCTATAAACGTCGACATTCGTTTCGAGTCGCCGCGCTCGCGTCCGCGTTTGTGTTCGTATTAACAAAGTGGGTCAAATTGACATTGTGATTTCGCAAAAGGATTATTAGTTGTCCGCCGGTGATCTTAATGGCGCGCTCGAACGTAAGTTTATGAAACCAGTCGGCGCGTTTTTCATCGCGAAAGCGTGCGCCTCAAAGTGAAACGAGTTTCCACGCGGCAACGGTAATGTTTGTCACGTTTTCGTGCAGGAATGGAGCTGAGGAGCGTTAGCGAACGAGGCAGGCGCGGAACAATGTCGCGCACGATCGACAACACGTGCCGCGTCACCTCGTGTCCTTCCACGAGAAAGCGAAATCCCGCTCGATGAAATGTCGCACGCCAAGAACGCATCTTCCATAAAGAACCTAAAACACTTAATTCTAAAAAATGCGAAAATCTTCTCTTTGCCAGTGATAAGAAATAAAAGTAGAAGGTAATGACTGACTCACAAACTGGCACTAGTGATATAAAAATTGACGTTTATTTACGTTTCGACCTGTGATTTAGGTCCTCTTCAAATATATATAAATAACAGTCCGATAAAAAATAAATACAAATTTGTAATATTGATGACCATGAATCGGTATCGATTTCGTTACATATAAAAGGCGTCTGTTGTTGGTAACGGAAAAGAAAGGACTGGTCATCAATATTACAAATTTGTATTTATTTTTTATCGGACTGCTATTTATATATATTTGAAGAGGACCTAAATCACAGGTCGAAACGTAAATAAACGTCAATTTTTATATCACTGGTGCCAGTTTGTGAGTCAGTCATTACCTTCTACTTAATTCTAATTTTTTGTAAAAATAAAAACGTTATAAAATAAATACAAGAGATTAGAAATGGGATATCCGAAGTCTCAAATTCTCTAAAAACCTCTTATGAATGTTTCGAGGATTCGAAACTTTGTGCTATTTTTATGATTTGAAATTCTCATCTATAGTGAACGCCTATAGTAACTGTCCAAATTTTGATTGACTAAATATTTTTCTAACATTAAGTAAAGAATTATGTGGCGATAATAAATAAATATTAAATTGTCAAATGCAAACTCACTCTTCAAACAATTTATTAAATGTTTAAATTTCTATTCAGTCTGTTAGTTTTTTTTTCATTCTAATAAAGTAATTTTTATTATATTTATTATATTTATTTATTATATTATACTAATTATATTTAATAAAGGTACTTTATTTTCGAAAAAATTGGTTGAGTTATTAATTCCTGACAAAATAATATATATGTTTAAAATTAATATCCGAGATTCCGAGAGTTTTAAGTTTCGAAAGTTTTGAGAATTTCAGAATCTCACAAAGTTTCGGATTCAAGTTTCGACGATTTAAAAAACGTATGGCGCGTTATCTATCTATTGTAGCTATCTATCTATCTATCTATCTATCTATATATATATATATATATATATATATACAATAGATAAATAAATATATTAAAGATATTATATAAAAGAGAGAGAAATACAAAGATTTTATTTCCTTTCTTTAATATTCTTGATACCATGCCTTTGAAATTATGCCTTTTCTCTGATTGTTTCACACGTAATCTTTCTTTGTGTTGCAGGCTGGTTCTCGGTAGTCTCCAACAACAGTGGTACCGGAAATGCCAGAGTCTACAGAAGAGTTGGCGCTTTGGTGCGTGCCGGTGTGCCAGCGTTCTTGCTCGCGAAACCATTACGGGCTTACACATTGACGCACTCCAAAATGGGTAAATGATTTTATCAACAATCTGTCTGTATCATAAAATCATTGTATGTTAAATTTTAACGTCGGTGATATAAATTTTTAATTAAATCTCAAAGACATGATATATTTCTTCGATTTAATAATAATTTAGAATTATTTTGGTTATTTACATAATTCTTCTCGCGTTCTGGCTATAGTTAACAGGACAGAGATTACTCACGTATCTCGCGTCACATCTGGCACCCGTTGAGTTTATTATCCTGACCAACCCAAGTCCGCATTTTCCACGGGCCAACTGTCGCGGCTGCGGTTATCACCCGCTGTGATCTGCCCGTGGAAATGCGGCCCGCTACGAGTTGCTCACCGTGATTCACGTAACCAGCTCGTTAACAATGTGGATCTTTTCCCGAGAGACGAGAAATTCCTTTGTAATTCCTTGGGAAAGTAGTATTCGGAGAAATGGCGATTATGCGCGAATAGGTGAACGGGTCCAACGCATTATTTTTCATTTGCTTAACGGTAAGGCCGTTGGTTTCGTTTTTCCTTATATCATTATTTAGACATAAAGACCCAACGTCTTTCATAATTTTACGATACACGTGTACACGCAGGCACGTGCATAGATCTCGCCTCGCGAATTATTTTCTCGATCTACAACGACTGGCCGTGACACGAATGTCAATGTGTCCGTAATGTATGGCTTTCGCGGCGTATACGTTCGTGCGTTTAAACGTACGCGAGGCGAGGCTTACGCGACAAGCGCGTAACGTAATAGGCACGCGGCTTGGTGAAAGCCGTCCTCACGGACGCGCGTGCATAAGCGGTTGCGAACGCATATGCGGATACAGCTTGCGGCGCGAACATTATGCCATTACACACGCCGCCGTAACGATTATGGTCACGGTGGAAAAGGAGGATTCTTGCGCGAGCGCATCCCTCTCGGTTCCTCCTTTCGACGAGATAGGTCCCGTAAGTTTGCGGCGGCGGCGGCGGCGTCGTCGATTCGCGTCGGCGTCCGTTATCTGGCGTGTTTATTGTCGTTAATTACTCGCCACCCCGCCTTTTGATTATACCTACGCATCAGCACAACGGTACATGATCGATGCGATTCATATGGAAATTCGCAGCTATGTTTCTTGAATATCAAGATAGAATCAAGCGATTAGTTTGGCTCGTGCTATTACATTAAAAGCATTACTATTAGTGCTTCTAATGTAATAGCAGTGGGAGCTTTCTTGATGAGAAGTGTCCTTATAAAGCTATATAAAAGTAAAATGTAAAAATGAGTAAAAATGAGAGAAAGAGGAGGATTTAAAATAAAGTTTCCCCGACGACTATACTTTTGCAATGTCATGGTGAAAGTTTTAGATTCTAGGAAAATATCAATTGAATAGAAAATACCAATCATATTGAATAATTTACAATTTATATTGATGATACAAAACAAGAGAGAATGATTTTTAAATTAATGTTTCTATGTATTTTGTAAGTTTAATATTATTTATTTTTTAATATTATATAATTATATTATTTTTTGATATAAGTATTGATTAATAATTGAAACAAATCGCAAAAAAATTATTTCTCGATATTTTCACTAATTTAACGCATTACGTAATGTATATGATAATCTTGTTTCCAAATGAATATATAAAAGCTAATGAGCTAATTAGGCAAACACATGTTATTTTAACTCATGTACCATGTCTATCATAAAATTTGTTTATTAGTTGCAATAAGTTATAAGCAAGTAAGTAATCTTTATTGAATCTGTTATGACTTATTAAACGTACTTTAATTACGTCTATAAATCATTCTCGTGAACATCAATTAAAATTTTCAGTTTAAGTAATTCTTCGTGTGTGTTTAACTTATTCTTCTATAAATTCTTAGAAATTAAATTCCAATAAGTTTTTTAAGTGTTTATGGACAGTACGTATCAAGTTTCGAATCGATTTCTGTCGCAGAGAATGGAAATTTGCGGGCCCACTACACGAAGACGACGGTGCGTGCCGGTGAGGTCCTACGGTTGACCGCCGTTTTTCAGGACACTCGTCGAGCCCCGGTTACCACCGGCGTGTCCGGAATGATCCCGGAAGGCAAATGCTCGAGATCATCGGAGCGAGATCAGTATGCCCAGTGCTTGGACTCTCACGGGCATGAGTTGTTCGCGCCGCTCTCGGCCAGAGGCGAGTTCTACGCGACCTGTCAGAGCGGTAGTCTCGACACCGGTAGCGACGCGGTACTCTACAGGGTTCACCAGCTCGCCAGGAGGGATCTACCCCTGAGGGTAAATCTCATCGCAACTTAAGATTAATTAACCGAAGCGATACGATCGGCGTGTATGATCCCCAGGTACGTCTAGTCGCTGGACCCCTGCCCATACCGTTGCCGCGAGATTACAGCGGCCTGATGCAGTTGGAGAACGCGACCAGAGGACCGATAGTTCTCGGCTGCGCGGTACCGTTGATGCCCGAAAGACCTTTACCCAACACCACGGTGCCGGAACTCTTGGAACTTGTCGCGATCGGTCCAACCGCGCCCCGGGTGAAAAGGGCACGACTGGGATGCCCTTCTGAGGCGAGATTGCTCGCTTCGCCGAAAATGCAGCGATTACTCTCAGCTTGCAGGTAAGAAGAATCTTAAGATAATCTCCCTGCGTGGAAAAAACATTGCTTACATTATGCGTTTTGTTAGTTACTTAAACTATGTGGTATTAACATTAGATTTCAAAATTAAAATTTTGATAAACAATTATTACAATTTCAATAAAGAATGGCAGGATTAATTCAGACAATATTATATAAAATGATTTTATATACAAAATTAATTAGTTAGAAACTATGATAATTTTGTAAAGAGAAGATTCTTTTTTAACAGTCGGCAAAATATTGCATGAAGAATTAATCTAGTTTATTTAGTGAAGTTTCTAGTGCTTACTTATTAATTTTAATAATTAATTTAAAAGAGTTGGTGATTCAACAATTCTTAACGCAATTGAGAAAATTTTTCTTTATTAGTCGTCTTTTAAGTAATTTATTACATTACGTATGAAATGAAATAAAACAGGGACTATTATGCGCTTTGATACCGCTTTATAGAAGAGCCTTAGACCAGAGGGCGACCGAACCTCGAGTCGCCCCGCCGAAACCGGCAGCCAACAATAGTCAGCTGAAAGAGCTACATTTAAAGGAGATTAAAACAAAACCCGAGGCAAAACCAATACTGCAGAGCTTGAAAGAGGGCCTGGAGCACATCAAGAAGACGACGATTCGCGATCGGAGCAACAGTCGCAGCGCCGGCAATAATCACAGCTTTCTCGACAAGATCTCGAGGATAGCGCAGGGTGGCAAAAGCAGAAACCCGGCGAAGAAATCGGCATCTTTCACGTTCGCCGTACGACCGGAGATCGGCATGAGATCACCAGAGAGATACGCCAGTTTGGAATCGGAAACGAATCTGATGCAGGCATCGCAGGCATCGTCTAGACAACAAGTGCAGCGTTCGATCTCGACGAGCGTTCTCGAGGTGCAAACCAATAGCGCGGAAATGGATCCACCGTATTCCAAGGTGAGAGACAGCCTGACGCCGTTGCCTCCCACGCCGCCGCCGAAACTGGAAGAGATCTATGCCGAAATCTGCGAGCCGGGCAGCGGCAATGGTCCATTGCGAGAAATATTGCAGATTGAAAAATCGCCGCCGATGGAAGGGGACGGTACCAGGGAACGAGATCGGGGCTATGTGAAGCTTGCACTGTCCGAGATATCCGACGTGTCGGCGAGCACCGGCGACGACGAGGAAGGCATTTACAATACTGTGTGCTGAGCGTGCGCTTTCTTCTGTCGGGATAGACCCAACATCCGCAGGGAATCGTGGTAACTGACTCCAGGGTCGACCGGAACAAATGATGTGACGTGTACGGGGTCGAAAGGTCGCGGGAACTCTTCGGCGTAGCCGCGGATATTGATGAACGTTTACAAACGCGAGGGGTATTGGCGTTTCGAAAGAATCGTTTGAAGATCTTTAAAATGTTAAAACGGTCGAGCCAGTATTGTCATAAGTGTTTTTTACTGAGAGACGGGAGAATATAAACACCAAGTTTTTTATCAATTAAAAATCTACTCTATTTTTATACGTAAGATTGAAAACTATTTTTCTAAATAATAGCCACCGACTGTCGATCATTCTACTGTTAAAAAGGATACACGTTGGGGGAACATCGAGCGTTTTTCGGATTGGAGGAGATGCAGACGAAAGCGATGTATCGATCGCGTTTGCGAATGAGTTGACGAGGGATTTATGGCTCGGGCCACCGTCAAGGAAATTGCTATGCCAACGATTTCTTTTACCGTGAGAGGACGCGAACGTCCACCACGGGGTATTGCGCGGAATGATTTACAAGGCTGTTGACCGAGGAAAATGATCCCGTAATTACGGGCCCCGGTGCATGCTGTTGTAGCGGATGTAGCGGGGTATGCTGACCGGGGATAGCACGCAGTATCGCTTCTTCGTGGCTTCCGTCATTAGAGAATCTGTCGTCTCGCGAGAGGCGTGTTAATAGTAGCGGGCTCTTACTGCGATTACCACGGTCGCTGAATGACATTGGTGTCGGAAAAACACGCTCGTTCACAATTAACCCCGCTCAAGAAGTATCCGCTGATTTGTGAGATTAACCGTTGGAAACTGTGAATCTCGATGATCCATCTACAACAATAAACATGTGATATCAGTAGTTTAATCAAACAAACCTTGAAAATATAATAAAACAGACATTTTGTTATTGAAAATTCTATAATGTTAAATCTAATAATATTTGATAATTTCTTCTTTTTTTACAAAAATTTCTTTAACATTTGTTTTAGCATTCCGAGACAAGTTCAATTTATCGTCGTGCAATTGTAATTTTTACAATTGTTTTGAACTTTTAACTGTACAGTGTTTTGTGTAAAGGTGGATTTAGAGTATCAAGGTGGCAAGGACGATAAAAAATGAGCGTTTATAACAACACTTGCACAAGTTTTTTTGATGTAAAAAATAGAATATATTCGGTGTACATTTAAACACATAATATGATTTATATTTGTTAATACTTTGAGTGCCATGTTGTCTATATATCTGAATGGTGCGTATATTTCCGCAAAAACATTGTGGATGTCCTTTGATATTGTGACATAATCCCTTTGTGTGACGGCATTATTTACCCGATTAAGAATAATTTTACTAAATATTTAATATATTAAAGAACTATATATAAATTTTATTAAAAATATAAAATTTATTAAAAGAAATAAACAATAAAATATTAAAATAATATATTAGATTTATTAAGTTCAATGATGAAATTAGTTTGGTACTTAAAGTGTTAAAATAAATTTATTTGCTCGTGCTCGTTTGCACACTTTGCTTTAGTCTGAATCCAGTTCAATAATACAAAAACAAAGGATGGAACGAATGAAACGTTCTGACGACGACTCACACGTAAGGTCGTACGAAGGGAATGTCGTAAGGAAGCGGGTCGTTGAACGTCGATCTAAACTTTCCGAACACGTTCGAAGCCGGCGTGTATCGCGAAACGCGCAACCGACGTAGCACGGAGAAATCGACGGTAGAATGTAAACGAGTTGATCGGCGGCTTCTAGGAAGAGAAAATTACCGACGTCCTTCGAAGGTCTAGGTCATCACTGGGATCGTTCGAAGCTCGAACGAGGCGGTAGCGACTTGGCTGCCGAGCTGAGTCGCGTTCGCTCGCTTGCTCGGCCGGCCAGAGCAATACTTTCTGACGATTAATCCATTAGCTCGTCATGCTTCGTAGCATTTGGCTTCCTTTTCGTGTACGATGACCCCGAAGTTTCGCGCGATCTCGCGCCCGATTGCGTGACGTTGCGCGATTGGCTGTTAAACGCGTGATTACAAACCTCGCGGTACATAGCAGGTACTGCGTTCGAAACGCTTCGAGGAAACAAGAAGATCTGCTAAGCCCTTCTCTTTTGCTCTCTCTCGCTTGTTTTCCTTTCTCTCTTCTCTCGCATGACGGAGCGCTTCGAGCTGCCAGTCGGCTGCTGCATCGAGCCCGAGCTAGGATGATGAAGAAAGGGCGTAAAAATCGAAGGAACGACGAAGATGTGTCTAATGGAAAATACCCGCGGGAGAACCAGGTTTCGTTTGCTGAAGATTCTTGGAGGATCCTAACGGCTGTAATCTTGTCTAATTTGACGTTTTCGGTGTCCGCACGCGGTAACGATGTAATATTTCGCAGGTTTTGTGTATATTCGAATGAAGTTGTTACGGAGAGTAAAAATAAAAATAGAGAATTTCTACAGAAAAATATAACGTCGTATCATGTATTTCTTCTTGGTTTCCTTATCGGCAGAAATTGGAACAAAATCATTTGGAGCCTACAGGTAAGTGACTTTTGAAATGCAGTGATTAATGGAGTTCTTGAGAACAACGTTAATGTAAAAGTTCGTTTATATAATAAATTTTTTCTTCCTAAGTGGAAGAAAAAATTATATATATTATTATTATTATTATTATTATTTCTTCCTAGTGTATGAAGAAGTATTCATGAACACATGTATTATTCATTAAGTGCAAAATTATTCATTAATAATTATTATTTATTAATTATTCATTAAGCTAAATCGCATACAGTTTTTGCTTCGTGAAATAAGAAGCAACATAAACCTCAACTAATTGAATGCGAATTTCACTTTACAAAGAAAACAAACGTTTTTAGTCGTTTCATTATCCTTCAGTACTCCGTCTAACGGGTAATGTATATGGAGATATCCATTTTCTCGTCAGCTGGTGTACATTCGCGATCACTCACTTCGGAGTTCATCCACGATCGCGAGCGTGGAAAATTCGCGCCTAAACACACCGCCGCCGCCTCTGACTTTAAGGAATAATAACGCAAAACGATTGCGCCGGCTATTGGTCATTAATGTTTTACGAGCACGCCAGTACGCACAGCTACGTCTATTCAATTATAGCGAAGAGAGGGGTTCAGACGCAGCGGTCCACCCCCGGCATGCCTCTCCCTCGCCTTTGCCACAGCTCATCTCCCGCGTCCACCTCCGCCATCTTCTTGTCCCTCTTTATTTCTCTCTCGAGCACAGCAACGCGCATTTACGTCCATTAATATTAACGGCTCGAAACAACGATAATAACGGAGAGTCACGAGGAAGTAGAGAGGTGTTCTCTTCGATGGTCACGTCGTGCACAGCCCTCGCGTCGGCCCTCTCGCATAGCTCACGTGATCGTTGCATGCATCATTCTCGCCGCGGAGATCGACAATGCCGGGAAAATGCGACGACGGTTTTTATCGTCCAGGTAAGTTCACGGTTGAGACCGAAGAAATGCTATGCTGTTTAACGACGAGAATCATTACGGCATTATCCGAAAGCTCTCGCTTTGAAAAGTACTTACAATAAAGGAGGCGATTAACGCTTTATATGAATATGATTAGAATTAGCTATTGCGCTAAACGCGATGGCTCGCATTTTTTCCTTCTGTTAAGGTAATAATTAGCCAAGTAATGTGGAGAAAAACGCATAGCAATATCCTGTTATTAGTCACTGTAGAAAATTGGTACTGTGCAAAAACGTGACGCGGTGTACAATGTGCAACGCCGAGATGTGGGTTAATGCGTTCTAGGACGGATTAAAAAGCGCGATAGGGCACGAGCGACCGTCTCGTGTCTCGCAGACGCTATTATTACCGTAATTATTAGTATCGCTCCGTATCCTGAGCAAATACCGCGAAGAATCGCGCTTGCACGTAGATCGATCGGGACAACGCAGGGCGGCTATCGAGATCCGGCAATCTTGGGTCCACGGGTGCATATTTCAAGATCGGCATGCGTGAACGGCTTCAGGGACGTCGGGTTGCTTTTGCGGTCGTGTAGAACTCGGCTTTACAACGCTAATGCGACAGACATGGAGCGCGAGGTATCGTATTTCGCGGGCCCGGGTCGACCGATGCCGAGGAGGCATGTTTTAATATGCAAATTAAAATGCAAATAATGCGACCCTCGTCGTCTCTTACCCCCCCCCCCCTTCTTTCGTCCGTCCTCTCTTCGCCGTTCTTCTCTCTAGGCGCATCTCGCGCGATCGTCATCCTGTGGCCTGAGGATAAGGGCGCGACCACGAGATCCCCTTTTTTTCGTTTCGCCTGAAGGATTTGATCCAACATTTCTCTTCGTTTCTTTTTTATTTTGCTCCTTGTTCCATCCGCCCGTAAGTCTGGGACGCAGAATATTTATCTCATATGACGCGATCGATTTCTGAATTATTCAGTTTCGTTTATCGAGATCTTTCATTCCTTTATCAAAGTTTTTATATTGTGTTATAATTATATGTTCGTACAGAAATGTCAGATACAGAATATAAAGCTTTGATAAAAGAACGATTGTGAAATGTTATTGGGTAATAGAATTATCTTCTTTTTTCTTAAGTGAAAGTATTTTATTTTACAATATGTAACTGAGTGTCGTCTCGATATCGCGAGGATTTAAACTCTGCGATAACGTGTTTGGCCAGTGTAGTTCGGAACCATCGTGCGCAAAGGATCAAATCTAACAATAAGCACTATCTGCATCCTTCCCGAACGATACAAAGGGATTATGCGTAGAGTGGCCGGATGCGTCGAAACGGATCCTTGAGCTATCGCATGCGTAATGTCTTCATTCAACCCTCCTATCATAATCTCCCGATGATGAACGAGCGCCCTTTATGCGAGGACGCAGAACGGAGCGAGATTAAATGAAGAGTCATCAATAGGCCGGTCGCATTAAGCTGCCTGCCGTGTGCGCGCTGTGGAAAAATCGGAACGAGTCAATTAGTCGCACTCTGCCTGTCCGATCTGTCACAATATACAAAACTCCGTTTTTCTCTCTTCCTCCCCCTTCCCCCATTCTTCCCGGGCACCCTTCTTTCCTCTCTCCCTTCGCTGTTCCAGATCACGTGCCGCGGGCGAGGTATCTCTAGCCATGTTTTACGGCACGGTTAACAAATAGCATGTCGCTGAATGCATCGCCGTGCTGCGCGATGCTATCGCGTCGACGTCAACAAAAATTAAGCGCTGCGATTATTCATGAATGTCCCGCGATCGGCCGCGACGTGAGACTCCGTCGGCTCGGCTGCTATTTCAGTAGCCGAGTTTTAGTGCTGCGCCGGAGCCCTTATAAGCGCAACGTCGTCGATGATACCGCGGCGATATGTATCCTCCACGTAAGATCGATGCGCGTCAAATAAAGCCTGTGATCAAAATTACAGGGAGATAGGGTGACATCTTTGATCTTAATCTTCCACAATTAAAAGTATTATCCCTTTCGTCGAAACGTTCAATATTTCTACTTTTAATAAAGTCTAGTTTAACTTTGATGAATTTTTAAACGACATCTTTGTGTTTGCTCGATCGTGAAACCTATATGGCCTTCTTATTTCCTTTTAATTATTATCCCCTTGTTCGTATATAATAATTTATATACGATAATATATATAATATATAATAATTTACTGAGATAGAAACTTGGAATTTTTGCAAAATCCTCCTCCCCCCCCTTTTTCTATGTGGACATTATTATTCTGAACTTTAATATCTTCGACGGCGTGTGTCCGGCCTTCGCGTTGCGCAATTAAAGCAATCGCGAACGATCTACTAACCGAATGATGTCGTGCACGCGTATACGCTGAGCGCACACGTGACATAATCGGTCGCGACGCACGAGAAAACAGATCGACTGTGGTCGGCTGACAAACGCAGAATGTAGCTGCCGGAGCAGTTGCGCCTTGTGTGTCCGATGCGCCTCGCTTGTTGCAGCAGCCGCCGCAGCGTTGGAATCCCCGTTAGACGACGGGAGAGAATATACCCTATCGTGTCGTGCCCGGCTCTGTCCAATGCATACTAAGTAGTTCTGGAAAATCAGTTGTCGGTAGCTCGTAGCGTCGAGTCCGAGCGAAGGAATTGAATGAATCAACCTATCCTGGCTGGTCTTGCAGCCTGTTTACCAGTTCGAGTACGCACATGTGCGTACGTACATGTATGTACGTATAGTACCAGCACTCGTCGTCACCAACACGCTTTCGTCGCGCTACAATATGTTACTGACGCAAGTCCGCGGTTGCAGAAAAAAATTCTAGTTCTTTGTGTTCCGTAAGACAATTTATATTAAAATGGCGTATCAAAAAATACATTTTTTCTATTATCATATTCTATAAATTGGACCGTCGCGACATTCTTTTAGAACCCCTTCTCTCGGACCTTATTAATTTCTCTCTTTCCAAATAATCGCCTTTGAAGAATTCAGAAGATCTCTCCGATATCGAACACCCGTTCTCACATGTGTACACGTGTAGTCGCATTATTTACGCGATTACATACAGTTGCATTACTGCGAGCCCGTAATGGGAGGGGCTCCGGGGGATAGTGTGTAAGGAGAAGAGAGTTGCGATGGAAGAAGGAGAAGAGAGACGAAGGAGGAGGAGAGGAGGGTACGTTGGCGTCGCCTGGAATGCCCGCGGACCACGAATGGTGCCGAGACGACGGGTTTACCTTTTACAGCCTACCGGTCGTTTCACTCCGACTGCGCACCTTCGACGTCCACGCGTTATATATCTCCCCATCCCCCTTCGCCCCATTGCATCGCCGCTTTCACTGCCTTAAAAATGCGTCTCCTCTTCGCAACACACGCAACTCTTCGATACCATATGTACTTCGATTAATTTAATTATTGGCCGCCACCTGCTGTCAATATATAAGGAGGAGACTTAATTAAGGAGGATTTATATTAAAGGGATGTTATACCTTCTCGACAGAGAGCCTGCGAGAGACGAACTGCATCTCTCCGGAGATTATTGCGCTCGTATAATTCAATCTTTAACGGATGACTCACGATTAGATGGCAAATTTAAGAAACACGTTATTATAGCATATTCTTCACTCTATATAGATGTAGAAAGACGTCTACTAGAGAGGCAATAAAGAGAAGGCTCAATGATAAATTTATATACGGAGTAAGAGAAAGCGAGATTATCTCTTTGTTTGAAAATAATACTTTTTTCATATATCTAATACTTTCAATTTTCTTATGTTCTGGGACACATTTACATCATGTGTATAACTATCGTGTCGAGTTGAATTAATATTAACGAGAAAAATAATGAGACCTCCAGAAAATATCGACGTAGGTTGCGGAATTTGGCGCAACGAGATGCGGCAGTAATGAAACGTTTTGCGATTAAGTAACAGTCGCGGTTCTCGGAGAAGATGTCATCATTTCCACGACGATGTTTATTCATGATCACGATTAGCTACTTACTACGCCGGCTAGAGTCCACTCTCCGCCCACATCGTAAATTTTCATGCTCCATTGTATTCCTCCGTACCAGCGTGTCTTTGCATCATCCATCTGTACCATTTGAAAAACAGCTTCTTCTTGAAATGCCGTTTGTATAATGCCGTAGAAAATATGAAATCGCTGTGCGGTATTTTGAAATCTATTTATTGGCTTTAGAACACCAAATGAATTATAGGATCATTGGAGATAATTGGCAATTATTCTATGGCATTCTACGGCGTATGGGATTAACCCACACTAACGTCCCGAAATAAATTACACGCGGAGGGATCTTTCGCTCGATCGTGCCTCGATCGAGCGATCGCTATTGATCAGCTCGACCGAATCGACCTACCTGGCTTGGCAATGATCCTAACTAGACTTTCATGTTCACTGGCGCATTATCGCCGCTGCCGAGACTATATCTCCTTATAGAGCCCCGAAACCGCAAGCGTCCGAGGATCGATCAGCTCGGGTATTGGTATATTAAATAAATCGAAGAATAAACATATTGCATTGCGTATACGTCAGAAAGTCAGCAACAATCTACCTAAGGCGAGCGTGGCCGCGGTCGTTGCAGGCGCCTATTTGCTCCCTCGAGTTATCTTAATAGGATTTCAATAGCCTGATTTGGTATCTTCTCGTGCTACCAACCGTCTATAGAAAATAACCAGTGGTGTATGTATATGCGCTTCTAAACTGCTGCTCAATTTCTGAAAGCTTCTTTTGATTTCTCATTATTTTATATACAAGCCTATCTCAAATTACACTTAAAAAGAAAATTTTGTGCATATTTTGTACTATTCCTTTATAGCACTGGTTTAATGCGATAAAAATCACTTTTTATTTTTGGAGCTTCTCAAAAATTAATGTCTAAAATATGAATGCGCCACTGGAAATAATACGTAATTTCTATGCATCTCAAAACCGAAAGAAAATCTGAATCTCAAGTACCGCGTTACAACTTGACTCGATAAATGCTAGTCATAAATTGCAGTCACACGTTTCGAACATAACGGAAAAATTAACAGTCATACACTATATACAGGAGTCAGAAACGATCATCGGAACGATCTAATAATCCTCGCCACGGCAGCGGCCATTAATTAATGTTCTCTTTAGAGGCGCTTATATTCGAGGATGAGACTCAGGCTCACGCTTTAAGCGCTCGACGGTATTAGCGCTCGATCCAATTTCTCGGTTTAACGAGCGCAATCTGGTCGAAGGGAGGACGACGTGGGCGCGTGATAAACACGCCGGCCGTCCCAAGGCAACCAGCCACGAGCGGATAGCTCGTTAGTGACAGATGCGATTTGACCCATTAGCACAATCACGGCTACGTGCGCCGCGCTGCGTCCTCTTTCTCCTTCTGCTTCGTCTTCTCCTTCTCTCGTGTCTCCTAACATAACGCGGCTAACGGAACTCGTGGACGCAGACCGGAAAAGAGCGTCGCACTTCGGAATGCCGACGCGTGCCATCGCTCGACATGTCCCGCGTATCCATATATGAGGTCTTCGGGGTTCAGTCCTACGAGGATTCTTTCGCCACGCCAGAACGGGCTGGAATTCTCAGATCCCCAGTATGGAACAGAGCCGAGGATGGGCTTCTTGCCACGTCCGCGGCACGCGCGCCGTGTCCATAATGTTGCATATACGTGAAATGTTCGTGGGATGTCCCGGAAGTAATGCTGCATAATTTAATCTTCTTGCGGTATACGAACCTTTGTCGATTCATTTCACGTATCTGCAATTGTGCACCGCCATTGTCCAAGTATCTTAGATAAAACTAGATAAGATAAAGATAAGATTAGCTGTGTCTCAGACCTAGAGTAAATCTAGACAAATAAAATTATAAACATTTGGAAAAATGACTCCAAAATACTTAAGAAAATAAAAATAAGGTAACTTATATGAAAACCTTTCAAATTCTTAGGGTAATTCTCTTAGGAGTTGTAGAATGACACGTAGCTTCATGCTAGCGCGAGTGATTAGAAAATGAAGGGTTGATCCCAGACTCTCTCATCCTGCGTAACCCCTTTTTTCAGGAGTGGTTCAGAGCATGAAAGATTACGATTTTGCTAAGGAATTAAAAGAGTAAGTTTAAAGTGTTATAAAAATTAAAGAGTCTGGAGGGAGACCTTGTGCTCTCCTCCGAAGGATATGTTGGTACGGCCTTTTGATGAAAATACCTTCTAGGTGTACCTTTTAGCATTATAAAAAGAAGACTCTTAAACTGCAGTTTCTAAGAGTTCCTGGATAAGATCTCATTTTACGAATATTAACTATTGTAAAAATCAAACGTTATTGTAAGTGAAGTGATTAAATAAATTCTTTTTTTTTTTAAGCAAGAGTTATCAAATCTTACGCGCAATAAATATAAAATTTAATTAAAATTAAAAAATTAGGAATTTATTCTAAGCAATCTGTATATAAAAAGGTTGAATAACACAATTTCTGAAAGTTTTAGTTTAAAATATTTAAATGAGAAAATGTAATACATATACAAGCGTGAAGAAAAATCCTTTGTCTATTTTTTCGGATTCGTATCTCGTCGTGGTTAACGACAATCCGAATTTCAAACTTGGCTTACACTGCTCTAAGAGCACTCACTGTTCTAAACTGTCTATAGTCATGTAAAAACGACTCATGAAATATTCAGATCTCCGTTCGAATCTCTCTAACAAATAGAGTGGAGCCGAAAGGATTAAATGCATCTCATCCAGCCGGCCTGGTTCGTCGAACCGAGTCGCGACGAACAGCATACAATGACTCTAACGAGCCGCCGTAAGGCCTGCCGTTGTCCTGATCCTCTCTTTCTCCCTTTCTCCCTCGGCAGGGATTCGGGATAAAGCCGAATGGGGGGGGAAGAAAGGTTAATGCACCTTGCAGAAATACAGTATCCCGAAATGGAACGCCGCGTAGGACGACGCTCCTGTGGGCACCCACGCGTTCCTGTCGCGACTGTCCAGGACCACATTGGCGAGCTCGCAGTCACGTGAATGACCACGTTGAATTTTTTAGAAAGAACACGCATAATATCTCTTTCGTATCCTTTGCCGACGTACGGGATAACCTTGCTAGTCGACGCGTCAAGATTTACCGATTTATCGTTCCTTACGAGAAGGAACCAGCTCGTCTTTCGCGTGCTGAATAGATATCCGCGCTTGACATTGGGAGATAATGTACAGCCGGATGTTGTTGAAAGACTCGACGTGTAAGACAAGGATTCGAAGGACTCATATTGTTCTTTTCAAGACACACGGTAGTGCCTACATGCAACGTGCCTACATGAGACTGTGTTATCTATATATGCGAACGAGCTGAGCTTGGATTTTCGAATCTCAATAACGGCTGAATCGATCGACTGAACCGATCAAGTTCTGAGGCTTACTCGATATAGCTTGGATTTGAATATTTTATACTAATAAAAAATGTTTATATGTTTGACTACGTCTCCTACTGCGATGGAAAGTCCAAATATAAATGTTAATGTAAAATTTTACATTAAAATACGTTGTGTTATTATTGCTGCCTGTTTTTATTTTTTTTTAATTATTAAACAGCGCGGTATTGAAGGAAAGTATTGAGAATATTTTTCCATATTAATGTCAATGACGATGTTGGTGGTCCCGGTAGCAACGATGACAGTTGGTAGCTGGTGTTCCGTTTATTAAGAGAGTAACATATAAGTGTAAGTTGAATACACGTCACGTTCCGTTTATTTACAATTTGTATGCAATGCAATAATGGGGAAGTGAATAACGATTCAGCAACTTCTCATGATAGTAATACAATAGTAAGTGTAAGCATTATTGCATTGCATACAAATTGTAAATATTTTGTACAACAAATTTTTTCAATATATACAGTTTTTTTTGCGCTTGACGATTTTTTATCTTTTTCTTAAAGGGTAATGTGTCTTAAAGGGTTATATATATGATGCGAGTTTCGCACATTTAAAGTAATTAAGAAGCTGAAATATTATTGATTTTCATGAAATTTTGGTGGGTTGTGTATCAGCTTTGTTGATAATTACTTTTTGATGTAGCTTCGCTGAGTATTATTTTTTTCATTGTTTAGCTTGCATGAATGGTACACACAAAGTTGTAATATAATAAAATAATAATCAAATAAATTCCTAAGAATTATAATCAAAATAGGAATTATCCAAATATCATTCTAAATATTGTATCAAATATTTTAATGTATTAAATATTTTAAATTACGCATAGATTGTTATCTAAGTTATTAAATTTAAAAAAAATTTTTTTTGCATTTAATCTACTGTGAGCTTCTATTGTGCAGCGGCTCGTTTCGAATTCATTGTTCGCGCTCGTCAGAAAGCTAGCAAGTCGTCGTGCCAAATAAGGTTGCTCACCCCGGACAATCTCCGCGGCCTCGAGGCAAGGGTCCAGCCCTTGCGAAGTTCTCGCTTAGAATTTTCGGCTCGATCCAAGTCTTATCTTAATCGACGAATCTAAGGCGTTATGGGGCCGCGAACACTGACGAGCGAAAAAACGAGCAAGTCATGAGAGGAACGACGACGGGTAGCGGCCGAAAGCAAAGGCTTCGCTCTCTCGAGGGCCGCAAATTAGACGAACGACCGACAGAGATAGCTAAGGATCATCGGGGAGGAATTCCGACAGGCGGGTGCTCGCCATACATCTTGTTCCTCGACAGCCCATCTAAAAAAAAATTAAGAAGATACGGTGATGCGCAAGACCGATTATTAATTAATGTCAATCAGTTTCCATCGTAATTATCCCACGCGTATTCCTAATTAGATATCTGCGTATGTAACGTCTAATGACCGCGTCAAATATTTATACAATCGCGTAATTATTCCTGCGTCAAACGTAATTCGCTCCGCATCGCCACGTAGGAGATCGTTAGGTCTACTTCGCTGCCTTCGCGCTTCAAGGAAGGACAAACGCGGCAACCAAGTTTGTGCATCACGTTCGGGTCACTGGTGTACGAGCAGACCGTTATGAGTCGGTATGAGCCACAGGGGAGGCATTATGCATAGCTACGGGCGTAATCCTGACTTCCAAGAAACGATCGCTCATTGATCCCGGGCCTTCCTCCTGTCCCCGACGACACAGGTCACGTCTGCATAACGGTCCCTCGGTAAAGGACACGTGTCTCTAAACTGCGCGCACAGGCTAATCAACCTGACGCTGGCGCAGGAACCGCTATTGTGATATCGGGCGATTCCTTCCGTGCACGATTGACGGCTGTCTTACGGTAAATTATCCTGGTAGGACTCTCGCCAACGAAATAAGACACGAATAAGGACGATTGGAATATATAGTGTACATTTATCAGTGCGTTGGAGCATTTAACCCTTGCTTGCGTCGAGGTGGATTCGATGTGAGCAAGATTTATGGTGATTCTCCATTTTTGTCGAGACAGCGCTTTGCGAATCTTTCAATAAAGATTTTTTTTCATCATTACAAGATGGTACATTAGCGTTTATCGAGATCTTTCCTTTTGTGTACGACGCAAAATACATTCTCGGAAAAATCTCGTACGCCTTGACACATCGTGAATACATGTCTTAATCCGCGGTTTATCGTCGCGTTTAACATAGTCGGTCAAGGAATACGTAGTCGTCGCAACGACGTGGGGACTTCGTGTAATTTATTTTGAACGTATATTAATGAACACTGTGGCAACGTAACGTAATCTTAATAGTCCATCACCTCATCAAATACACAGATCTATTAACGCGGACATTTGTAAGATTGTACAAGGAAACCTTAATTAGACGATCAAGCTCGCACGCTCGTGTGATCGTTCACTGAAGGAAACTTTCTCTATTCTACGCAACGAGTCTCGGTTTCAGCGAGCGTTAAAATTGTGCACTACTGACCGGCGAGCTGTCGTCGTTGCTGCAACAAGAATTCGCCTCGTCGATATATACGATTGCGTATCGAAAGCAACGGTACTCACCACTTTTCCCATCGTTCCTCATATGTATACGCCGGACTTCTGACGGCTACTACTACTAAGAATGATGCATAACATGTCACGATATAATGGGTCGTGTAGGCCTTCGTGTATCTCTATTCGCATAACGCAAAACGATCTATTACTGTCGATCGTGGCGGTAATACACTCGAAAGCTCAAAACAAAATGGAGGCGAGTCCATTCAGATTTTACCTCCGCATACATTTTTTTCTAGAGTAACTAACGGTAGCTTTCTGCAAATGAAATCTAAGACTAGTGGATGCACAGATTGAGTTAGTTAATTATTTATGCTTCAATCACGATTGGTATATTCGTAAAGTTAATTAATGAAGACTTTTGGATGTACGCTGGACATGATAATTGGATAAATCAATGTCAGCAAAATCATCAAACCAGCAAACCATAAGCTACAAATCCGTGCATGATTGCCTGCGAATTGAAGTCTATGGAATGTGAATTCTAACGGCGCACGCCTGTGAACTCGCAAAATCGCTGCGACTATTTACAGATTACGTTCTCGCAATTTAACATTGATTTGCACGAGAATGGAAGAAAAGGAAAAGACGGAGCATGGGAACCCATCGAGAGTCCCCGTAAAGCGGGACTCGTGTATGATATACGATTCCGCGCAAAGTCATCAAGTTACAGTTACTTGCTGCCTGCATCGAAGCAGGCGTTGCCAATTGATACCGCACGATTATGTTGGCGATCGCACCGACAATCTGGAAACCTGGTGAATCACAGCGGTTTACCGATACCCAATTCGCGTTTCTTGTCCGATTCCAACGTAAACCGGTGAGTCGCGAGTGTGCGAGTCTCTCTGTCATTGTAAAGAGAAAGGAGAGAAGAAAGAGAAGAAAAAGAAAACGTTTATTATACATGCACTACTTTCTAAAGAAATAAATTACGTTGTAATAATTGAGAGCCGCAAATAATCCAAAGAGCAAGTATAATACTTTTGCGACGTTTTTATCGTTTCGTTTTCATGATGGTAATTCATATCTCGTCATTTAATCGCACGGATGTTGTGACAACCAGAAACGGACACACGAAGAGGTCAAGATGAGCGAGCAATTAGTTTTCGCGTCTGATTATGATAATTACAGTATTATTCGCGGAACGTTCATGCATTTTCGCGCGGCTCGTCAAATATCTGGCATATTGTTTAAACAATAACTTTATTTCCTGCAGGTGATACTGTTTGCGCCACCGCGCTCGAGGATAAAAGTCGACCCGCAGTTAACGTTCCGGCAATGCGTGAGAGAGATTGGTTTCTTTATCGGGATTTGCCATTTGTGATTGCGGTCTATGATTTGTATCGTTATCGCTCGTCGATCGCGACTGATAGTTATTTAAGAAGTAGAACGGACGCGCGCGTAGAAACGTAACGCTATCATAGATGCTGATTACGGTTCTCCGGGAAGTAACAATAACGACTTGCTGTGTTTGCGATAGGATTATTCTTATTGCTGTAAATATACAGTTGTAATGGCTCGATCGTGTCGCATGCGCTTTCTCGATCAAAACTCTTTTTCCCATTTAAATCATTTGCGACATGGGATACTCACGCACGCATTTCTTTACAAATAGAGAAATTAATGGAATCTCAATACGCGCCCAAAGGTGTCTCAACTGTGCGTTTATGTGAGACGCGAGATAAAATAGTTTCTTTCTACGTGATGCAAAATTCGCCACGACTCGGTCGCATTCTCACGAGCGAGCGGCGTCATTAGCCGAGACAGTTCACCGTCCGATTTTCCTTTTCTCCCTTTACGGGCCGAGAAGACTCCTGGCGCAAGTTTGGTGCCGCGACGCATCGTCCCCGACGATTGATCTTACTATAGTGGGCGAGAGACGACGACGACGTCGACGGCACGGCGAACGTGTCTGGTACTTTGTTCTCGGTTCCCGATACGTCCTGCCCGATCCTGCCTCTTTTCCTCTCTATCTCTCTCACCGTCTCTCCTTCTCGCGTCCGCACCAACGGCTGCTGCATCCGGAGCGACCGGGGAACCGAACGAACGCGGCGGGTTCGACGACCCGAACAGCGAGGTTCGACGCGACGAGCGTACTCGCGCACCGCACGATGCAACGCGTTATTCGAATGCGGAGCTCAGCTCCTTGGGTGAGGCATCGCGAAACACGGACCAACCGACACCGCCGTTATCCATCTTGCCGCGGGATTCCGCGATTCGTTAACATTCCTCCGAATCGGACTCCCTGTCGCCGACGTGGATTCGCGATGCGGCCCGGCCGGCTGCACGTGGCCGCATCTCTGCTTGCTTCGTCTTGGGACAGACAGGACGTTACTCCGTCTACTGCAGGTGGTCAGTTTGTTCGTTTATCTCGACGGACAAGGAGTTTGAACGTTATCTGAATGTGTGGACAAATCGTAAAGAACTCTTGTGTAAAAAGCGACTCTTCCTTTGATTTTTGAGAATATTTTAATATTTTATAGATCAAGGAAAAGTCTCTAAATACGTTATATTAGGAAAAAATCTATTTCTAGATATATTATATTATATTATTATACTACTGTAAACAGTAATCCTGAAAAAAGTATAGTACTGCATCTTGTACTTATTCTTTAAACCTATTCCATTCATTTAAAAATAATACTTAAAACAAAAAGATTAAAGAAGATTACTCTTAATTTTGCATCCGGCATTATTCTATCATTTTAATTGAAACAGAGATAATGAACTCATATCAATGATCCTTGTGAGGAACTTACATTCTCTTTATTTACTATCCAAGGATTATATACTCGATATATGTATATCGACTGAAAACTACTTAAAGCTATTTTTAGCCACTTCGCACCTGTTTTTAGCAGCACGACTCTTCTCTACTGGATGTTATCGTGCATGCAGCTCGCACTAAATTTTTCGTCGCTGAAAAAAGTGGCGTAAATTCACTGCGAAGATGACTATCGTCACGATGAGCATATAAATATCGTCGTTAGGCGAGACTCCGCGACCACTTAAGCAGTTGAAATCGGCGTGATTCACACGCTCGGCGCATTTAGTTCGCAAAAACTCATTCTATTTACTTAACTTACTGCTTGCCTCGATACGTGCGTCTGCCCTAATCCAATTCGAGATCGTTTGATATCTCTTGGAATCCCAGGTACTTCACGGCGCGACGTCGCGACTCGAGATTGTCGCGGACGCGGAATATGCTTCGATATAAACCTCGGCCTACGGGCCGAGAGTGAAAAGAAAACGAGGAGAAGCAAGACTAACGCTCGGATGAGGAAAACAAGAGTACACGATCGGTACTCGCGTTACCTCCGTTCCGGCGATCATGAGAAGTTCTTGCCATTCGACTCACCTTCACGTCGCAGAAATCGTCGATTCGATTCGATCTAACGATCGCGCGGGTAAGCCTAAACTGTTTGCGTTCAATTAACGTGAGCGAGCGCATTCTCTCCCCCGTTCTCGTTCGTGGATCGTGGTAAACTGGTTCCGCCGAGGGTCGTAAGAGCACGAAAAGGGCGGCCTAAGGCCCGGATTCTATTACGTTCTGGGCTCGCGCAGGAGTGTTCGCGATGCTCGCATTAATGTGAAAAAAAAAGACGATCCAGATTCACTTACTGCGGAGATATAATTTAGCAACGATTGAAGGCGCTCGGAGGCCGGCCACGCTTACTTTGCTCTCACCGTTTTTTCCTCTCGTAATTAAACGTGATTATAGAGGGTGTTCTGGAAGCAGAGAGAGAGAGAGAAAGAGAGAGAGAGAGACGGTGTGTGTGTGTTTTCTTTGTTCTGTACGTACGGCGAGGAGGATGATGAGAAGAAATGGGAATTGCTATTTATAGTATTGGAGTCATGCGTTATAGAAATTAATAGAGATATAAATTAGTATAAGAAAATTAATCTCGTACTCTTCTTCAACGAACGCAGCTCGAATCCCTTTTCTCTCTTTTAGTTCTGTCTCTATCATCAAATCACGATTTAATCAAATCAACCATTAGTAATCTTGACCTTTGGCATTCTCTTTTTCTTACCCTCCAATAATATTAACTAATGAAACATTGGTGATGCTTCCCTGCAAGATTACATCATTCACGTATGAAATTCACTCTGTATGTGATTCACGCAGTCTTTCTCGGGCATTGGACCGTACAAATTTCTATCCATTACAAGACATTAAGAGGAATTGCGACGGGCGTCGCATGTAATGACCATGTCGATCCTGAGACGTGCGAGTAAAAACGACATCGACGACGCCTTAAGCATATATTTACGTCAGCATTAAGTTACTCTCCGCGGAGAGAAAGAGAGAGAGAAAGTGAGGAGAGGGAGCGAGAGGAGAGTCTCGCCGCGGGTGCGTGCGTGTTGTACCTGTCCGTTGCTCGCGGTGCGTGCACGGCCCGTGCGGGAGGGTAAAAGCAGCGGTTAAAGTAATTGTGGTGGATGCGCGCGGTCGTGAAGCCTCGGTTTCATGGAGTTGTCGCGTCCACCGAATAAACTCGGTAATTGATGTGTCGTAGATGCACGGGGGAAAGAAGAAGAGAACGGGGAGGACGTTCCCATTCCCCTCAAGAATGAGTCTTTTTCTCATTGAAAATGTGCCATTGATAACGCGTCCCATGTGGGTGCATCCGCCGCTGATCCTTTCGCAGGAGCGCATCCATTGATACGAAATGGATAAGGAGGGAGAGAGAGAGAGAGAGAGAGAGCAAAGCTTGATACGAGATAAATGCAGACATTGTTACGGTGACAGCTTGATACGAGATAAATGCAGAGTACGGTGACATATTTGAGTCGAATTCCCAAGCAGAAAAGAGGACGTTTTTGTCTTTATTAAAAATCTAATAAAAAAAAGACTTATTTTTCTAATTCCTACCCAAAGAATACTCTTGTTCGTAAGCGATGTTTGTTCAGGCTTTTAAATTTACATATCGTGTAGAATAGGAAGAAATAAGTTTCCTTTAACATGTAGCTTAATTATAGCTCGGGACTGACAAGTTTCGAGCATCGGGTAGCAACATCCGTCCCTGTCTCATTGTCCCGTGGTCGGGAACGACTATTAAGAAGAAGGTAGGATAGGCAAAAGTTTCTCTCTCTTTCAAACGCAAGCGCGCGCCGACACTAAACGACCGCAATGTTAATGTCTAAAGTATGTTTCCTCTTTCCGCGCTCCTAATGGCCGCCGCTCCTAAATTGGAAAAGGTCTCTCGTACTCCGGCGAGAAATCGTACGTGCTCGTCCCGTTCGCAAAACAGGATATCGATTTATTGGAGATATGTAGCGTACGTGGGTTCGTACGCTGGTCAAGGCGCCGTGTAAGTTATCGCGGTGTGGCACCGGTACCGTTGCGTCGGCGATGAGAAAATACCACGTGATTCACCCTTAACCCTTTCAAGGCTCCCGGCATACATGCGTATCACTCCATGTATCTTAGCTGACGTTGGAGATTAGTATACAAAATGTATACGTAGCAGTAGATGAGAGTGTGTTTAAAATTAAAAATAAACGAAAATTTGATTTAAAACGCAAGGGAGATTGATGAAGCGATAATCGCGATAATGTTAATTTCGACGATAACGATAATTTCGGGGAAATGTTGTTTTTCTCACATAAACGATTATCACTCTCTCCTACTCGCTTCAAAATTAGTTATCGCATCGGAGGATGAAAACGCGTCTGTAGCAAGAATCGGGTGATATCTATCGAACCGTGTTCAGCCCTTATTCGGGCTCTCGTTTCGTATCTTCTGGACGCTGTCACCGCGACAGCCGATAAATCGCCGGATCGGCGCGATAGAGACGCTCGGAGAAAAAGCGGCGGCTAGTGAATTTCGCATGGGCGTGCCGATGCCATAAAGCTTTAAAATACGATGTTCCCGCGGTGGACACGTTAATTGCTACGTGGAACGGTTCGGATGAAAGGAGCGCTTGATAAATTGCGCTGTTAAGGCATCGTGTTCGAGTGCTCTCTCGCGCAAACGTTATCCGCGCGGCACTATAGGTGCGTGTACGTATATACCTTGCGCCCGTAACTCACCTGCCTCGATCTTTCGGCTCTGATAAATCATTCGACGAAGAACTACGGTCGCATCGGCGACCCGGCATCGGCCGCGATACGCACGCATTGCGCAAGGCCGCGATTTCTCAAGGCCGTTCTCCATTCTCCGTGCTTTAGCGGATGTGCAAGAAGGAAGAAGTGAAAAAGAGAAACTATATATATATTCAATTTTGTTTCATTCATTCGTGTAATTCTAAATTGCAGATACGGAGAAGTAAGATAAAGCATTGTTACTTTTTTCATTCTTTTTAATTCTTAAGTTCTTCCTGGCAAATTCAGAAGAATGCAACACGAATGGCATTAGGAAAAGAACAAAATGAGAGTTTACTTGGAACAGGACGTATCGGCATTTCTCCGTCATTCTTCCCATTTCTTTCGATCGGTAGGAAAGACTTCGACTAATTGAGAATTCTTATAAGAGCGTCGGGGATAGTTAAGCGCGCACCGGCAATACGGCTCGGACGACGGCTGAGCATGCATTGAATGCATAACATTTTTATCAAGATCGGAAGAAACTTGTAGGCAGGTCGCTCGCGCGATTACGCGGCGGAATATCCGAAACCCGAACGGAAGGATTCAAGGTCGTGTGCAATCGGGGACGAAGCATTTTATCCTTACGTATGCGCTACATGGTCTTTATCCCCGGCGCTAAATGTAACTACCTGGATGGCTGTTTTCGGTGCACGGGCTCGTAGATTAGATAAGGAAAGTTCAAAACAGATTATTCATCCGCTGCGAATGAATTATTCGTTCGGTTAAGCTTAACGACGAGCTCGAAGAAAACAGGACGCGAAGACATTGGCATTGAGACTCGACCAAGCATTGAAATCACCGTTGAATGTACTCGGATCCCGGATTTCTTCATCGGATTGATGAATCCGGAAGAGGCGGCGAGTTTCACTTTCTAAATGCAAACCGCCGTGTTTATCGCAACGAAACCATGTCTAATTTTGTAACGCTATATTATAAAAAATAATAATAACAATAAATTATATCGTTCTGCATCCGTAATCAGTGGTAAAACATGCGCGTAGAAATTTTCCATAGAAATTTTATTGTAATTATCCTCATAAAAAAGAAAAGTTTTTATTTTTTCCTTTAAATGAAACGTGATTGATGTGAAGCCGCGACGGATAGAAATACCAATATAAATCATAAAATAAATAATGTATGTATCGTATAAGAAATATATTGAAAATCAAAACCTTTTTCCGATTTCAATTTCTATTCATAAAGTTCTAAATCTCAAATGTTATCGGAAGTTTACTGTCCTCTTAATAATGCAGTAGTTGTCATAGTTGAGTAACGAAAGTACACGGATCAGTAAATTTTCTGCGTCGATCACTTTAGCTTTCACCTGCGACGTCCGGTCGTTCGTGGAAGTATGACGTCGTGGTGAACAAACGAGAGGAAAACTTGCGGTGAACAGTCGGTGTATGTAACAATAACAACACGCTCACTTATTAGTAAGATTCCTTGAAGAGGCGACGTAACCGAGGTTAATAATTATTGTGCTCCATGCGAGTGGATATCTGTCGGTTAAGGTCACCACGGCATCAGTCTCGTCGGTGAAATTCCGATATAATGGAAATGACCTACGACTCGATGACGTAACGATTTCCTAAGCTAATAGATGTTTACAAGCGTGCTTCATCCCCGAAGGCCAAGTCTGCGTCGTCGCCGATCCATTTGCGCGTTGAACGAAACAAAAGACATTGCTGGACTCGTTTCAAGAGTTTAGATACCGTATCAGGTATCATTAGGCTTGAGGTTGACGGGAATATATAGCAAAGACTATTCAAGCACTGAAGAAGATGCTTCATTAAAGATTAGAAATTAAAGACACTGAAGATTAAGAAAGTAATTTATCGAGAACTTTTTTATATTTTATTTTAACAAATATTATTTTTACAAAGATAACAAACATTTGTTTCATGATCATTTCTGTTTTTGACAAATATTTTTTAAATATTTTAAATATTTTTCAAGTTCTGTTTCGTATAAAAATATTGTTCTACGTGTGATCTTTTCATCATATTATTTTATAATTGATGTTTTTATGTCCACATGTATATTTCCACGCGCATAATGAGAGATATTGCGTTAAAAAAGAATATCTGGCATGTTTATTGTTTAAACTCGATTTTTCAGCGATTCGATGAAGCGTGTCGGACAACGCCCGCCCCATTGGCATCGTTAACGATCGACCAGAAGAAGCGGTGCGGATCGAAATGCTGATGAAGACCGCAACGCCGATCGTAGAATAATGAAGTATAATTGAACGCGGCGCGATTACTGTCTAACCACCTTCACCTACGACCCTACGCGTTCTCGTAGGTCAGCGACTTCATCAACTTTCTTCGTCGACGAACACTTTGCCGAGAACTTCACGAGCCAAATAGATTGCTGCTAGTTAAGGGACGCGTGTACGCTCCACGCTAATAATAATCGGACGATTTGGCGTTGCATTTTATCGCTCAATGACGTTCGCATGCGGGTTGTTTCGCTCGTACATATAAAACGCACGGGTTTATGCTTATATACGTATACCTATTTGTACATTTTCTCAGGTTTGCGTATAGGATATGCGCTTTTCAGTGGCAGCGAGTAATTATCGGGGAGGATAAGCTCATTCAGGGCAAGGCCAACGATATAGTTATTAAGGTATTTGGAATCCGCGAACCGGCATTTCGCTCTCGTGTGACGCGAGCGGGTTCGATCGGCCCTGTCGGTCGTAACTGTATATTAGCGAGCAAATTGGACGGAAGAATTGCCATCAAGGCAAATCGAATCTCACCGGATATATCCGGCGAGTTATACCTCGCGTGCACATGTGACTTGTACTCGTCAGTGAAATATTGCAAATATCTGGATAAACGTTTACGCTGGGAAACCACTGCAAAAATACCAGAGTCCCGCGATTGCCAGCGAAGAGAGTGAATGGCAGATAGTAATTATCTTATAAAGTTGTAAAGGACGCGTCTCCCTTATACTGCTGATTAAACCGCCGGGGTATCCGCGATTCTTGGCCATCGGTATACACTGTATACATTCTGTATTCCTTGCACAGAATTATCGGGGGTAACAATATTCACGGATAATGCACGGCGTAAGATGTCTCGTTTGAAGGACCACAGTTTGCATAGTTTCCTCTCTGAATTCCCGAACAAAGTGAAATTTACGCATTAATACTCCGTCGATCGCGCGGGATTTTATGCAAATTCTCAACAGCACGCGATTGAGCAATAGCCGTTTACCGTTGTCGCGTTATCGGCGTCCAGCTGTGCACTATGTACGCCACGTGCCGACGTGGAAACACATTTAGTTTCCTAATAGAGATAGGCAATGATAAAAGTCCGCCGCGTAACGGCGACACGCAATGTGACGGTACGAACTACGCGAGTCGCCACAAAGGAGGAGGTACACAAGATTGAAAACGGTTAATCGTTAGAAAGTGGAACGATCGAGGTTTCCACTTTCGTGAAGACGGCCGATCCGCTTTGAAAAGGGAAAAGCGTTACCGCTGTACGTCAGAACGATTTGATAATTTGAATGCTCCTTCGTGTCTCGCGTTCAACGTAATGTTTACGAACCACAAAGAGAAACACAGCGGGAGATCGGAAGTGCTGGAAAAATGCAGCGACCGTGAAGGATACTGAGGGTTGAGCAACAGGAAGCTTCTATTCGTTTGCGAGCAATTACTTTAAATATATTTAACTTTTCAAGATGGGTAAAAGAAAATTGAAACATTTGCTAGGAATTTAAGTATTTATAAAGCCTAATTACAAACTGGTTGTTGACGGTAGGTATAATATTCATTAATTTTTTATGATAAAGACATAATTGAAATGTTTTACTAATCCTTTTTAGCATGTTCTTGGACAATTCTAAGTTTAATGAAATCCGACATAATTTCTTTTTTATTAATCTTATTAAATGTTTTACGCTAAATCTAAATCGTGCTCCATAAGGAGATTCTAATGGATATACGTGAGCCACCAGTAGATGAAGGCACAGATTGTCGAAGCCGCTCGTAAAATTCCTTAAGTGTCCGATAGAATTGCCCAGATAGATCTTGCACTATGCAGCAATATGGCTTTAAATTATCATTATTTGATGGCGTTAAGTAATTGATATACGTACTTGCGTGCAAGCGTATACGCGAATGAGTTGAAGCGTAATTAAATCGATTACGCGGCAATTAAGCTCAATTGATTCGTTGGTAAGCGATGGCAAACACATTGGTGCGAAATAGATGTTGATTATCGATCCATCGCGTCTGATGAAAGTGAACAGATGCAGAAACGGTAATACTCCATCGAAGTCCGCGTAGAAGTTTGCGCAACGTCAGCGGGGATTTATCGGTGGCGTACATCAATTTACGAGGTAAGGAGGAAGCGCGCTCCATAATTTACAGAAATAAATTTTAGCGGACGTCAAATTCGCTATACGTGGACCGTCAGAATGGCGATAACGTATACGATGACTCCTTGCGAGAATGTTTGCCTATTATTTAACCGGATTTGAATTCGTTTAGTTGCGCATCTAACGCGTATTCCCAGCAAAATACTACGGTCCGTTATGGTGATGCAGTATTTACTGTTAAAGCAAAGCCAACTACTCCGGCTAAAAATTCCAATTGATTATATCCGAGAATTCTGCGAGAGATGCACCGTTCCTCCCGGCTCGTTTCTCGTATTCCTCATCTCTTCCCCGTCACGATGTGTATATCAGACTGTGGGCGCAAGAATAGTGCATATATACAGGATAACTCATAACAAAGGCCACTCCTTCCATTCTGCAACTTATACTTCTTTAATGAAAATTTCACCAAACTTCATCCTTTTTCTTAATTTTTTTCGAACTTGATCTCTACAGAAAGAAACCGCCGCATAATTATAGTTAAAAAAAATATATATATATATAATTAAATATAAAATTAAAATTATGAAAAAGGATGAAGTTTGGTAAAATTTTCACACACACACATATATATATATATATATACATCTTTAAATATGTGTATATAATATAAATATATTGCTACAATTTGTAATTCTAAAGCTTAATTTCTAAAAAATGTAAATGTGTCCTGCTCATAAGAGCTAATTGGAAAAAGTTGTTATCCCAATTAGCTCTCTCTCGAGATTCATCATTAATTTAGATAAGGAAATTTTGGGACGCCCTGTATCGTCTGGGTGCTCATCTACAGCCACAATCCACGCCCAAGATCGTCGGGACCGTGCCTAATTGAAAAAGTTAATTGCCGGTTCGCCATGAAGAGACTTAAACTTCGAACGGCGATATTTAATAATGTTTCCTCGACAGCAGAATGCAGACGCGCGCGCGCATGTCCCGCGCATCCCTTTCGAAGTTATTTGAGATCTCGTTTCGAGATTTTAGCGCGCAATAATTTTTGAAGGTTATCGCGACGTCGAAAACTGTCCGTCGGAGACAATAATTGATTCGCGAGCATCGAGAAAAAAGGCTCTATCGGGAACCACCCCCTTTCGTAGTGATGAATTGCGCAGGATAAGCCGCCGATTATCCTTTATCGAACAGACACTTTCAGCAAGGTAATAAATTTATTTCTTTTAAGCCGAGAGTCTGCGATAGACCGCCTTTAATAATTCTGGGTTGGCAAGTCGTCGTCCTTTTCTAAATTACAATTCGATCTGTTACACAGGCGAGAAAAAAACGATAAAAATTAATCGGAAAGAAATGTTCATTTTTAAACGTTACACCAAGACGAGTAATTTAATATTTTTATTCAGTTTGACCATTAAGACAATGCCAGTTTTTAAGAAGTGAATATACGCGATTCATACTAAAGTAAAGAATAAAAGTAAAGACATCTGATGCGGGTATACTTCTTGTCAAAGCGAATCTTCTTCAAATATAATATAAAATTTAGTAGCAATAAATATTTGAAATTTTATCTTCTTCCAAGTTGTATTTTCGCAAGATTGATCCATGAAGACGATTAATCGGACAATTGAAAAAAATCGCTTTCCTAGAAAGAGCACATACCCCCCTTTCCCCAACGTGAAACATATACGCGGGTAGCTCTTGGTAAACGAACAAAACGGGCGTGCAGCATATAAATTATTTAAGAAACTCTATCGTGCCATATCGCATAATGGTCGGCTATAAATTATCCGTCGTGAAAATACGGGTGTAGCCGCAAAAATCGCGCACCTCGCCTGCCTTCCTTCGGGGACGGGAGACCTATATTCCTTTTGCCTAAACCCGCATGGTCGTCCATCATCGAGCGCAGGACATCCTACGAAAGAAATTTTTTGTCTTCGATCATATCGGCGGTACTGTCACTACTCGATCGTTTACATCTTCTCTCGCGCCGGTTGTGTAGAGCGTGTAGCAGCTTATTTACAATCAAATACATAAGAGATAATCGCATTATTTATTCAATCATTTGTAAATTGATAGCCGTCCTTGCGATGACTACATTGTTCATTAATACAGATTCGCAGACGCAACATTTCTCCCGACCAGACACTATAATTATTCGACTGCTCGTTGCACCAACAGAACTTCTTCTCCAAACTCGCCCACGGGAGAGAGATCGCGATTACATTGACTGAGCGCATGTTAATTGATAAACGGATCAGATTTATTGCGAGTTGACACGCGTCTTAAAATAATACGCGGCGCGTCAGAAAAAAAAACCGGTGGCAAATATATACATAAATATTCGGAGCTGACCGGTGATTAAAAGGGGCACGCGGCAGGTGGCGATTATTATCGTCGATCCTTATCTCCCACCGTTTTTCAGGGGCCTGCGATTAATCGCCATTATGCGATATTACACGTGAAACGAGTCGCGCCACCGATCGCAGAATTTAAGTGATCCGGACCGGCTGAAAGGGACAGATCGGCGCGCATAATAAACGTCCGGGCGCGTTTACGCGCAAGGCCGTCGCGTCGCCCGTTACACTCGTTCACACCTTGGGGGTACGTCCGCTTTGGATGAAATTGGTGTCATACATCATTCGCCCAAAGGCATAATCAAGCCGGAGCGCGGCTGTGGCTGAGGTGTTTATTTCTGGCGGACTTG
The DNA here is from genome assembly GCA_901521435.1 of Crematogaster levior. Lineage (NCBI taxonomy): Eukaryota > Metazoa > Arthropoda > Insecta > Hymenoptera > Formicidae > Crematogaster > Crematogaster levior. The sequence goes on from CABEGB010001458.1 coordinate 368,911, forward strand.
CTCGTCCCCTGCTCTAGCTGCGCCTGTTTACGCGCCATGCAAATTTACCAGCGTTCATCGACCCCATGTCGATCATATGAAACAGAGCACAGACAAATCATTTGCGTTCTTGGAAAAATTCTAGCAGTCTAGGTATTAAATATGCACTTTCTTATTTAATGACACCCGCATGGGATGAGGGAGTTCCAGGTTCGTATTCTAACTGAGGTAATATTTTTCGCAATAAATTCTTTATGGGAATTATTAGCACCAAAAATTAAAATTGATGTTGATTTTAAGTTGATGATTTACTGCGTTTAAAGACCGACAAACCACATTGATTGGCTACTAATTCAGCTCTGACTGTTGAAGCGATTTTAGTTATACATATATCTTATCGTTTTTTTATTTAAGTAAGATTATGATGTTATGTTTTATGATTAATACGTTAACACATTTGTGCGTGTATTTCTTTTCATTTATTTTATTTATTTTAAGAAAGTTGCGAATTATTTGTATTAATTGCTTACACATACACGGATACTCTAGAAGTTTGTGTGGGAATTTTTTGATAGATTAAGATTTCTGGATCGGTCTGAAAAAAATTAGCTAGTTCACGCAAACAAATAATAAAAAAATTGTTTTTATCAGTAACGGAATTCGACAATTGTTACGAATGTATGTCTCGGGGAGAATATCGATATTCCGCGCGAAGAAATCGCGGAACGTTGGATGTTCCGCCACGAAGAACGAATCTTAATGGATCAATTCGTTCGTCAGCTCCGCGCGAGGTGCAGCTGCATGGCAGGTTCGAAGGACGATGCCATGACCGGCGGGGCATAAATTCAGTTTCGTTCCGGCGCGATATAACACCGCCTTTCTCGTCTGCCACTTCGACTTCGCCCTTTCTTTCTTCACTTCTTTTCCTCCTCTTTTCTCTTTTTTCCCCCTCCGTATTTTTAAACCGCCTGCGTACGGCGATAGTAGCCGCGGCATACCACGCTGGTACCGGCCGACTAGAACGCAACTATCAATAAGTTCGTATCTGACAAGGAGAGGAATCGGAAGGGGCCTTAGATCGACGAGGCTCATAAAGCCACCCACGGCGAACGATATTTTAGCACGGTAGCGCAATGTGCGAAACCGGCTCCGGCCTCACCAGATCGGCCGTGTGAGAGATCGCGGAGAGGAGAGGCCATCCGGCGGACCTGATCGAGCGAGAATACACGGGCCCCGACGGCGCGGCGCGATGCAGAACGACGGTCGGCCGCCTCCGATTATCAGATTGACCGGCCGGTCGAGTTATACACCGATAAGCACGCATCACCAAATATCTCACCAACTCTCGCTTTCGCTCCTCCTGCCTCATTGCGCGCACGCCTTCCATGCGTCCTCGTCTTCTCTTTGCGCGCTATGACAGCGACGCGGAGACCGGTATCGCGCGCCGTACAAGCGTGTACAAGGGTTGGTTTCATGTTCGCTGAGCTGGTCGGTAACTCATGTCGCCTGACATATAGCTATTGTCCCGCGCGATGCAACTCGCCCCGTCGTCTCCGGTGCGTATGCTATAGCTGCGCTCCCTGCCTTCAGTGCCAGTGGTGGATTTACAGCTCCTAGAGCCCTAAGCGGTACTATATTTAGAGCTCCCCTCCTCCGAGAGACTTCGGAGTCTCGAGAATAAAATAACTTACGTTATATCCGAGTCAGTTATAATCTGCGAATGATTATACTCAGTGTACAATTTTTAAGGAAGTGTACTTTTAAGAAAACGGCTAAGTGTGCATGAAACAATCTCGGAAACCTTTAACTGAGTCGGAACCCTAAGCGATCGCTTAGGACGGCTTATCACTGGATCCACCACTGCTCTCAGCTTCAAGCACCGTGCCGTGGCATGCTCTATCGTCTAACCGATTGTCCGTGGGCAGGGATTCCACGGTAACAACTCAGAACGGTCGGTCCGTACCGGTGACATAGCACCTGGCTTTTCGCAAATGCTGCGAGTGCTGTGTATCGATATAGAACCGACAAATGATCGGCGTGTTGCGTTCTCCAGCTTGGTGCTCGCGTAACGTATCGTCGATTGCGACACGACGTAATATTGGTTGCATTTCGCGTAAGTAAATCGTCGCAAGTCGGTGAAGAATAGGCGAGATTTCATATCTTTAAACGTTACGTATTAAGACTATACGATGCCATGAGATTTGCACTAACACGGCGGAGATTCAACATTCCAACGTTATTAACTAATTTTTTTTAATTGTAATAATTTACATGTAGAAAGTACCAAGTCCACAAAAGACTTAGGCCCGTTCTACATAAGGAACTGACCAATCACATTCAATTATTTTCTTCATATTCGACTGTGATTGGTCAATTTCTTACGGCTTAACTATTTACGACTCAATGTAGAACGGGCCTTAATCTCTACTTAATCTAACTTTTGCATCACACACCCGATTGAGGAAGATTTATACTTGTAAGTGTAAAATGATGTAAACTAACAGCAATTTTTGCTCCCCATATTATTCAATCTCAAGTGCGCAAATGATCATACTGCTTTGGAAACGTACGAGATTGTACACCGTCCCGTCTCCCATAGGCGAGATTACGTTCGTATTGTCCGAAGCCAGTTTCTAGGATTAACATTTTTCGCGCTGGAAGAAAGACGCTTATTCGTTTGAATGCCGCGATCATAGTACATGGTAACCATCTCTTATCCCGAACGCGCGCATCTCTTCGGGTATAGATGTAACACACGCGGATCCCCGTACCCTCGTAACACAATGCGGACAAATGACGACGACGTCGCGCGAGATCGCGGGTATACCGAGCTACCGTACCGCCAAGCTCGATCGTACAATATCCCAGGTAGTTGCTACCCGGCGGATAAGAGTGAATCTCAGAGCTGATCCGTTCTTGCGGAATGTTCTTAACGAGTCTTCGGGGGGATCTGCGGATCTGTTCTCGGGCGGCGGCTACCGTTTGCGGGATCACGAATGGATTAGCGTGATTTAAATCGACAAATAGCGGTAGCCTTACGGAATCGTTAAGCCATTTAGTATCGCCGTGCCTTTGGTACTTTTACACAACACACACACATGCCCTCTGTCTCTCTCTCTCTTTCTCTGTCTCTTTCTGTCTCTTCCACGACTTTCTCTTCTCTTTCTCTATCTGTCTCCCGCTTGCTTTATCTTGCCGAAGTGCATCTCCAATCATCGGTGCTCTACTCCTCGTAGATAATTAGTCAGAGTGGCTTTCGGTATCGCGGGCAGATTAACTTGATTTACATCTGAGCTGGCCCGAAGGTCGCGCCGCTTAATCACTCATCCCCAGCACTATCGTTACCCACCTGTTGGTCCGCGAGCGAGCCTAAGTGCACTTTGTACGGCTCATCAGATTACCCCGCGCTATTAAATACACGCGAGAGTGGACTGCCAGCCACGATTCCTCGGGGTTTTTAAAACGCGGCCCTTCGTCGAGAGCCGGTGCTTGCGCTTCGGCAAACTCGCGCGATATCTCATAGTTCGTGAAAATACTCGCTTCGTCGTGACTTCGAACAACGACCATTTCGCGGTGCATTAGAATTAATCTTATTGTCAATCGCATTTTTATTAAAACTTGGATTTTTAATATCAAAAAGTACAAATGAGCTTATCGCATAAACATGTGTGCTGTAATAAATCATTACGAGAGATATTCTACACATGTACAAAAACTATTAAATTACTAGATCAAATATGATTTTTTAAAGAATATTTTTTATTAGTAATTTTTAATTAATAAATTTTCATTAATTTAATAAGAAAATTAAATGTTACAAAATACTTGATAAACGAAGAGAAGCAAAAATATTAGTGAATTATATTAGTAAAGTTAAAAGTCATGTTTTTATATTTAAAAATTACGTTGCATCGCAAGATGCGGCTCGATCTTCAAAAATGTTTGAGCCCTTGCGCTCGGTAGTTCGACGACCCGGGCTTTTTCAGGGTCGGTCCAAACTCATCTGAATATATCGAGTCGCTTCGACCACGCAAAAACCAGTCGAACCAAGTTAGAGACAGGTTGTTCACCCGGCGACGTTTGACAAGTAAACAATGAGACCCTCACTGTGAACTTTCTTCACATTCTCAGCACGCTTAACTGATTTCCTTTCGCATCGTCTTCTTAAAAATTACGGTCCACACAAAAACGTATCGCTTTTGCCTCTACAGAGGCCGTAAAAATCAATAACTCCCACGTTTTTATTTTGTGCATAATTACATACTAATTACATTACTGATTTTACGGACTTACGAATTATAGATTAAATAAGTTTGTTAAGGTTATATTTAATCAATAAAGAATTGATATTAATTCGTAGAATTTGTGAATACAGGCATAGTTTGTGGAAGTAAGAGCTTTATTTAACCTTCAGCATCTATCCCTCAAGCACATGTAGACCACATGCTGTTTACCGCACGCCGTGTAAGTACGTTTGTCAATATTCGCAATTCATCCGACCATTCTATGTAAATCTTAAAATGTAACTCGTTTCCGGACACTGGAAGTAAATAAACACATGACTTGAGGAGTAATGACCACAATACAATAATAAAATTTCTTCTCCCTTCATCTCTCTTTTTCTTTTTAATTTTAAAGAAGAATTCTTACCGGAAATGAGAGTTAAATGAAAGCGTTCAATGTAAATGTTTTACGGTACTCTTATTGTATAGTTATGTCAGATGTCACGCAACAATCGGACTTTTTCGTTAATTTTTATCGTATTTTTTATGTTATGAATTTGTTAGGCACACGATTGTAATCGTTGGAAATAATGATCATCTAAAAATTTATATTATAACTAATTATTATAAAATAATTTACTTTTTTTACTATTATTTTTTAACATCAGATTTTATTTATTATTTCTTTAACTTTTCTCATATGTTCAATATTAGGCAAATAATGTATATGCTGCCGTGCTTAACAACAACAATTATTTTGAGCAAAAGTATCTTGCAGATCTTTTGATAGTGACGATCGTAAAACATAAGTTTCATTAATTTTATGTAGCCGCTTTCTCATATAATTGACAATAACAATGAATATATCTATAGTCTATCGACGATCACCACGGAATCACTGGACCGTGAAGGAATGGAGCTCATATGGGTCTGATCGACTCTATACGGATCTCTGTATCACTTTATACGAATTTATTACTCGTTTTACTGGTATCGACATGTAAATGCATCGACGATGTAAATTTGCATGGTGTATCGATCGATGACGTAACTGTCAATTCGATCGAACGACCGGAGGCGTTGATGGACACGCTGCGAACGGACAACAAGAGATTCGGAGCACCGTGTAAGTTATACGAATCCGATAACACGCCCGCGAGACAATGACTCGCGACAAGAGAAAATTTGGAGTGCCCCGTGAATAATACTGCTCCGATAACACAAGTGCGAGACAACAGAAACCGTCTGCAATATCGCATTCGAATGTTCTACATTTCAAAACTACGTACAGGGTGCGTCAGGTATTTGAGAGCATATTGACTTAAAAACTAAAATTTGTATATTTTTTAGAAAATACAAAGTAAGTGACCTCTGTGCTATACAGTTATTCGATAAAATCCCTTTTAGCGGCAATAACAGCTTCAATTCTCTGCCAAAAACGTTTGCATGCTCGAATCAAGTGATCCTCGTCCATATGGGTCATTACTCTGGTAATAACTACTCTGAGGGAATCAAGAGTGTTATGGGAATGTTTATTGATCTCCCGTTCAACAACGCCCCATACATAATAATCTAAAGGATTAAGATCCGGGGAGCTGGGGGCCACATGTTTGGGGTTATGTGATCATGCAGATTCTCGGACATCCAATCTTGCGTTCTCATTGCTTTGTGTGAAAGAGCAGAGTCCTGTTTCATGTTTTTTGCGCTTGGCAACACTTTTCACATTGCCATCAGATACTTCTAACTCTCGACGAACTTTGTTAACAAAGGATCGGGCGACTTTCAAAAATCGAGAGATTTCAAGATCGCTGTGATTCGCGTGTATAGCGACGATAACAGCGTGTCTTTTCATTTCCTGAGTTAGCTTATTGTCCTCCATTTATAATTTGAGGTGAAAAAAGAAAAAAAAATCAATTGCTATGAAGTGCCAAGCACATATGTGAGTGTCCTCAAATACCTGACGCACCCTGTATACCTAAACAATAGAAAATTTGTGGGCTAATATCGCCTGGTAATATCGCAATTTCTTGACGTCACTCATGAAAGATTAAGAGAAACCCGCGCGGTATAAAGAGGAACGCGAGCAGAGACACGGCTGTCGATAAATATTATGTGGTCATTGGGTTATCGCAGATTGCGATGAGCGGATCGATAGGCATTTCTCGGAGGGTGTCCTTTTTTTATTCGCATCCTCTCCGCCTCCGCGCGAAGGCCGCGCGGCGGACGTCGAGACGACGGCACGGCGAGGGCATGGAATACCTTCCGACGATTATTATCGCGGCCTACGTCATGTATCATCGTCGTACTACAAGCCGCGATGTGGTGGCGTATATACATGCACATACACGCGCGTATGTATGTGTATTTATATTTATATTTATATATGCACATAAACATAGAATGTCTCGGAGGCTAGCTTCGAAGGGAATAGGATAGGAAACATGACAGGTAGGTCTCTCAACGCGATCGACGCGAGGGCTTGTCTTTGCATAAGCTGGCGCTCCGGCCACGCCGAGTATTATCGACGTCGCAAAAAAAGCAAATCAGAGAGGACAGGTCTGGCCATTTGCTATTCGCCGCCGAGAGAGAGAAAGCTTCATAAATCTCTGCGCGCGAACGACGTACTTCCAAGAGACCTTATGTCATCTGGTCCTTGTGAGCCTGGTTACCGTGAAAAGTGAGAGTCCTTTCTCATCCTCGAGATCGTCTTGTAACCGGACCGGAGACAAAATGGAAATCGCCGGTGAAAGCATATTGCGCTCTCGGTCGCGGTAATTCCCGATAATACGTTCTCATGCCTTGTAATCGGAAGGATTACGAGAGCCGTTCTCGACCGCTGCTACGCTTTCCGAATGATAAAATCGGGATTAGAATTGAATGCCTCAATATTAAAATAGGAAGTTAAGCCAGTCAGTTTGGTACGATACTTTCTTCTTTCATTTATTGCCGCGTATTATCCTAATTCTTCCTGTAAGCGGAGCTGAATGTCTCTCGTCTGACAAATTAAGCTCGCTGAATGAGAGATAAACGGATCGACGGAGAATATCCATTTAACGGTTTCTTAAAAGTATCGTTATTCGGAATCACGGGTCTTTCTCCGTCGGGGAATCGTTTCAACAAGTGTCATGTTTTATGAACGCACTTTCCCTATCGATTACTCGCAAGCTATCTGTCGTTCTCTCAAAAGCTTGCTCTGCTCGGGCACAAGAGTTAAATATAATAATAGCTTACATTCCTTTAAGCTCTTCCAGCGAATCTTCCTTCGTTATTTTCTCTTCGATACAAACTGTCATATAAATTATTGTATATAATAAAATGCTCGTTTTCTCTGAAAATTTATGACGATGTTTTCTTCCAAGTTTTACACGAGCCGCTTATCGGAGCAATAACGTATTTCACGATCGCGTAGCGATTCTTGCGCAAGGTGGAATTTCGTTGATACGAATCTCGCGATTGTGCTTTACAAAACGTGTTCCGGTAAGTTAATCTTCTATTACAAGGACACCTGATTGTCCGACCTTATTCCTGCGCGAGCGTCGTTGTAATCGTGCCCGCTGCATCGATGCGTAAATTATTCGGGTGATTTTCCGAGCAAAATTGACATCGACAAACGGCATCGACAATCGCGTAAGGATCGCGTAAGGATGACTTGTCAGAATCTCGCTCGAATGTTCGACAGGACTTGGAAAAGGATTTAACCGTTTCTGCGAAAAGTCAAGCGTCAGTGATCGGGATCACGCACTTTACGGCGTGTTCTTCTGGGTTAGAGAATTACTCGTGCGTACTGCAAGCGTGAGCGGCGAACACCGAAGGCAACAAAAGTGAAACTCGCAAACCAAGAAAAAGAGAGAGAAAGGTTGGGAAAAGAGAGAAAGAGAGAAACGCGTCGCATCGTCCCCCGACTTCGCCCGGCCTAATCCCACGAGAGATACGATCTATGCAACATTGTACGACACAGTCGTCGAAATTATATAAGACATCATTTTCACTCGTGCACACCCGCACCTCCATAAAAATGTTAAGCCGTTCTGTAAATCTCTGCGAAAAAATGTGTAGAGAATAATGATTTATCGCGCTTCGGAAACTCGAGATCTTCTAAAATCGTCGTAAGTAACGTAGCTCAAATGTGAATGACAAAAAAAGCAAAAAATTATATATAACGTAAGTATATATCTAAAAATAGAAAGTAAGAAAATAATGATCTTCCGCAAAGTTTTCGTTAAAGAAAGGTTTGGCTGCTAATTCATAGTAGAAATTCAGAAAACCGACCAGTTCGAAAACGTTCCGTATAATAATAAACTTTCATTAGTGATCTATCTTTATAATTTATCTTTACGACAGTCGGTAGTACGGATTGCGCCATCGTTGCAGCCCTTATCGCGCCCATCGGAAGAAAACGGACGTTCGTTTGAGAAGAACAAGAAGAAATTGCTTTTCCTGGTTTGGGGGAAGGAGAATAGCGTCCTGCAATTTCGCGATCTCCGTTGGACTGTAATGTTTGCTAGTTGCACGACGTCCTGTGTGTCGCTCGCACGGAGCGTTCGCATTCACACGACGCGGATTCCCATATCAGATATTCATCTTTCCCCGCGAGAGGATTTTGCCATCGAAGGCGACGCCATTGTGCTGGCCCCCGTTGCCATAATTCCGTGGGACTCTCGTTACGAAATGCCACCGGGTGTACACGGGTCCCGATGCTTCCGTCCGTGCATTGTGACACGGGCGTATGAAATTCAGAGTCGATGTCGCAAGATTGAATACCCACTCTCGATGTTCCGTAACGTCGCTACGGTGGTAGTAGCCGCGGTAGTAATTTTATGTTACCTTGGTTCAAAAGTCCCTGAAGCGTGCAGAATAAAAAGTTACGTAAGGCACATAGGAGATATGAACAATATAAGAGCATGTGCATGAGCGTGAAAGTGCGCATTTCAATATGATGAGTAGCGTATGAACATAAAATTAACGTCAATATCTAAGATCGAAACGGGAAACTAATTATTAAAGCAGAGTTCCTATGTTTACAAAGGGTATCTAATTGTAAGATACAAATATTAAGAAAAAGGAAAACGAGCCGTTGTATAAGTCAAACGTAACAGAAATATTAATTCGCACGTTACTTAATGAAGAGCGTAATAAATAAATTTTATAGTGTAACATTTACGTAATTCAGTCAACCGTGCGAAGTAACTGTTTTCTCGTGGATAAGAAACGCATAGCTCTCTCCAGAGAAGTTCATCGATGCAATACAATGTGCGATATTGTTCGCACTTTACCGAGAGAAATCGGCGGAATGAGTCTCGTGTTGTTGAGCGACGTCGAAGAGGAACTTCTTTTAGTTATTTCAGAAAAAACTAAGAAAATATCTTTTTTATGCAAACATTGTATTATGAAAAGATGATGTTTATCACAGAATTCAACTATTCTTCTGTCGTGCTACTTGAAGCTTGTAAAAGGGACTGTAAATTGGAATGAGTTAGTCGCCCAAGATATATAGGTTTTTAAAACAAATACGTAGACACGAATACCATTTATAGGGTAAGGGTCAGGCTTAAAAATCGTAAGAATAGCCCACTAACGAGAATTACACACAAATCACCTCGGGTCAGATCGGTCAAGCGATTAGTTAATTCCGGCGAGCCACGGTGTAGTCGGTAGGCGCGATTACCTAACGATCGCGTTGCAAACCACGAAGTTGCAACTTCCAATAGCACAGCATAGTACAGCGGGACACATTGGGATCGTAATGTCGCGGGACAGTGACATAGCGTCGGGAATGCCGCGGATACGACCCTTAGCTCGAGGGAGAAGAAGGAGACTGATTTATAAGGATTTTAATAGAAATAAAGGTGCGCTTCGCGCGCAGGGAGATAACAGTCGTCGACAATGACGCATCTCCGGGAATGCACCGGCGCTGTTTTAGCACGCCGCGCACGCATTTCGCGTGAAATTTTCATTTTCGTGCTTGTCAGGGAAAATCGCCCACTGCAACAGAAGATGAGATAAACCTCGCGTTGCAGTGATTGAGCTCTCGCGCTACGAGATCCAAAAATATCTTCGCGGCGACTAAATCACTCGCGAGAATCTTTCGCTGGATGTCACATGGTTTACGTGCGAACTGCGGGAAGCTACAAAGATCATCTGCAGGACTCCTTGAAATTTCAATTTTTAATTAGCAGCAGAGATCATTTTATCACGATGCATTTTTTTAAACGCGACATTTTACTGTCGCTTCGAGGGATGTTTGAGGAAGATCGATAACTATTTTCATGTATGTCGGAGAAAGATATCTCATATTAAAAGTCACATCGTGAATACGAAGAAAGTCCGCGTCCGCGAATTTCTTCGACTTCCGTGCGCGGTATATTACCCGCTACTCTACTTACCCCTCGTTATTATGTGCTGCATGTTCTAGAGAATGATAAATGAGGTGATGTAGGAGCGGTCTCGTGCGTATCACCGCTCCTCGTCGTCGACGTGCGATTATCGTGACCGAGAAAACCGGGTCAGTTCTCCACGGACAATTACCGATACAAATGCGCAACAGGTTGGCTGAAACGGGCGCGGCAGATATTCGCGAATTTTGCCTGTCTTTCGTCACGTTTTGAGTAGGAAACGGAAGAGCGCTTGAGTTCGACGTCACAGGAAATACATGGCAAAACTGCTAGCCTGTCGTACAGCGAATGCAAGTGGAACGTCCAAAGTGCTAGTGTAGAGAACATGGTTCCGTTAAATTGTTATGCACTTAAAAACGAGGAAATGTGAAAACTGGAAAATGTGTGAAAATGGAAGAGAGATATTTTTGGGTTGTGATTAGGATATTTAACACCGCGTTATTTTTACAAAACCGAAACATCTATTCAGACAGTACGCGATGTGACAACCATTCTACATACAAATCGTATAATCAATTAATGATGTTATGAAATATTTTAGGACAATGTATCTGCTTATCAAAATATTAAATATTAAATGGTCTGAATGGAAAGTTCAGCCCATCGATGATATACGCGACATGGAATGTGTCAAGACCAATCGTTTAATGACAAGGTATTGTTAGGAATTTGCTCCTTGGTGACCTTACTTTCGTCTGATTTGTAGGCGATGGAAAAGCGTGCTCGATTCGAATAATGTAAACGAGAGAGTGACGTGACCCTGATAGCAGTCAACATTATACAGATCCTTATATACGTTAACCCTGAAACGTTGAACGACCTGCTGTGGTAAACTTCGCTTCTCGCAACTTCCTCGAAAGTGAAATACTGGATGTGATTTTCATTCGGCACGGCGAATTCATTCTAACGGTGCGACGACCACAGGAGTTGAATTAATTTGCATCTGTGAAAGGAGATACGTGATTCACCCACGTATTCGTGTCGCACATCTTGCTGTTGCATTAAACGATACTTCGAGTTGTTTAAATTAACCGATAATTAAAACTCGTTCCATGAACTCTGACTATCTCGAGAAAAAAAAGTCATAGAAAATTAAAAGTTCGACTCTCTTAACAAACTGAATATCGAATATCATTTTCGGCTTCACTTAAAATTCGAATTAAGAGTCGTCGTTCAGGCGATGAAAGAGTTAACGGGACATATCACAGCAAAGTTGACACAAAAGATCAAAGTTATTGATAAGCGAGCTAACGGTTGAAGTATTGGGAATCTAAATCTCATTTAACAAGCGGAAGAATATTTCAAAATTACGACCTTGGTTATCGTCGTGTTATACCGCGTGAAACTTTGTCCGAGAGACAGACTGGTGAGAGAGAAAAAGAGAGAGAGAGATCTCTTTACCCTATAAATTGTAATCACGTAACATGAGCACGCGTATTTGGTTTCACATATATGATTCTAACTGACGGCGCTAAATAGTCGCCGCGAGCGATAGCGTACGCGACATAAACCACTTCATTTGCTCTAATGCGACGCTCTAGTCAGAGAACGATAACTTCCTTCTCTTCATGTCTCGAGGGATAAAGTATCGAAATCGTCGCTACGATGGATAACCTTTGTCCTTTTTGCTCGGGCTGTCCCTCGAGACCCCGGCCACCCACCACGACGGATAATCCCCCGTGCGATTTCTCGTGCTTTGCGCGAATTAACTAGCGGCACTCTACGTGCGCCTTGATTAATTGCAATTGCGGCGTTACTTTCGCGTCACTTATTCTTAATCTCGCCGCGTCGTATCCCATGAAATCGCGCCGTAACGAACGCCGATAGAAATAACTGTACTGCAATTATATTAATGCACGCGGTGTCTCGGTGCACCATAGTCTCCATCGGCCTCGACTGCTACGAAGTGTTGATGTGTCACAGGAAAAAAAATACACTTTTCTCTCTTACAAAAATCTGACTTTGTTGTCTTCGACTAAATCGAACAGAGAGATGAGATAAAATTCACTTGTGTTGCGTTGCTCCCTCCAACTGCGAATAGCTGGCGGAGCTCTCGAATTACTCGATGCATCGCGCGTTCCTTATCAGGCGCGCCGCGCGAGACGAGCGGAAAGGAGAGTGGGCAATGATGACGTTACAGCTGATTTCAATCACGCGTTCCAGCATAAAGGATCCCGGGTGAGCCCTTCCGCGTCCGCAGGCGCCGCGGTGCAGCGCAGCGCGATGGAAATCAGTGATCCTTTCACGCAGCATGCCAGAAGCCCTCGTAAAAGGGAGTGCGCTCCATTTGCATCCACCGGGCGTGATCTATAGAGTGTGTGGAAAGATGAATGGTCGGATAAAGAGGGCGAGCGCGCGGCCGGAATGGCCGAGGGGACGGTAGTGATGTTTGAGCACGTACCGACCCACGTTTACGAAGCGCGCCGGGTATAATAATTCCCGCGAGAAGCCATTCCCTTCGAGCCGCGACACGAACGGGACACAATTATCGCGCCGCATTGTGTACGTTCACCTACGAACCCTCCGTATAAGCGGCCGTCGTGAGCCGTGACACGGAAACGCGAAAAGTTTCCCAACCACCGGCAGTGGCATTACCAATTACGGAAGTAACAGCCGATAGGGTGTTGAAACATAAACCATCGGCTGGTTGACCTCTGGTGACTTTTCCACCACCGATCTTTCTACGAAAGGGATGGAACAGGCGCATAGTATGAACGATCGGTTAAAGAAATATCTAAAAAAATAAGAGAAAGAGAGAGAGAGAGAGAGAGAGAGAGAGAGAGAGAGAGTATACACTTCATATATTAGACAATCTAAAATGTTAAAGGGTAAGTAGAAGGATGAATTGAATCGGAAGGGTCAATTCCTCTGTTAAATAAGAACGACAAGAGACATACAGTACCGGCCAAAATTATATCATCTTTAGGTTTTTGAGTATAACTTATGTTTTAATGGTAAGTATAGCTTATTGAAGAAATAACTTTTCATTAAATAATGAAAGCAAAATAACTTGTTAAAAATTAATTTCATTAAAAATTTCCAAAATATGTTAAATTTAATAATAAACTTTAAACTATTTTATAATAATAAATATTTTAAAAATGAACAACAAAACTAGTTATAACTGTAAAAAAAATTACTGCGACACGAAAAACAAAGAAAGCACAAAGATGCGATTTTGGGGAAAATTAATAAAAAATTCGAAAATCATGGTATATTTTGTCAAATCTCATTATACTTCATGTACAAGGTGTACCTCCTTCCAGGTGTCTACTGTAAAATTTTTAGCGCATTTGATGTACTTTGACGAAAGTTCTTTGAAGAAAGAAAAAAAAGGTGATATAATTTTGGCCGGTACTGTAAGCTTTATAAAAAGCAAAATAAAAACAAAAGTGTAAGGCTAAAACGAGCAAGTGATATGATACAATGCAAAATAATAAATAAACCTTTTATAAACTTTTGTATCATATTACTTGCTCGTTTTGGCCTTACACTTTTGTTTATTTTAAATAAAAATGTGTTGAATCTTTGCTATTTTCTCATGTCGAACAAGATTCCGAGGTTGAAAGGACGAATTAACGAAGTTATTTCTCTTTTTGCAAAATGTGATTTCCTTATTTATTGTGATGACAACGCCGTCATCACAATAAAGGAATACAAGACACGCTTTATACGAGCTTTATATCGCTACGTTCTCCGGCTCGGTCAACGTCTCTCCTGACTAATACTCGCGGCACCTACGGAGACAATTACTGTATGCCGTATACGTTCATCCGTGGAGTTCATCTCGCGTAGATAACGACGAAAAGAAGAGCCGACGGCATCGTATCCGGGCAACGTAAACGGGAGAGACTGCTCTAGCCTCACACAGCAACAGATACAACGCGGCGTAGTCTGTACAACGTTTCCTGTTACTTGCTATACCACGATGAGGCTGCTACACGTGGCGTCCGTTCTATCTCCGGACCGGACAATTTGCTTCACAACCCCGAGAGATTTATGCGAAGCGGCGAACAGTGCAAGTACTGTTACCTTCTACCTTGCGGAATCACGGACGCGAAGGGGAAAGCTCACGTTCAAGTCGTACGGTTTCTCCGTTTTGGAACTTCTCACAGTACTCGCTCCGTATTGATTTGCCACGTCCTTTGCGAACTCAATAAATAATGCCGAAAGGATCCTCAGAATGTGCTCGTCCTTCCTTTCTATTAGAAAACTTTGACTTCTCTCGTAATTTTCTTTTCAATTATTCCGAGACAAACGAAAAATGCACGAATGATGAAATAATTTTTCTATTTGCGATCATATTATGCTCTACTTAATTCCCATTCTATTCTACGATCAGGTAATTTTTTGCCCTGTTGATCGCAATTTTGCTTTACGATCTATCCACTTTGCACTGTGATCATCTTGTTTTTGTTTTTGTACAGATAGACATCGTGGCAGCAGCTTTGCTGACGCCTTACGTTTTGCATATACAATGTTTTCATTTATGCTCTTGATTATCTGACTTATGTATCGTAAACTTTTGTGTATGTGCGCAATAAAGATATTATTATTATTATTATTATTATTATTATTATTATTATTATTATTACGCATAAAATAATGCATTGAGTCGCAACAATCGTGAATTTAAGGTAAATCGTGTAGAACGGAAGACTAACTCGCACTTAACGGCGGTTAAGTAAACGTGTTCATAATCAAATCACGGCCAGCAGGAATTCGCGCAGTCGCGATATCGGGTCATCTGATATCGTTATTAATTTACATCGATGAACATAACGATCGGCGCGCTCGCACGTTTCGCGGATGCGCGCGCTTATCCCCGCGATACCAGATTACAAACCGGAATATCGTTACAAGTCGGCTGAGAATTATCCTAGATAACGTCGCGCGGGCATTGCGGTGGCGAACGGTAAAATCCAGCGTTATGGGCGCGTTCGCGGCGAGGATCCTGGGCGCGTAACATCAGCGCGGCTTGCACCAGACAGCGGCGGCAACGGGCTCCTCTAGAACGTGGAACCCGAGTGCGTCTATTACGCTAATAGCGATAATGGCTCGTTTCTGTGCGCATGCCGACAGGAAAGTCAGCTGTCTCCGTTAGGCGATACAAGCGGGACGCTTATCGACAAAAGCACCTGCTCGGCTTGGAATGACCTAAACGAATCGCGCACGGCGATGAAGAAACGCTAACGATCAAATATGCGGTATCGGTGTGCGAAAATCCGCGCTTGGAATTTCCCAGTCAGCACGTTCAACACGGTAGGAAGTGGAGACGACCTCTCTAAGTTACGCGCACAACGAAATTTGCGAGTCATCTCGGAACTGGTCGCGCACTTGAAGGTATACCAAAATATTTACAAATAGTTACAATGCTAAATAATTGCGTAGGTATATTGAATGTTAAATGATTGAAAAATGTCGATAACATCCTATTCTATTTTATCATAAACTTTTATAATGAATAGCAAATTAATGTGTATTTCATTAACTTGGATTGTCATTCACATATCTAATTTTCTTTATAGTCTTTATAGTTTTCTACGAATGTGTGCATCACAAAGAAAAACACATTAAGACAATTTAGGTGAACTTCTTACTTCTTCACGAATCGAAATAGACAATTAGACTCATCTCACCGTCCAAAATTGTCTAGCAGAGTCATATTATTCAGCAACACTTCGAATTAAGCGATTCTCATCGGTTAAGCTAATGCAGTTTATCTTTATTATCAGTTTCAGTCAGCAACTACCAGCAACTACTCGGTCCAGATCGAGATGCAACCGGATGCTGGGCGGAGGGAATGGGAGAAAAACAGAAGAACGTAAGTGAGTCGATCCAAAGTGGGGCAAGATTTATCTACAAATTTGTAATTTAGATGAGATTTAATTAGCACGAGACACGCCACCGTCTATCCACCCTTACATATCCATCCACGTCCGCCTATAGCTATTAGCGATAATGGTTCGTTCCCATGGAGATAAAGCGCCAGTTACGATCGGAGGCAGACAAGTAGACCCGGCATTGGCCCCGCGGGCTCGTTCGTCCGCGTACGTTCTTTATTCTTTCTCAGCCGATGCGCGAATGTGCGCCATGTCCACCGTCGTGAAACCACCGAGGCCGAGGAACTGGCGACGCGATTTATTATGATTGCCTCGCGCCGTATATATCGACTACCGGACACCCCAGGCAAAAATGGAACGGCGTTTATGACTTTGTACTCTCTCTGTGCTCGCAGAGAATTCCCTCCGTTCGTCTGCCGTTACTTTTCGATGCGCTGACGCGACCAGAGTTTTGACACGCGATTATATGAAAGAGAATGAGGCTAGCGAACGAGAGAAAGTAAAAAGCCACATTCCGCGGAAGACTGACGGCGAAAAGGCAATTTACATCGTTTTACATGAATCAAGTACCTAAGTAATATATTAATTACACTGTTACAAAAAATTAATGATTATGATTCGTAATAATGTTCTAAGTATCTATCAAAAAAATGTTTGAAATTAAATGAGTATAATAATGTTTGAAATTAAACGAGTATAATAATTAATTTAATTTATTTTCAGGATAAAAAATTTAAGAGTCGTAACGATGAATTGTACTTTTGTACGGTAAAAAATCGCTCGTTAAAGTGAACGTGAAATGCCTTCCGTCCATTTCGAGTTAATTGCTGATAATAAAAATTGCAGCATAAAAGTGCGGTGTTCTTCACAACGATGATACTGGTAATACGATGATAAGCCAATAACAAATTCCAATTGCGAATTCTCCAAAATTCTCGAATGACAATGTCGCGCGTTTATCTTGTGGATTTTAGGAACTTTCCTAAAAATCACACACATTGTCCTTTCTGTGAAAGAATAAAAGAATCTTTGCGCAATCGTTATATAATAATCCACTATGTAGATATCATTAACGAATTCACAAATTTAGTACAGTCGAATGGTCCAATCAAAATTGTTGAGTAAATGACACAAAACATAATTACTTTTCTGCTAGATAATGAAATTAATAGATATTATAAAATCATTAAATAAACGACGGATATCAATTAGTAGTGACAATTGTCATAAAAATTGTCATCATTACTTAATGACTGTCATAGGTCTGATAATTGCAATTATCTTAGTGTTACTATATTCCTGTGTGACTTTATTCACCCGCTTCAAATCTCCATTACGTAAGGTCCGGTATTTCACATTATCCGCTTTTTGTGCGTGATTTCTCCATCGCAATATCGAGCAGAGATTTTAATTGCAATACGTTGCGCACAATACGCGCGGAATGAGGCAATTCACGAGCTCTCGTTTCCGTCTCTCGTCAGCCTCTCGTCGTATCGTCGGTGTTGCGTAAAACGGGCGTCGATTCGCACGACTCCTCATCAACAGAGGAACGATGAGCCGACCCGGGCGGCCGGGAATCTTAGGCGTGGAATTGCACTCGGTCGCGGTTATGGGAAATGTGAAAGCTGCCGGTTAGACGACGTGGGTGTTGCCGATCTCACGCACGTCGCGAGAGTTTTCTTCATCGTTGTTATGTCGGGCCTCTCTTCTCGGAAGCTAGGAATCTCCATTGGAAACTTCATGCCTTTCCATCCTGCAAATAATTCATTTCTCAATATTATTCTAGAATTTGAGATAGTATCGAGGTAGTTATCGTTTCTTCTCGAGTAACTTTAACTTTCGAATATTTCATTTCACGGAATTCTAATATTTCATCTGGCTGTCAGATATTATGCTATTATGCGATTTTATTTTACTTGGTGCAATTTTAATTAAAAGTACGGAATGAACTTTATCTTAGAACGTGCCACGAAAGCCGTCCATTCCAAAGGAAGATATTCGCGGGAAGACGGTTCTTCCTTCGTGCGATGCTGTCTCGATCGCGGCCCTCTCCTCTTCCTTCTTCGTTCCCGTCTGCTTCGCCTCTTACCCTTCGCATTCGGCGTTACATATACCTTACGAGTACCTACGTGACCAACGAGTAACGAGGGAGTTACGGGTCGGTATATAAATAGGCGTCGCTTCTTCCGTGCGCACTTGGCAGGCGACGTTATTTATCACCAGGAAGCGTGGCGGCATTCTGATTAACGAAGGTCGAGCCCGCCATAGAAACCACGAACCTAAGCTCTGGCCTCTCCTCAGGGTTATATACATGCGTTAACGTAGTCATCATCATCATCGTCGTCGTCGTCGTACCAGTATACAGCGACCCAGCGAATCGCTCCCGTGTTCCTAGCTGCGACTCGCCGGCGCCATTTGTTTCATACAGGCGCCACAACGAGACCTATGAGAACGACTACTGTCGACCTACTATAGACATATATGTTCAGAACGTAATCGTTGAATTGTGCCTACCCCTGCATTTCGCCGTGATTCGTCACAGTTGATTCGCAACGGAGTGCACGAAGAATAATTACGCTTAATTACGTTTAGCTAAATGTCGTAAAAATTGTCTAAAGTGGTATCAGCATCGACGAAACCTATTATCATTTTTAAATATCTTTACGAGTGATTTCAGGAAAGAGAAATGAGATATTCAAGTACAGGTTATTATACAACAATATTTTTAGACAGTCAAGTCTCAGTTACAATGTTTTTCTTAAAACTCTAACATATTATATGTAATAGCTTAGGTAATCGTTGATATTAATCGTGACATAACCCGTTAAGCCGCAACTAAACATACGAGGAAAACTATTAAATTTATAACATAAGAATCTCTTGCTAAGTTAAAGGATAAAGCTTATCATATGTAAACTTGTGATGACCATAAGAATGTTAAAATCAGCATGGCATTACAATAAATTTTATCTCCTCTCTCCACGGAATACAGGAAACCAGTTTTCATATCGACGAGCTCGACGAGTTTAGCTTGTGGGAACGACTGACCGTAAAATACCGACGCAAATTTGTCATCCTCGAATGCTGCTCGAATTTATCGCGAATAAAGCGTACAGTCACCAAAGATTTAACGAGTTTAAAAGTTCCGAATGAAGTATATTTAACGATATACATTTCACTGCGATCGCCAGACGTTCGAGGTACGTCCAAGAATAGAACTCCGCTGTATTATCTCAGTTGATTCGTCTGGGCTCGGAAAGTAATTAGCGGCAAACTTAACGAACTGTTTTTGGGCTCGGCTACCCATGTTCCGTCTTTCTGTGCAATCGCGACGATCTCCGCCGCGGAGATACGTCAATACGAGAGTTGCAGAAGCGAAGAGGTTTTATTGCCAAAAAAAGATGTTCTGTAAGAAGGAGATAAGAGGGACAGCAACGGGTCCAGTGTCCTCGGATTGCCGACGACGGTGCAGACCGGACGGTTCGGGGGATCACGGAGAGGTATTCGCGCAGGGTCGTTAAACGAATCCGCACACGCGGACCCCTTTGATCGCTCGCGTCTCTTCGCTCCGCTCCGGCTATGCCAATAAGACGCTGACGTAACTCCGCAATCTAAGTCGCCGATCGAACAAGCTCGGGATGAGCGAGGCTCTCGTTCGCGCTCATCGTGAGCGACTAGATAGAGGAGCACGGATGAACGAACGGGCGGACGGGCGGAGTTTACTCGACCGAGAGAGAAGCGAGAGCACCACGATCTGGCTCCTTTTCTCTTCTCGCTGTCACGAGGAAGGAGGAGATCTTAGCCGGACCGACCAGGCAGGCCGGTCAAGCTAAGATCGGCGACCACGGGAGAGCAAGAGAGGAGCCTCCCGCGAGTACCGTTACTTCCTCGGGGGGCCCCCGGGACCAGACGTGTAATTTATATATCGCCCTGTGCCTACCCGTCGCGCGGACTCCGCGAAAGTATACGGCTTTTTTTTACGATTCGAGAAAGAGAGAGCGCGAGAGGGAACGGGACAACGAGGGGATAAGGAAGAGCGAGGGCCACGA
This sequence comes from Crematogaster levior, assembly GCA_901521435.1. Taxonomy (NCBI): domain Eukaryota; kingdom Metazoa; phylum Arthropoda; class Insecta; order Hymenoptera; family Formicidae; genus Crematogaster; species Crematogaster levior. The sequence goes on from CABEGB010001458.1 coordinate 389,397, forward strand.
GGGGGTCGAGCGAAGGGAAGTCGTGGCCGCTTCTTTCCTCCATCCGTGCTCGTCCTCTCTTTTCCACGTGAATCGCGTTTCTCTTTCTTCTTTTTTCCTCTATACGTCTCTCTTTTTCTTTCTTTTTCTCTGTTTTTTTTTTTCGAAGAAGCGGGGCCCGCAGATGCTCGCGAAACAATCGTGTACGCCAATTACGATCGCGGTAGCAGCCTGCCGAATGTACGCGCTTCTGCCTTATACATATTTTCGGTTACCGTACACGGTTACCGCATTCGATTCCATTCGATAACGATGGCCTAACTAGCGTGATGTCCGATTGCAACTGATGAACCGATCGATCGATGCCAGACAAGTCACGATCGCGAAACATGTACGGTAACGAGTAAAAGAATAGGGAAACTTTTTTCGCATTGTTCGTCGACACAATCTTAACCGTAAGATCGGACCGATAATTTGCGAGGATCGAGGAAATAATCGATCCTCAATAATTACCAAGCTGGTTGAAAACTCTTTTTCTCTCGCGCTCCTTCTGGCGACGAGACGGCGGTGAGTGAACGCTTGGTCGGGTTAGCGATCTCGCTCATCATTCTTCCCACCCGTGACGAACCAGGACTAGTTCAAGAAGCGACAACGAAGTTCCAGGTAACGCCCTTTGGCAACCCGTCGTGCCCAGTTCCGCAATACGCGATACGCCATTGGTAGTCATTATTGTCGTCCGGTATTCCGCTCAGTCATCGCGGACTCGTGAGCGACCGAGAGCGGAAGAGATTGCGAGGGCGAAGATTCGTGACGCTGCCAGAAGAAACAGAAGTCAGATATACTGTCAGTGGATTTAAGCATTGAATAAACAGCTGCAGACATTGAGGGTCCATTAAGCTATTTTAAAAATTTATATGTGTGTGTGTGTAAATTTTTTAACTCTTTCTCTATGTATTATATATATATATATATATATATATATATATATATATATATATATATATATTCGTTACATTTTCGTTTTAATCTTGACATTGACATAGACACAATTTTACTGAGAACTATGTGGAACTGTACAGTTTTTCTAACCATTTTAACGGTCATCACTTCACGGATATTTCCAACCCGGTAGAGTTTTCGACATCTTTTTAAGAAATTCGACTGCGGCATTCCCATATCTATGTGATTGCGGTTTCATCCTTCCTTGAATTGTTACTGACTACAACTATCGAAATATTTGCGACTTTCATATTACTGAAGAGGGCTCAGTGAGCCGAAACGCGTATAAGTATAAGTATGACGGTTTATATTTTATGTTCTATTTTTGTATATCATCTTTTATCGTTATAATTTTATCATATATGTTTATACGTTGTTGATATATATATATGTATATATATATAAAATTAAGAAATACACAGTTGCTTAAATTCACGCTTCTGGAAGTTTTAGCCGAAATTGTATGAACTTTCACACGACTGAAAAGTTGAACTTTATATTTTTTAACAATTTCCGGCTGTCAGGAAGGAAACGAAAATGCGTCGACATTCTCGCGTCGATCCACGAATCGATGACTCATCGTTCTCGCTCGCACTCAGCATTTTTACACTTTACATAATTATTGGGAATGATTGCCGCTGACAAGTTCGTAGCGAGCTAACCATCCGTCGCCAGAATACCATAGCCGTACCATAAGTACACCGGACACGGATACGAAGGATACGAGCGTTCATTGCCTCGGTACGTTCCTCCTTCTCGTGCAACCGATTCTGCATGCAGCCGCGCTTTGACACGGCGAGATCGCGATGACCCTCGATTTATACCATTGCGCAGGACTATGTAAGCGGATCTATACATTTGCGTGTGTGTTGTTGCAAGTACGCATGCAAATGCACGCGCGCGTCACTGATGCGACCACGTCCATTAGGATTGATCGGCAACATTAATACAAGTTAGTGCCGACATGCTCGCTGCTCGTTGGACTCTACGGCCCGTCTCTCTTGGTGTCTTTCTTCCTCTCCCTCGAAAGAATATATTCTCTTCTACATACGCTCTATCCGCGAAGAGGTTCCCCCGTCCGTGGTTTTCTCTCGTCCTCCTCCCATATCTTGTATGCCTTCGCGTCTCGTGATCTGCGATCTTGCGATTCCGCGACGTGCCACGCCGTTCCGAAGTCGTCCCGTCGTCCGAAGAGAGGGAAGAAGGAGAGCTATCGGCCATCAATGTCTACTTCCGACAAGGTACCTCGTCCGTCGCACACGAAGTACTACTCGACGGCGAACCGTGAATTCAACGGTCCGTCCGGATGGAGAAATGCCGGACGTGGTTAAAAGCGAAACGGATCACTCCGATAGCGGGATAAGCGTCATCAAGCACATGGATATCGTAAAAAAACGTATCGTGTGTAATCGAGATGGAATGTTGACCAGTAACGGGGACGTGTCTGCTTGAAAAATGCACGAGAGTGGTTTTTCCGCTTATAGTTTAGCAACAAAATAATCTAACGATCAGTACCAATATGCGTTACGTAGAATTATTGGCAGCATATTAAAAGACTAAATGGAGAGAATTGCAACAATTTTACCGCTGCCGCGTTTATATTTAATATTAATTTTTATCACCGCAGTTATATTTATTATATCCGCGATAAGTGCAGGGATCAGTTGGCGTGATAATGAGCAGGCGGCTAATTGGATAATTGCTCAACGATGATACTTCTCTGGAAACTTTATACATCCAGGCGTATTCGTTTCTCAGCCGATCGCAGTGTCGGAGGGGTGAACCGAGTGCTTAATCCTCACGCTTATAACCCCGCCGATTTTATTATATTGCGTATAATTTATGTGCACGCGGCGAGAGACCCGTAACGTCTACTTATCTCCGGCGTGGCGTTATCTTCTTGTTTACTATTAGCAAAGTGTGCACGATAATGATACACAGGCAATTTAATCGTGCCATCTTATCGCGCGATCTTCGGCGATTCACCCCGCGCTGGTGCACTTCGAGGTCACAACCCCCGAGGATGAGCCGGTCGTTATTTTGCAAGCACCGATCGTCTCTCGGTCTCTCTCTCTCTCTCTCTCTCTCTCTCTCTCTTTGAGGCTTGGCGTCTCCAGTTATTCTCCAAGACGATACGCCATATCAATGTCTCAAGACATTTATTTAGCGAGTGAAGGTCCGGTGAATCGCTTTACGCTTTACAAATCATTCCAAAGTCTGTGTAACAATTATCACAGACTTCTTGGAAACGCATGGCGTGGTGATTTATAAATTCTCGAAACGCAATCTCTTCGATGATCAGGACACTCTTCGGCGTGTAGCTCACTCGAACGCGTCTCGAATGCTTCGAGCGCACAGCATCACTCTTTCGCCGACTTAACGTGCGCACTAAAACGCAAAGTCGTACAAACCTCACTCGCGAACGTAAATTTCCTCGCGGGTTGCAGGTACGCGACCGTGAGTCGCAAGGGATTTGCGATTTGCACGGCGCCGCGCCGCGCCGCGTCGGACGTCGACCGGCCCGCGCGAGGGCTGCAACTCTCGCATAAGCACGCGGCAGTTATTACATGCGCATTCTTTTTAAGGGTCTCCTTCATGTGTACGCGTGCATCCGCGAAAATTACGACTCGCCGAAACGATAAAAGTTTCCTTCTCTTCCTCCCTCTCTTCCCTCTCTCTTTCTTCCTTCTCCCCTCCGTTTCTCTCTTTATTGGCGACTCTGGTTAACAAAACACGGATGTGAAGATACGCGCTTGCATGCGTAGGTACTGGTACCCGAGGCGAGGTACAGGGCTTTTGGGTAACCCGGGCTATTAAGCCCGAAGATTTGACCACGCCTATCGCAATCATAGTGATTACCCGACACTTATTACAATGCAAATGCTAGTTAATTCTCACCGTGCTCGTGCGCGCGGTCCCCTCAGTCTCGTCGCCACCCCCTGGAGATCGTTTCGCGTTAAAACGATGCATCCAACTATCCCACTCGTCTCCCTCTCAGTCTCTCATCGTCCTTCGTTTTCTTCTTGGATTCTCGCCTTTCATCTTGGAAAAAAAGAAACCGCGAAGGAAGAGGGATTAGAATCCTCCGAGAAAGCTCGATATCTCGTCGTACCTCGCTATATTATGAGAAATAAAAGAAGACAAAGATAGATTGATCGAGGGTCGACGTGCTTCAAATTCCTTAGAGTTTTAAGGATGCTCCATGAACGTTTTAGAGAGAACTCTTGATTTGTCTTCGGTTTGTCTATCCGTTAATCTTATAAGTTCTCCTGTTTCTTTTTTTTTTGGAGTTTTCAAATATTTTAAAGTCGAACAAACAAGCTGTCATTAAAATATTAATAGCAAATCGTTGGTATAAAGAAATATATCGTCGTTAATAATATGAAATATCATATCATAGAATAAACTCTCTTTCTCTCTGTGCACATTTCATTTATTTAATTAAAACATTTCTCAGATATATAGATACATAATACATAAATTTACGAGTTGCTTCAGCGTATCAAAAATATGGTATTCTGCAATGTAGAATCTTACATAGCTATGGAAGTTTATTCCTTCATTTAATTATATAAACACATTTTTAAAAAGTGCACGCGGAATCTAATAAACCCGAAGGATTATTTGGAATCATTTGAGACTTTACATCCAACTGAGTATACTGTTTACTGTTCTATATCGGCGAGCGGATGGAGGGTCGTGGGTTCGCAAAAAGTAACCGGTATGTGGTCTATAGTACTGACTTTAAAATCAGGCGGGAGCACCGTCATCGTCTTTCCCCTCTCATTATAATGATCCCAAATTAACGACGCGGTGCGACGTGTGTGCACGCACCGAAACGCATATACGCATACACAGTGTACAACCATCGTAAACGAGGATGTTTATGGGCGAAAAAAGAGAAAAAAGAAAACAGCAAGGAGGGAAAGGCGACAGAGGGAGACTTAGAATGTTCACCGTGCAATTACACAGGTCGATGGTGTATCTAAATAAAGTTATTACCCGACGTGTCGCTCGGATTATATTAGCTGAGCGAGTCGCGCGGTAAGTGAATATGTATGTGTTATGAAACGAACGATGCGTGCGTGCGTGCGTGCGGACCTGTGCAATGGCTAGGCCACGTAATAATAATCCGACGATGACGAACGCGGGATCTCTCTCACTCGCGAGGATGACCCGCGTAATCTTGCATTTTTCTGTTGCAATTAGAGAAAGTCGTTATAGTAATGAGGTAATGAAATCCATAAATAAGTTCCCTAATAAAAAAGTTCTAATAAAAAAGTCCTAATAAAATAAGACATATTGGTAAAATATTAAAATATCCGGTATATGTGAAAAGCTGGAAAAACGGTAATTCTTACATGCGATAGTATTAATCCTAAAAGCATAACCATAAAAAACGCATGCTAAACAGCACTGTCCGATAAATAGTAACTTTTTTTGCCTTTGGCACGTGAAGTATTATTTCCGTAGTATTTTTTGGTGCTGAAAACGATGGTGACCTCAGAATTTTTCTATCACGTTCTGTTTTCGAGAAAAATAAGGTTAAATGTGTCAAAAATGGCCGTTTTGACCATATTTCCATTACTCATAAAACATGAATGATAAAAATGTCATAACTTGGTGAAAAAAAAATCGCAGAGTAACAAACAAAAATTCATTTTATTGATAAAAGATGGACCTTTGAAGTAGCATTAATGAAATTGTATAAAAAATTTTTGTTTTGCTACAATAAAATGGGAAATTTGGTTTTTTGACACATTTAACCTTATTTTTCTCGAAAACAGAACGTGATAGAAACATTTTGAGGTCATTCATCGTTTTCAGCACCAAAAAATACTACGGAAATAATACTTCACGTGCAAAGGTGTAGGCAGGTGTTCCGTAAGCCCAGATTTTTCGTAAAGATCTAAAGCATTGCTTGAATTGTCTAAAATGTTTCCTTTTCGGTGGTATAGGACGTCTTGCTGAGATTAAATCCGGATATGTGATTGAATTTTTATTTTTTTTAGAGAAACCCTTAGTTTTTGTAACACAAAAATAGCAGTTCGTGACATGGTCCTTCTGTTCAGACCAAATCATTGGAATACCAAATGGTATTGACTTTCGCTTACCCGAAAGCCATTTTAATAAGCCATTTGAACATGCCTACGGGACATCGCGCAGTGCACTGTGCATTACTCATTAAACTTGAATGATACAAATATTATAACTTGGTGAAAAAAAATCGCAGCGCAACGAACAAAAATTCATTTTATTGGTAAAAGACTTTTGAAGTGGCACTAATGAAATTGTATAAAAAAATTTTGTTTGCCACAAAAAAAATGGGAAGTATGGTCAAAATGGCCATTTTTGATACATTTAACCTCATTTTTCTCGAAAACGGGACGTGATAGAGAAATTTTGAGATCACCATCATTTTCAGCACCAAAAAATATTACGGAAATGATACTTCGCATACCAAAGGCAAAATCACTATCGGACTGTGTAGGTAATCTGAATCTGGGAGACCCATGTGTCTTTGAAGCGAAATATCTCTAAAAATTAGAATTTTTTAATAAATTATTTTTCCCGGGAAAGTTTATGCAATTTTACATATGATGGAACAAACGCCGTCTACAAATAATTGATGGTAGTAGAGATTTACGTATAAAAATAAAAAACGAAACTTGTTATTTTTCTGCTAAAAGTCGTATTTTTTTCGATAGATTATCCTTTTAGGGTTAAGACAAACTTTTAACAGCACTATACTTAGTAAAAAATGTTAAGAAAGAAGAGAGGAAGACCAAAAGAAAATCGACCGGAAACTAGGGATGGATAATAAACAAATTTGACGATTGTGTTACAATAATACATTTTTGATAATGATGAAATAATTAATGCGTTTGTGCTCGAGTCTGGCGCGAAATGAGCGACACAAAAATCATCGTAAAAACTGAAACTCATTATCTGGTATTTACCAGCGCATCACTCGTGAGACCTGCGCGCATAACCCAATCCAAATTAGGTTTGGAACGACTTCTTGAACGCGAAAAAACAGGAAAGAGTAATTAAGCCGTGTTTCGGTGCTGGTTATTTGGGTCAGTCGGCCTCCATCTGAATGACCTTGTCAAGAAAAGTGACTGTTTTTTCGAATTGCGCGAGATCATTCTTTATGTATTAACAGTTTTCTTATACATATAAAGGAATATTGTCATTATCGATGTCTTTGATAATAGAATTACTTTATAAAGCTCTCAAAATGAACGTTCGTTTTAACAAAGTTTTGAAATTATTTATTTCCGGTTATCGATTTAAATGTTAGGAACAGCATGAGCCTCATCGGATTGATGCTTTTACGAAACAGCTTTTGAATTAATTGATCCGGCTTGTAATATGCTCGAGGGTCGGGCGAAGGCTAAATTGCGCGATTAACTATCGCGTAAATATTAACTCTCCGGCACGGAGGACGTGCGTTTCTCACAGGATCCGAAGGAGGATCTCGGGTTGTGCCAGACCGGTCTACGGTGCGGCGTGAAAAAATGACAACGCTGAAAGAGGCCTTTTTGCGCGGGCCACTCGCGATATTTCATGGCACTTTTACAGATATTATGTGGAACGCCGGGCGCACACCGCGCGATAAATCATTTTGCAACAACGTATACCGCGTCGGGGGAATCCCCCGGTGTCGAAGCTGCCGCAGCAGCGATGGGGATTTATGCACGGATAGCGAGGACGGGTTAAATGTATAATTCAAGAACGCAAGTAGCAACGAGGGTGTAACATATTTATACATCGCGGACGCCATGCAACATTCATAGGCGGTGCAACACGGCGCATGCACTTTCTAGGAACTCGTTTTTAATATCGACAATGCCGCGCTGGATGAACGTGGCGTAACATTGGGAGGAGATTATCGCGGGAGATGGTACGTGTCGGGATACACCCCGTATACGTTTTGTCGCGCCGCTAGTTTGGTACAATGTCGCGTTTAATGGCTGTCGCGGTGGAGACTCGAAAGAAATCTCTTTATGAGGCCGAAATCAAAGCGAAAGGAAAAGATTGATCCGATAGCAAAACCTGCACGTAGAATGTGGGATGCACTCATGGCGCGTCTCATAATGCCGTCCTCGAATGCGATTCTCTCCTCGCTGCAGCCTGAAAGAAGCTGCTCGCTACGGTTGAACGATGACAATGAGACGCTTGATCGCATGAGTATCCTTCTTCGCGATGATGAGACAACCGCGAGTGCCCGTGAGTGCGGGCACCGTTATCGCCACTCTCATAACCGATCACGTCGATTATCGCGGACCGAATACAAAATCGCCCGTTGATATTCTTAACTCGGACACTGCGTTAATCAGCGAGCTAAATATCGAAGCGATCGCTGGGCGTCGTTTCGCCAACAGGTCACCTAATTTAAGAGTCGTTCGGACGCCATCGGGACGACTTTTCGATAAGCAAATCCGGTCTGCGACTCGTTCCGAGAACAGGATAAAATGTGAATCCGCACTCCGTGTGCTTCTCTTCTATGGAAAACAAGCTGTGTTGATTCAAACGGACGTCGAGTCTATTTACAGTTTCGGAATTTGAAATTAATAACCACTCTTTGTGGTATTAAAAGAAGCTCATTATGCTAGAATCGTCAAGAAAATCAGCAAAAATGTTTTAGAGTAAGATTATTTCAAGGAATTTCCCGAAAGTTTCAATCTCTTCGAGATTTCAGTCCTTTTCTTCGTTCTCTTTTTATCCATTCGCTAACGACGCAGTTTAGTTCTTGCGAGTCTGCAGACTACGAGGACGCAAAATGGAATGCATAATTGATTCACGGCAAGTAGCGCGATCGAACGGTTGACGAACGAATGTTAATAAGTGAGGGGCAAAGTGCCACTAAGACGGCAGACCTTGTCGGAATTGGCGTGTCTGCGCGGGTTCCTATAATCTTATTTATAATGCTAATTTAAAGTGCCGCCCGACACCGCGCATTCAAATGTTATCTCTGTTCTTAATGCGACAGGCCGGTCGAGTGACTGCAGGAAGTCACCCATGTGATTTAAACCGACGACAAGGCCACCAACTGTTCTATTGTTTGTCGTTACGAAATTCAATTTCACGGATGGATCCCTCTTCACGGATATGACAAAATTTTAACAACAGTGAGAGAATCACGGTTTCAATGTTTATTATTACTACATCTTGTAGTTAAGTTTTTTTTGTTCCTGTAGCTATGCATTATAAATTAAAAAGTAAAATATTATTACAATCTATATTTTCATATCTGTGAATATATTAATTCTTATTATATATTAATTCTTACATAATCTTATCTAGATAGCTAAGAACTTTGGGCTTGTATAAAAAGCATGTATATTTGATACTTGAAAATTTCTTAGTAACAGAAAGAGTAATCGTCTCCCACATTTGCTGCCGTTAAAACATAAAACTTATTATAAATACTCGCACAAAATAAAAGTTTACAGATTTATCACTTCTTTAATATATTTTAGAGAAATTTATTAAAAGTAAAGAAAAAGAAGATTTTCATTATATATGATAACTTTGGAATGGAAATTATTATATATAGTTATAATAAAAACAATAAATAAAGAAATCTTTAAATAGATTCAGGTTTTTTATGAATCGCTTATTTTTATTAAATAATGCGCACAAAAATAAGAGTAAATATATTTTCTATAGTTTGCTAGTTAAATAATTTGAGAATAAATGACTTAACTCCCCCCTTCAACTCTCTCCAGCCGCCTTTTTTATGTAACATCTTATATTCCAGCTAGTCTCATTTTATTTTGTTTCACAGACCGGTTTCACAAATTCTTTACAATAATATCTCTAAACCATTGCTAAAAAACATAATGACGGTCAATTTTCTTTTTTTGGAAATGAATGGAGTATTTATTACATACCACGCGTTTAGAAGCGTTGACTATATAGAATATCTATACAGTGATTGTGTGCTTAAAATATCCACATGTGAATACAATGAAGGCATTAAGAAGAGTGAGATTAAATTTTCATTATTTCGACAAACAATGCAAGGTAACAAATATAAAAAAATCCTGACGAGTCGTCCTGTGACAAACTAAGTGCGTACAAAAAATAACGCGCCAGGTTTAACCATTTTATATACTATCACGTGCGAGTGTATACCCACTTTTATCACGGTAACCCGTTTTACGCGTTTGCACGATAACGCCTCGCGCTACCGCTTTGCCTTATCTCCGTCGCGATAGCGCACGCTAACTCGTGTGGTACCGTTCTCCTCCGCGTAGAGCCTCGCATATAATCGCGGCCATCTCCCGCAAGTGGTGCTCCGCGCGTTACGCAGACCGCGAGCGGGTCTGCGAAGAGGCTGCGAGTAATAAGTCTCTCGGGAGCGGCATTTCGAAACGAGTATTTGCACTTTTCATTTCAATTCTCGTGCGGCGCGATATATCATGCGTTCTATTACCGCGCGGCCATCGTGCGCATCACACGTGGTCGCGCTTCACAGATATTAGCGCGTTAAATGTGAGCACATAAGTGCCTTTTTATCTTGCGCCTTTACGCGGCTATTTATGCGACTTACACGTGAGATCGCACGGGCGCGCGAAGCGTTAAATTAAACACAAAAGTTACAGCCGTGCACCTAAATTGCGCATTAACTCCGTGGTCCGCGTTCATACGTAACGGATTTTAATAAAACGGCGATGATGCGCCGGATATTAAATGAAATTCTTGCAAAAGGAAAAAAAAATTGTCGTCCTCTATTATCTTAGTCGTTCTCAAGCTATTTCTCCCAGCGAGATCTCCCGGTGTGAGATCGCGTCGTGAAAAAATCAAAAATTACATTTGCAAGGGATATTCTTAAGAAATTTTGTCTCTTTTGAGGATATTTTCTATAATGACAACAATAAAAAAAAATTTCGCACCAATACTTCTTCGCATTTCATTTTCACCTCACGAAGAAGCGATTTCAGATGTAATTTGTTCAAGAGGAGAAAGAAAGGTAGAAAAGAAAGATGGAAGAGAGGAAGTGCGTATCCCTTGATGGAATTGAGATTGTTTTCAGTAGCGCGGCAGCCAATTGGCGGTAGGGCCGATGAAAAACGCGTGACCTCAGGTATATACTGCCCTTTGTCCATTCCCATTTGGAATTCTTAAAAGTGCCCCGTCCCCTCCCATACGTTCCTTTTTTTTGCTATAAAGGCGAGAACACCAGACAACAATAAGATGAGGAGTGTTCATTCGGTTAAAGTGGCGGTGGCGACGATAAAAATCCAAGTACCTTGCAATTACATCTGCAGGTAAGCAAGGTTTGCGACTAGCGATGGCTACGAACGTACAGATCAAAGAGTCCCCAGCGAACAATCGTTTTTCGAAGATTCTTAGGTATGCTTTTATTTCTAAATTCACCTGTTTGGTTTTAAAAAAATCAGATATGATAACCAGACGATACTGATTTAAACCTTTTCTGTGTTACATTAATTCGATGAAAGCTGCCTAAGTGGAATGTAATATAATATATCTAAATAAATAAAAAACTACCATGACGATTAAATGTCTGATATGCAGTCCTTTTGTCCATTAAAAAAAAAACTAGTTTATTTAGATATGTTGCATTCCACTTAAATAGCTTTCATCGAATTAACGTAAAAGAAAAAGATTTTTACGTACAATTACTATCAACAACAAAGTAAGAATGATAATTGCTTTAATAATGAGAAATCGATAGTTACAAAACTTTTAGGATTTAGTGTTAAATACTGAAGATTTATTGTGTTTAAATATCAGAGAGAGAGAGAGAGAGAGAGATACAAAGGTACAAGATATAATTATAATCCAAGAGAAACCAATAAAATATGTAGATATCAGAGATATAAACTGTGTCTTGGTCGTGCCCATCACTACCGTGGAAGACCTGACGGCAGCCTCGGCAGAGTGCTTGGCTTCTGCGGCTACTAACAGAAGACGAGCGGCGAAAAAGGGGCACCTCTCTTTCTCTTGCGTAGCACCTGCCACCTCCTGCTTACATTGCCTTACTCAACTTCATTTACACGTGCATTACTCGTCTAAATACTCGCTGAAGATTGGCGCATCGCCTTCGAGTGTGGTGTGTTACGCGGGAGTGCGGCATGCATCATGATATCAAGAGATATAAAGAAGCGAAGTGAATCTCCCGGCTGCAGAAGCTCGCGAGAATCTTCTTAAGAATTCCCTTCGCGGTAAAAACTTTACTAAATGAAAACTACAATAATTGTCGGTAATATTATATAACATATATGTAAAAATGAAGATAGTACGTTTCTGCTGTTTCTATTGTTTTAGCCTGCTTATTTTATATTTTATATAAATATGTATATTATATTTTATAAATAAATGGTAATTTTTTTTCAATTCGTTATATTTTATACCATTCTTAGTAAATGTCTCCTTTAAATAGGTATATCTCCGAAAGATTGATAAGTATTAATACTATTTTTAAATCTCACAACACGAGAACAAAATTTATAGCTGACGCGGAATTTTAAAGTGTTTTAAAGCATTATTCTTTTTGAATGAAAACTTGTCATTCTCTTTCGTTCTTTCTTTTTCTTTGGAGTAATCCGAGAAGAGAAATCAATATGACCTCGTGCAAGTTCTAATTAAATCTACGGTGTTTTCTTGATAACTGCGATAACTGCCAAGAATGAAATTCTTAGTGTAACTGAGATTAGCTTTAACCTGGAAATAATCTAAAAAGAAATTACCGTGAACTTTACTTTTTTATGCTGGGAAATGATATAAATATCATCTCAGGTGATGATTATTCTCAGATTAAAAGCAAATTGATTTTTCTTTTTCCTCTCTCTTTTGCGAGAGAGAAAGCGATTCTTTTGTTATCTTGACTAATTCCATCTTGAATGAGAACAGCTTATTGTTAGACAGAAAATTCGAAAATAAAGCGCTAATGTAGTCCAGATTTATGAGAATCGCGATCAAAACTCTCTCGAACATTAGATGATGGTACAATGCTTATTATGAAACCGGTGCATAAAAAGTATTAAATATCAGAATGATATTTCATCGGCAGGCACGCGTGTCTGTGCATATGTCTTCCTACATTATTATAATCAAGGATGGTTATGCGTATCAAGAGACACGATAAAGTCTTGCGCTAAGTCTACGCGCAGCGAATAGTCGGAAGACCTTTAGATCAGTGCTCGGAATTAATGTCTTTTTCGGCTGTTTATTTCTTTTTCAGAACTAGCCTCCTTTATTTGATCCCAGCTGAGGATGAAAATTTATGTTATACACAAAAAACTTTCTTATTATTTTTATTATTATATGTATATAGTATTTTTCTATTCCAATATTTAATAAAATGTTATATTTAATAAATGTAATTAAAGTATTATTTTAAAAGTTAAAATAAGAACATAATATATTATAGTTAACTTACAATACAATTGTAAATTTACTTAGAACACAATTGTATCATAATGTTTTAAGATCTATAAAACTTGTCTCTTTCTCTCTCCCTCTAAAAATTATTTCTGTGAGTTTAAACTTAAAATTACAATAAAAAATATAAATAAAATATAATAAACAAATATAGATTAAAAATATAAATTAAATTAATTATTTGTTGTTTTAAAATATTTTGAAGTTTAGCAGCACCAAGTTTTTTAATTCCAAAGCATTAAATATTATAATTATATTCTAAGTATAGATTAACTATAGCGTATTAGGTTCTTATTTTAACTTTTAAAATAATACTTTAATTACGCCTAGTAATTTTTTTAATATATTTTTTAAAATATTGTAATAAAAAATACAAGAAAATTTATGTTATATTTATTAAAATTTATGTCATGTTATAAATTTTTATTCTCAATTGGCGTAATAATAAGTTGACGATATTATTATTTTTTGTAGGAAATTATTAAGATAATAGTATTTTGTATAATAATTTATCATATTAAAATACTACTATTGTGTATAATTAAAGTATTATATACTTTTTATATTACATTTTTTATATTATATTGACGCGTGCACCCTCTTTCACTTTCTTTTAAAAAGAATAAGTTCTTACAGATTTTATTAACGGAATTAATTATAAACCCAGCAATGCATTAAAAAAAAAAGAAAGATAGAGCCGTTGACTCCAACGGGGTCGCGCAGTGCATCAAGATAACCTGCGATTGTAATGAGAATATTTATTCCGTGAACTTTGCAGGAAATGAATTCGTGCAAGAGAATTGAAACAATTCGTACAATGATTAAGACATTTGATTCAATATGTGTGTATTTGTATATATACAAACTTTGTGACTAAATTATTTATATTAACAAAGATACGAAGCTGTATAAGAGAAGTCAAAGAAGAGACTACTAGGGGAGGCTACTGTGAGCAAGCTAACGGGTGGAACGAAAATTCACAATTCCGCTATATTTTACGGTACTCGACTCAGGGGTACCAAAAATCGATTATAATTGCACGCTAAACGTTAGTTAGTCGAGTCACGGTATCCCACGGTAGATAAAGGCCACTCGTCGGGCTAACGCGCTCATCAGAAAATTCGCACGGATTAAGAGATTAGAGATACAATCAGGCAGTAGTTGCTAATGGTTTATTACTTGCTGTCCGCGCATCCCGCAGGCTCGCAGATGCCTGCTCCTCCTAGCCATGAAAGTGACTTGGCTGTTCAGCTTCCTCTCCGAGGGCAACGTTACTCGGTCATGCCTGTCAACGATCCAACAATCGATATCGCGCGCATCGATCGGCGTGCCGAGCTGAGCCGGGCCGAGCCGGGCCGGGTCAGACCAGACCGAGCCAAGCCGGGCCGGAGCCACGCCGAGCTATTTCCAATTAGGACGCACGCGCTTCGCATTTTTCAGCGGGTGTTTCATATAAAATAAATGTGCTAACTAACCAATTACATCGAGACAGCCCCAGAGAGACGACCGGTTGCGTCGTCGGTGCTCATTAGTGTCACGCTTAAGTGCCGATTGCACCTTCGCCACACAGCACGGCAGATGCGATGACGATGATGCATCGCGATTTCACGACCGTCCCTGAGAAAGTCAATATCGCACGCCGGAATTCCGCGATAGCCCGTTAAGCTTGACGCGTCGCTTGACCGATGACTCTCCTTTGCAATACATTTCAAAGAAAGTGTAGTCATTATTTCTGAATTATTTCTGAAACAGGATCTTATCTTTCAAACAACTTACGTTTTTTTTTAAATTCTTTCCTGGCAAGAAAGCTAGATCCAAGATTTTTGCACATTACTTTAGTATTGTATCCTTTGTATTGTATCGAATAAGAATGTCGTTCTTTTCATGCCTCTCTCTTAACTCTCTTAAGCGATGGCGTGTGCTTTCGGGAGAAGAAGGTTCGGCAGGACACGAACCTTCAATTTAAACTCCTGCGCGCGACATTCCGCTTTTGGAACGCGATAGTGTAAAGGACACTTGCCGAAGAATCTCTAGCCGCGTGCGAGCGCGCGAAGCAAACGTGCCCCATTGCGATTCCCGCGGCCGACCTTGCAGGCCCGTAAAAGTGCATAATCGCGCGTCTTGCATCAGCGTGGCAGCATTTCTCTTGATCTTGAGTTGCCCGTGCGCGCGGTTACACACGGGAAGCTTTGTTTTCTCAGTGCAACAGAGCCACACCCTGGCTGGGCGCGCTCGCACACCTTTATATATTTTACACGCATACACCGGTATAATAATAATTGTTCGCGCCCTTGCATCGAAAATGGCGGCCTTGTCCTTGCGAGGCCGTGCAAGGCCGCGCTCCTCGGACGCCGCGCCGTGGGAAGATCGCTTCGCGGAGATCTCCTCCTCGCCGATGGACCCTCCGGCTCGCCTTGACTGATCCTTTCCACAGATCAGTGCATGTACTACTAGTAGTACTACTACGTATGCCTCTAACTAAACGCGTCTGTAGTAAATATAGAATTAAATGGATACATCGTTGTACCGATGGCATTAATAAAGCCGGCGTGTTTCGCATATGCGCGCTGCACCACCCTTCATGTTGCAATATCGCGCCAAGAAATGCTGTCGTAATTTCGGTTTTAAGGTGGATTCACCTACTAGCCTACCCTCATGAAGGATTTACTTGAAACTTTGATAGGCTGCAGGGATAGGCGATAGAAATGAATGAATCAAAACTTCAGGGTAGGTCATCGATCTAAATAAAGAGTAATCAATTGATAAAAATCAACATTTAACACGGGATTACATAGGGGTCATGTTCATAATTGTCATTAGTGAATATTGGTTATAAGCGACAGATGCATCTGTCGCTTATAACCAATATTGAAAAAAAAAACTTTAAAAAACAATAATCAATCAATATAATGATATCAAAAAAAAGTTATGATATAGAATTCGATAGAATTCGATCTGCTGAATATTATTTTGTCGAGAAAATCACATGTTATCGACCTTACAAAAAAGATATTTAGTTGCAAATAGTAACTGTGACCGTATTACATAACACAAGATGTAAATTAGCAACGTTGTTCTCCTCTACGATTTCCATTATCCCGCTAGATTTAAAATCTATATCTGGATAAATAAAAAAAATTGTTTGTAACGTTTTTTGCTATAATCGGATATTGGGTCTTTTATTATCTAAATAGCATGAATGCAATAGTTTTCCGACTAAGATTCTCTTTCTATGAGCAAAAAACTGAAAACCCTGTTGCGGGCCGTCGCGGTGAATCCACCTTAAAGGGGAGTATATATAGCTTCTCGCTATTTTTAGAATTTGCAGAGGATGCAAAGACACAATGAGACATATCGGGGAAATCTTGATAAGAAGAATCTTCGACGTGTTGATATAAAAATGGACGTTAGTAATGGATTACGAAGAATTCGAAGGTGAGTCAGATTAAGGTAAAAAACTCGCACTATAAGGTAATATCAGGAAGTATGATTGCGCGGAAGAACAGCCGCTTCTTGACGACTTCAAGAGTTAGTGGAGTAAATTGAAATGAGTGTGGAAGTGAGTCAGCAAACGACTGCTTAGTTTAAAATCTGATTCAGCTTCTAATTCCATTCAGCCGTCATCGTCATAATATTGTCATTTAAGCAAAGCGAATCTTGAATTGAGCGTGCAATTATCGTCGTGGGAATAGATTCTAGAAACGATTTATTAAAATGGGAATACAATATAGCGGAATCAAAATTTCAAACTTCGCGAGAAAATTCCGATTGAAAACTGAAGCGAACAATGAAATTTAATTCAGTTAATAATATTGGAGACGCACCAAAAAGAGGGACTCGTCCCGCAGAGGGCGAAAAAAACACAGGTTGCAGAGACGTGTTACGACAATGAGATACGCACCACTTTGTGGTGCAACTTTTTCAGGATATCTCGCCGCTTCTTCGATCTTGTTAGCAGCTTCGAGTAGCATTCTGTACGCATGATCGCTCGTGTGATATTCAGCGATTTTTGCGAAATTCTCATCCGATTTGTGCCTCGCTGTTAGCAAGTTACTTGTTGCCGTCCGTAATACGGCCGTGTGAGAAATTATCATAATCCATACCGTCGAATTTGATGTTATCGCGGAGCGGTAATATGAATTCTCGTTGTGTTTTGCGAATATCGTGCGCGGGACCGTTACTTCCTTCAGAGCATAACAACGTAAATTGCGGCGACAATCTCCATTCGCAATATTTCCCAGAACTTAGACGGAAATTCGCGCGCGCTTGCTTAACGATCGAAATCCAGCAGCGTTTCGCAAACCGCGGCGAAATGATGAGAATCGGCGAAGACGATGACGATGACGATTGGGTCGCCACGATGGTTAGATCACGTGGAAACATCGTCAGCGACGAGACATTGCGTATTCGCGTTGCGAAACGCTTTCGTCTACGAATTTAACGGTAGTGAACCGTTAAACAGCGATTTCCTTCGTCTGTCAACCGGCAAATAATCGTGCCCTCGTGTAATTGCCGTGCTGATATTTCTCGCTTGGCGTAACACTAAGCGTAGCGTGCAGAAGAATCGGAAGACTGGAGACGAGGTTTCCTAGAAATAGGCGAAAAGGTATTGATAGAAAGTGAAAAATATTGCTAGAAATTAATTTTATAAAATTGTGAATTCTTAATATGTCGTTGACTAGGCGTTTTATGAGGAAACTAAAACCTATCCCTTATACAAATTTTTCACCGCTTTTACACCTCATATAGGTCGTTTTTAGCCCGTTTTTAGCCCGTTTTATTATTTTTATATCCGTTTCTTGCATTCTCAAGCACGCTTAGTCTATTGCGAAAGAGCATGACGAGTATACGCGAGTATGTGTATGAGTATTTTTGAGTGGATTGTCCGTTTTTAACACTCGTTTTTCAGTCGATGAGTGACAATACGTTAATACGTTCCTTTTTTACTCACAAAGATGAGGACGAAGTAGGTTGTCCGTTTTCAATATTCAATTTTCCGTTGATGAGTAACAACACGTTAGTACGTTTCTTTTTTACTCACAAGAAAATATCCGCGGATTGTCTCTAAATTGAAGTACATTTATTCTACAAACTTAAAAATATGTCCACGAATTTTTATAATTTATATAAATTTATATAAATGTTTTAAACTACTATAAATAAATGAACAATTATAATGATTGATTATTTGATTATTTTATTTCAAAAGCTGCGTTCATTGCAAATATTGAAAATCTATAGTTTACGTCACATACACTATAGATTTTCAGTACTTGCAGTGAATATCGAAACGCAGCCAAAATGTGCTATGTGAGTATTTATGAGTGCTAAACGAGTATTTTTTGCTCGTAGCTAAACGTACGTAAAATGTACGTTTTTACACCTCAAATTTACACACAGCACGTATTTACCACTCAAAAATACTCATAAGAATACGTTATTACCACTCGGATATACTCGTACGCAATCCATTTTAACCACTCATTTTTACGGAAAATTGCCCCTTTGCGCCCTAAAAACGGATCGTACTCATTGAATCAAATGTACGTTTTTACCACTCAAACTGACCGTTTTCGCGGGTCAAAAACGGGCCAAAAACGGTGAAAAATTTTTATAAGGGATGGCCGACTATTTTTAAGCTAATTCAACAGGAATAAAATTTTGTAATAAATTTCATAATTTTATAATATTAGAAAAGATAAATCATGGTAAAAAGAACGTAAATCTGAAAGCTTTATCAATTTTTCATTCTGACAATTCTGATGATTTAAACTGTACGATTCTCTAAACACGATTCGTCACCGGTTAGTAACGCTCAGGCAATAAAATAAACACGTGCCTTCGATCAATATGTCAAAAGTCAAAGATTGATTAAATTAAATATAATCTCTACCTTTTTTTATTCCTTTTTATTTATACATACAGGTTCTAATTTGCCTAATAGGATTACAGATCGTCATCAGTGAATGTTACAAACTTTATTGCACGGTCCAAGAGATTTCCATAAAAAAGATTATGGACGATACCTGAGGGAGAAACCTGTAATGATGTAACGCGTCGGTAATGTACGCTCGACAAAAATTAAAGCCAAGGTCGTTCCACTTTCCACCCACTCGGAAACCACGGTGATTTGCTCGCAATTTTTACGACCGTATCCGCGAGCGAATCGCATTGGTGTGAGACAATGTATAAATTCGAAATGCGCGTAAGAAGAAGACTATCACACGCGCGATATCGTCCTCGCTGAATTTCATGCGAGTGTTACCAAATATAGGGGCTGCGCTGGGCTCGTTTTATTTAAGTATAGCCGTATAAGGAATTCACATGTAACATTTCAGTCACAGATGGCTCGTCTTTTACGAAAGCGAGCGTCATTTTTTGCAACGAATGCGATCTCTGTCGATCAGGATGCGGTTTGAATTTTCCGAACGCGAATAAATGCGATCATCGACTCGGAGAGACTAAATTGGTCAACGTGGAAAGTAAGATTAACTTTCATGAAACTCGTAGAAAAGCTTGAGTTCAAGTCAAGTCCTCAATGTTAAAGAGAGTGGTATCTCGCGTATAAACTTAAGCGGAGACGATCTCAACGAAGTTTAACGATCACGAGCTTAATAATCAACGCCTCCAATCCTTCCTTCCTCCCTGAGAGTTATCTGCACGCTCTCGGGAAGTGGCTTCTGATCCCCAGCCACGATTTGATCAGCTGCCATTTAATCTCAGCACGCCGCAATTGTCAGCCCCTCGTGCTTCATTGTTGCTGTGCATACGCAGAGACTGACTTAGCTACCACGGGCGATTATTACATAGGCACATAGGCAGGAAGAGAATATCGAGGGCGGGCGCTCCTGTGGGGTAACAGCTTCTTTTAGCAAGCAACAATAGGATCTATATTGAATAAACCCACGACCACGTAGGTCGGACGAGGCGCGCGTATTCTGTTAACCGGCGTACGGAGGACTCTGCGGGCGAGGCTCAGGCCGCCGGTATTGCTGGCACTGACAGTCAGGCTGGGTAGAGGTGGTGGCACCAACGACGGCTACACGACGCCGTTCGAGTGTGTGCGTGCGGCTCTTGGTGGACCTCTTACACTCCACTCAGTTCGAGCCGGGCGTCAGTAACTTCGCGTCCGCCGATCCGATCGGATCCTCTCCAAAAAGTGCGCGCGTTCTTCCGTAGGCCAGAAGATAGTTGGGCAAATTGGACTATTGACTCGTCGCTTAGGAAACCGCGCGGGTATAATTCAAGTACTCCCTTTTATATATTTTTTCACTCTGTTCACATCCCTCGGCTGTTATGAGATCGGCTGTTACAAATCTTTCTACAAAATTGAATGATCTTCACAGATGAATATCTAAAATAGAAGATTTATCTCGCGTATTTTTTTTTCTTAATCTAATCTATTTTGTTTGTAACGCTACAGAATTCGAATGTGCCCATGTAAATTGCGAAACAATCGCGCGATTGTCTTTATTTTATTGCACGTCATCGTAGATCACAATTACGTTGCCGTTTCGATCATGATTCTGCAATTAAATAGATGTAATGACATTCGTCGAAGGAGCATATCGTAGATTTGCAGAGCGACGCGTTTCCATGATTAGAATTGGCGGAGTGGCGCGATGAAGAGCACTTTGACTTTATCGCCTGCCCGTCTGTTTTCAGACCACCGCGATGCAGCGCGACTACGGCCGACAAGGTGTTTGAAGGATATCCCCGCGGGATTTCTACCTCTTTCTCTTTCGCCTTCGCCTTTCCTCGCGGGATACGGTAGGTCCTGTTCGTGGGCTACCAGGATGCAGCTCAGACCCAGTTATCGAGGCGTCTGAAGGCACCCCGCGGCCCGCACGGCTCGACATAAAGCAATAAAAGCGCCCGCGTCACGAGATATATCTCGCGAGGCTCGCGTAAGAAACGGCGAAAGAAAGCCGACTGCACCGGTAAATCATAAACGCCACGGGGATCGAACCCCACGGGAGATAACTGCCTTCGCGTCAGGAGATAGAGAGAAGGAGAGAGGAGCAACGGCTCGGTTAACCGAGCGGGATTCATCGTTCGATCGCGCGTCCATCGGATTCATCTATCCTCGGACGCCTCGGCAACGCTTGAAAACGAAACAGCCCCGGAAGAGGAGCCCGTTCATCGTTCATCATTGGAAACAGGACATCCGGAAGAGTACCGCGCGCGGACAGACGGTCTTCGTTCCATCGTCAACATCGTCGACAGATCCTGATAACTTGCCAGTAAGAAGATACGTCAGCCTTACGCATGCATAGACAGTCTTCCATCCTCGCTCGCGAGTGGTCATATATCGTCAGTAAATCGTAATAGTCTGAGGGCCGCTCAGGAGAGATGCGTTACCTGCCTGCATTCACTCTCGCAACGGTTGAGGATATTATCGATAGATCGTGATAGTTTTGCGTTTGCGCTACCACCCCGATCAATCGCGGGAGGAGATGATCCACTGTAAAAAGTGTAACGCGGAAAGTGGCAAACCCGCGAGCGGATCGACACCGATCGCCTTGACAGTGCCGCCGAATTGCGATCGATCGGTTCGTTCGACGCGGTGTTTCATCGACGGTGTTTCGTGATCTTCGATCTCACTACGCGCTGTTGCTCCAGGCAACAGTTTAGTGGCTAGTGAACGGAATTTTACGTATTGCTTGTAACGGGCCGGGATCAACGAGCCGGCTTTAATATCCGCTGCAAATCAGTTTCACGCCATTCGACAAAGGAAATCGATTTTATCGCTCGAGATAGATCGCTAAATGTACTTTTACATTGGTAAAAGTAACGATCGCTTAGTTCTTTGAATGTATAATTGGACCTCTCCTTTTTCTTCTGTGCTGCAATTTTACGCGAAGATTGCCTGACGCTCAGAAAGTGTCGAAAATAACTCAGAGAGAGGGTTAATGTCACTATCATCGCGCCGCGAGACGGAAAGTGACGGTCGCCGAGCGGCCGCGGCGGAGTGACATAATTGAAGAAGAAAGTGCCAGCGCATCCGAGCCCGTTATTAAGCGGTAATGAGCGGGTACCGAGGGGGGAGCGAAGATGCCTTCGAAAGCAAGCGTCGTGCTCGCCTCGCCACCACGGGGATTAAATGACGCTAAGTTCTCGAGTTCTCCAGCGTTGCTGACAGTCCCCTGAAGAGGATTGTCCCGTTCGAGTCATCAGCATCGTCGCGTCAATTTCTTGATCCTGACACCTGGTGGTCGGTTTAATCGAACTGCACGCTCACCTCGATGTCCTCCGGAACTGTTTGCGCGGTGACATTGTTTCGAAACGTGTGAGATCATGTCGTCGAACGGTGAATTCTCGACGATGTCCAGCGAGGAGATGCCTTCGCTGCCCAAATCCCTGCCGAGCTCGAGAGAGGCCACCGCCGAAGGTGGTTCCGGTTCTAGTGGCGGATACATGCCGCTACGAGAGTTCCTGGATCGATTCTCGTTACCGAGGGTCGTCAGACTTGAGGGTACAGGCGGCAGACCGGTGCTCCTGTACAAACAGCAACAGCGCTCGTTGAGAGTCACGGCGAGTCTGCTGATACACCGGTATCGACATGACGTCAAGGTGGGACCGGAGATCGTCATCCCGGAGGGTTATCCAGGTGAGGTTTTCCTTAGAGATTGGCCGTTTGATACAAAATGATTATTGCGCCCGGTTGCATCGAGAAAATTGCAACTAGTCGGGTCTCCGACGTTATTGCTCCTCGCGGAAAATTATTCCAGAAAGCGGAATGTCTGCAAAAACTATCATTTCTCGCGTTCGATAAACTTCGATAAACAGTTTACATCAGAAAAAATCTCGGTTTGCGATTGATTGGAGTACTTTTCTAAAAAAAAGAGGACAACGTGGAAAGGCCTATTAAAAGAACATGAAAATATGCAAACGTGTATTTTTTGTGACGTTTTTTGAATGTCTTTTGATTTTTAATGTTATTTAAATTGATGCTGACGCAGCCTCTCTTTTAATGGCCTGTGTCCCGTGTGTGATAGTCAGCGCGTAGAACGTAAATTATGCTCGGCAGAACGAACGGTAACGGTTGTGGAGATCATCCGGCTGGAATCATCGGAACAGGTTATAGACTCCATCGAGCTCACGCTCGCGTTTGCGTTGGCGATCGCGTGGACGTGCGAGAAGCTGCAAGAAAAATGATAATGCTTCGACTTCTCTCTCTTCTCTTTTTCTCTCCCTTGACGAAGATGGGGAGGTTCGTTTTCTCTCTCTCTCTCTCTCTCTTTCGAGAAAGAGAAGGAAAGAGCCTCTTCGTCATACGATTAATACTCCGACTCGTTCTTTTTCGTCTCAATCGTAAACCACTTTGTAGCGAAGTAAGTCGCGAAGCTCGCTGTGGAGCCGCTGCTCTTCTGCGTGCGTGCTATCCTCCGCGACTTATATTGGTTTCTGGCATCAGAAATGGAAATTACGAGGCAATAAAGCGCAGTAATGCGGACCTATTTGATCGAACGGGAGGTAAAGTGGGGAATGTTTAGGCTCGACAGCTTGAAGAGAGAACCGTCAGCTAACGACGCCTGGTTCTTTCGCGCCCGCAAGGAGCTATTCAATACATCGGCATTTCTCTCCATCCTTTCCCCTCACTTGCCATGTACGCCACTCTCCTCTTGTCTCTCCTCCGTTTCCTTCGTCCTCACCTTCGTCCTCTTCTTCCCCCCTTCTCGTCCCCCTCTTCGGGCGCGAGACGTGAAATTGGCGTCGCGCACGACAGTGTCGCGCTTGACTCGCCGCTAACTGGCTTCTAATAAACGCACTTCGTACTTTAATGAAAATGTCGTTGGTGAGACGATGCATGGCGGTTATGAGTCAGACATGTTAAGTGGTCGGAGCTGCGAGCCCCGATCGAAAGTTGGCATTTAACGCGCGTTTTGCCTCTTGCTATCTCCTCAATTAACGCAAGGCGATTACGTGGCGCAGCTCGCGATTGCAAACCTTGGGCGAATCCGTGAGGAAAACACGAATTGACGTCACAGCGAAACGAAATTTCGTCATACCTTTTCACTTATTCGACAACGAATCCAATCGAGTCACGCGAAAGAAATGTCTCCGATAAGTTTCGCGCACGAACGAATTATTCCGCGCAGAGCGTGTCGATGATTCACAGGTAAATCCAAGGTATTGACAAACGTTCTCTAGCTTCTGGATCCCATGCCGACCTTGAAGAGACTTAGGAAATGGCAGACTTGGTAAATGGCAATTTGTCATTACTTTTCCCTTTCAACTCCGCTATTCAATGCGAATGCGCGCGCTTATTTATTAAAAAAGAAACTTTGAAATTAAAACTCTCAGCACCGGGGTATCACAACAGACAGAGGACGAATGGGCGAAAAGGTCCGGTTCTTTCTGTGCACGTTCGTTACTCGACGAGGAGGTTTTGAACCGCGTACGCGGATACAGACTCCTCGCCGGTTGCATCATAAATTCGCACTTGAAACGGACGCGAGATTGGCTACGTCTGCATCGCGCGGTACTAACAGTGTAAATTGAGCCGGCAAAACGTTAGTCCACGCCCACGAATTCGCTATGTAGCACCTCTCCTCGACGTAACTCACGCGGCGTAAAACGCGGAAGGATGCGGAGGGATGGAGAAAAAGACGCGGTTTCGTCGGCTAGACGTCTCTCGCGATGAATTAGTTCTGCGTTTTAAACGGACGAGAACGCCAGCTGCGTGGTTCATTGTGGTGATAAAGAAGCGTCACCGGACGTTAACTATTGACCGCTTCGGCACAAAAAGCGCTAGGCGGGCATACAGATCAAATAGCGGAAGGACTGTCTGCGCGAAGGGAATGAGAAGTCACGCGTAGTCGTCCGTATGTTTTCTCTCGTTGGCGGATACGACAACTTTCCTCCGGCTGGAGCTGCCTCCCACTCTTCTTCTTCTCGACGAAAACTGTGGGATTGCTTTTCCTTATGGCCGGCGGCTTCGTTTGCTCATCATTTTACATGTGCCAGAAACGCGGGACTTCTCTCACCGAGTTCACTGGGAAACTATAGAATCCGAGTATTCGAAGCTGCGCGTTTCGTCATCAAAATTCCAACCGACGTGGCTGATAAATCCGATTACTTTACCGAGCAAAACTGTTTCCTCCTTCGCTCTTACTTCTCCCACCCCGGTCATTTTTCCCTCTGCGTCATCGTGGAATTTCAACCAGCCGGCGCGGCACGATTCCGAGCCGGAATAACTTTCGTCATCTGGCTTAATCCCATTTGTCCGGCCAGGCGCACGTGCGTGAAATGTGCGATCACCGCAGCGGCTGCTGTTAAGCGCAAGCACCGATCCGGGTTGTCGCGCGAAACCACATTGCGATTTCGTCGACATGGCATGGCACAATTCGATCGTTCAGACTTCCGTCTGTCCGGCGCGAAAATTATCTGTAAAGTTATAACGAGATCACAGTGGAATTGCGTCATACACCTTCTTCTAGCATTACCATACGATTTTCCATGCCGCTGTAATATAATATCATGACAAGGCAACTCTAATGGATGATCGAATTTTGACTTTTCATCGTTGGAAAGAAAGGCGCGCTTGTTACATGCCATCTATGTGGCGAAATTGAATCCCGCTGGCGGCAATCACTTTTATTTTGATAACGGGGAATTCATTCTGGAATGGTTAGTATTACCCAGACCGCAGGGAGGATTGATCCGCACAATCCTTTGAGTTTAAGGTTGTATTGCTCATAAAGTTTCATTTCGGTACTAAGCACTTGAAATTTTGCAATTAAGCTTCTATTATCATAATTAAACTACTCACCAAATTTCAAAAAGTTTCACGGGCTTGTTCAAAAGTTATTGCATTTTGAAATTAACACGTAGCTTATGGAGTACAGCTACATATGCACCTTCATCATAAAAAAATATCTGAACCGTCGGTGACAGATCTTTGAAATTTTGCATGTTGATACATAATTAAATAAGCTATGTTTTGCAAAAAAATTGAAACCCAAAAATTTCGGGAGCTATCCACGAAAAACGCGTACAGTCACCATCAAAAGTTAAATTAATACTTGGCGAATCGCAAATAATAAGAGGCGGAAATTAGTTGAATGTCCCAAAAAACGTTATAAATAATTATTCTAATCCTTATTCAATCTAAACACACAAAATACAGCGAGCAACGACTGGTCTAACGCTGAATTGAAATTCTTTAACTTTTGAGAGCGATTGTATGGGTATTACAACATTAACGTACGAAGTTCAACACTGCGGGGACACACACACACACACACACAAAATATACATATTTTCGACTTTGTACTGCATTATCCGACATTTGTAACACAAAGGAAAGTGGCAGTTTGATAAATATTTCTCAAATTCGCCGTTGGCCATATCGAGACCATCGTTGGTTCTGGGTGCCATAAGAATTAAAGAAGAAGAAGTATCACACAAATTAAACGCACGTTGCGATGCATGTTCATAAATTTTCGAGGCTCAGAAATCGAACAAAAAGAGTCTGAAGTCTCTCGTCGAAGAGAGCATTACTAGTTAAATGTATAAAAGGCGTGTTCCAACTGTACATCATCGCAATCAATTTACATCACCAAGTAAAAAGTGCCGTAAACAGTACTTTCCACATGCGCTAACGTTTTCGCGAGGTGTTGTGCGATTCTCAGAAAAGACGAAGGGAAGGCATTTGAAAGTGGATGAGAGTCGCGTCTTGAATCAAAGCGCATGGTGTGCGATATCTTAACATTTCTGGTCCAATTCGGACGTCATTCGTGCTTGTCCCAAGATAAAACCTGATTAATACGAAAGAAATTAAGCCAAAAATTATGATTCTCGTTATAACGACACCATATATAACGATAGTTCCTCGACTCTAGTTTCGCGCAACGAGGAAGAGCGTGTCATTAGAAGCTCGCTCCGACGCGGATCGTCCATTTGGCGAAACGGAATTCTCGTCGGAGGTACGCAACTTGAACCTTCAACCGGGATAAAATTACTAGGGGAAGATTCAGACGCGCACGCGTTCCGATTCCAGAGAATGATAAGGACGATGGACGATATCGCACAAATC
Source organism: Crematogaster levior (assembly GCA_901521435.1). Taxonomy (NCBI): domain Eukaryota; kingdom Metazoa; phylum Arthropoda; class Insecta; order Hymenoptera; family Formicidae; genus Crematogaster; species Crematogaster levior. The sequence continues at coordinate 416,833 of CABEGB010001458.1, forward strand.
ACTGGCCGCGACTTAACTGCTATTCGCGCAAATCTCAGGACGAGAGAAGGCCGACGAGGCTCTCCGTGCACCGCGCGGGCTCCAGTTTACAGTAATTTATTAGGCGTGTAAACCTCTGGAGAACGCGCGGCTCTCGTCGAGGTCGACATCCTTCCTCTCTCTCACGCGAGAAACGGGGGTCCTCTCGTTCTCCCCTCCCCCCTTTCTTGCTCTATTCTTTTTTTTTCTTGCCCGCGCCCGCTGCACCGTTAACGTGCATTCGACGAGGGACGGTAGCCCCTAAAGTTTTATGGAGCGGTTTACGAGATAATCGCGTACTCGCTCATTCGGCAACGGTGCGAAAGAAGCATCTTTCGACAGTCGTTCGCCCGCGGCGAATCCGAAGAACATTTGCGATGCACCGTTGCGATCCGTTGTAGGAAAAAAGAGAAGGTAAAACGATCTCTCGCTGTCGAAGAAAGGCGCCGTAAAAAGTTAAACGTGAGTGACCGATAGCACGATGTGCGAAACGATCAGGCCTAGCGGGACATCGTCCTCTTACGTGCTGAGCAAAGAAGGTTTACTGAACCCTTTCGTTTATTCCTTGCATTTCAAAAAAAGATGCAATGCCTTATCATCGTAAATTTTTACGAGATTTATATTTCTCATCTCGCGTGAGCGACACGAGAAAAATATTGATATTTCACCGTGGCAAAAAATTGCACTCGCAATCGTCTCCTGCGTCGCCACCCCCACATGGGAATTATCGACGATCGGCTTTCGTGCGTGTCATGGTAGATCGGCGATTTCGCGCATTCGCGCGAAGAAAGAGGACTCCTCTCTTCCTCGCTGGACGGAGAAGCGGAGAATGAATTGCGTGCAGTATCGCGATCGTGATTGCGGGCCGAGGGATCGTATAGATCGGCTTATCCGACGCGGCCGTATGGTTTTACTGCCAACTGCCCGACCCGGCGCAGATGTCTCGGCTCTCTCTCTCTATATCCGAGAGATGTGTATACACACGTATACGTACATAGATATGTATATATATCGTTATTTGCTCGCGCAGACCTCTCGGACGACGAGGTCTTACGACGAGGCAAGAATGTTGCGCGGGCCAGACGCGCCCTCGGCGATGACCGGCCTCCCTCGGTTTTAAATAACGGTCATTACGTGCCGTGGTATAACTCTCTGGAGTATCACGCGTCGACCGGCATCGACTGTGCGGAACCGATCCCACGACAAAGGAGAGACAGAAGCGAGGAAGGATTCAATCTATTCGACCGTGCCGGCCGTCCGTGAGCCGGCCGTCTAATTTCTGCAAAACGATAAAATCTATGAAAGCGACTAGCCAATAAATCACGCTCGACCCATGCTTCCCTCGCGCTCCATCGTCGTGTTCTCCGGTCTATTACCAATATCGATTGGTACCGCTAATGCCAAGATGCTACTACTCTTGCTCTCGGCCGCGATTTGTTACGACGACAAATTCTCCTTCGCGTTTCTATTTTTAATTCCTCCTTTTCTTTCGCTCTTATTATTGCGGAAAACACGATCAAACATCGAAACAAATCAATGTATAATAATAGGATATGCTAGCGATATGCTGTATAAGTTGCGATTTTATTACAACTTTAGAGAGAAAAGTGGAGTTAAAAATATTGACCATTGGAAAATCGGCTTTTAGCAAATATCCCCATAAAGATATATCGCTATTGATGGAATATAGCAAGCACTTTGCTATACTGCCGGGTATCATCGATAACATAGTCCGGGAACCATATACTATTGTCATGGTTCGATTCACGTTCGAGTAATATTATATATCCCGAATGATTGGTCTCTCGTGGCGTAACGTGAATTATGCACAATAAAGATTCCAGCCGCGAGATGTAGGCTGTGGTCTCCCTTACTTAATACTCCGGCTAAACACATATATCGCGCATCTCAATATCACAATGTTTATCTGGATTGTCACGCCGATCACCGGTGATCTCTCGCATCGAATTATTACTCCCGATATTTTAGTAAGGACGAAAATTGGTTAGTTGCACAATAATGCGAACATTTTGGTTTTAACAGAAGAATTTTTAAAAACCTAGTGAGACTGATCTTTGCGCATTGCTATACAATTTTTATATTTATTATTTTTTAACACCAAAGGGATTGCCATTAAACTTGAAAATTAGAATCTTTCCTCTTCATAGAAGGGAGAGATGAAAAAGAAGTACTTCCGATTTCATCGGCTTGCAACATGTCGTATCGAGCAGCTGTATGTTAATTTTATCTTGTGGATAAGTCAATAATAAAATAACTATAGTTTCTGTCTTATTTATTAAATATTACAAGATTAATCATGATAAATCGTATGTTTATGCGATGATCATCGGAACCGGATTTCTATGTGTGTTTAGATAAAAACGTGACATCTGCGTCACAGATAGCGAGGGAGACTGGATTTCCAGGTGCGTTTTGAACACGAACGTGACATCTGCGTCATAGATACCGAGCCACGTGCACTGATGGCAAAGCCTATTATTCCATTGAAAGTTTCCTTTTACACCATGAAGCCAGGCAGAAATTAGGATGAATTCTTGAAGCATGTTGCAATGCTTAATGCAGTTTCTACCAGCATACCTGAACCATGGGTCAATGTCCAGTTCCTTGTTCTAGTTGCAACAATCCTTTCTAGAATCTTTGATCGTCAAGGCGACATAATACAAAGCGTGAAGGTGGCAACTTTTTGTTGCAGTTTTTTAATGTTTAATAATTTAAGCGTATATTCATTGATAAAGAAAATATTATTTTCAAGTTTTAAATCTGTCTTAGATAATGATTTTCCGGAAAAAGTAAATCCCTGATTGATTCAAAGATAGATAAATGTTTTCAGTGGAAAACGTGGAGCACAGAATTCAAATATAATTCCGTCCAGAGACCTCGGCACTGATACATATCTAAGATTCTGGAAACACAGTGTCCCTATGCGAGTTTATCCCAAGCAACGCCTCAGCATTAAATTCTGACACGTGCCGTGAATACAACGTGTTCCGTTCGGTAACGGGCCAGCATTTATGGAGTTATGGTACCAGCGAGCTTTGGATCGCAAACACGTGCCCTGCAGCGGTGATGCGTTAAAAAACAACGTGATGAAACAAATTTTCAGAAATATTTAGCTACCTGCTGATTCACGCATGAAACGACTACTCACTATTGTTTCATGTTTGTTCAGCAAAGCGTGTATTTTCCAAGTGCACAGAGTTAGAGGAAAGAATTAATGAACTCTATATTAAACGTTATAGCTATTTGTCTACAAGATGTACAGTTGTTCCGTTATATATACAAGGTGTTCCATAAAGACCATAATTGAGAATAAGATTATTTTAAAATATAAATATAGAAAATATTAGAATGGCTCCTCAATTTCAAAAATTTAAATACATACACAAGTCTTTCAAGAGTCCAACATTTATGCAAAAAACGATAAAAATGTAAAGGAAATAAAATTCATATATTAAATAAAATAATACATAGCAATACATAAATGTCAAATGCGTTTTGAACTCAGAGTCCTCCTCAGTGACAAGGACAGACTGTCTCAACTCTTACAACAAGTAAGACGTATCTTCATTTTAACATTCATATTTTGTGACCTTAACTATGAACAGAACAAAAAAGAGAATCTTTTTAACGGTCATCACTCCGAATTTTCCGATCCGGAGGAACATATGATAGCTATTTTATGAAACATGACTACGGCATTCTTATTACGATGAGTGTGCAGTTCCATTTACCAACTTTTTAATACGACGATTATTATTTTGATGTCACTGAGGAGGACTCTGTGAGTTCGAAACGAGTTTGATATTTATGTATTGTTATGTATTATTTTGTTTAATATATGAATTTTATTTCCCTTACTTTTTTTATCGCTTTTTGCATAAATGTTGGGCTCTTGAAAAGCTTATGTATTTTTATTTTAAAATTCTAATACTCATACAGTTTTTGAATTTTAAGCATTTAGAGTTAACGAATGAGGTGATCTAAAATTCGCGGTATGGTTGGCTAATGCACAGTGCCAAAAGCTGACTGTCGTCCCTGTTGTCATCGATATCGAGATACGTGCAAATAAATTACTAATATTTGTATAAATGCACACAAAATAATTTATTATTGTTATAATTTAAATTATTATAAATTATAATAAAATTTATTATTGTTTTCAAGCAAAATAATTTGTTTCAATCGTTCAATGGTAACCTTTGTTTTATCTATAAGATATGAAACTAGCAACAGATTTACTGTTGCAGATTTCATGAAATATGATTTCAAAGAAATGTCAAAATGGAAATTTAACAGTTTGCATTTTACGTATTATGTAATTTTTTTCATAATATTATTTTACTCTGGTATTAAAATTTTTGCCTTAAAATTATATTAAAAATTTATCTTTAAATGTTGTTATATTCTTTACAAAACACTTTGTATATATACTAAATAGAGTTCGTTATTGAAATTTTATGCTTCTAAGTTCTATTTTAACACACAAATATAAACAAATTAGTTGTAAATTCTCAATTTTATAAGATTCTATACAATTTTCCATACAGCTATACATTGCATATACATAGCTATTTATTACATGTATACTTTTATGTATATTTTAACTGCACTTTTCTCAACGTTGCCGATTGAATGTTGGAAAAATAGGTTGTCCGGGTAAGGCTCCGAGGGAAAAACATACGCTTCATTACGTGAATCGTTAGGCGCGCGATCTCGCAATTACGCAAAACAATGAGATACGCGGTCGCGCAACACATGAGGAAACCGCTCTTGGCGTGCGTCTAAATGCTTGAACTTTTCTGTAGATTTTTCGCAGCAGATGCGTCGAATCTCTATAATTACGACCTGAACGCGTCCGCTCGTGTTCCATCTATGTCGGATGCGCGTGCTGGAAATGGAAAGTGAAGGAAGGCCGTTTATGCGTAAAGCTTGTGCAACTGCAAATGCAACTGCTACACGAGTATACTCCTTCGCAACATTTCTTTTCCGGAATACACGCTCCCGTCCCCGGACCTAGAAGTCGTCTTTCTACCGAGGGACGACTGAGGAAAACCTCCTTATTAGCTCCCTTCGAGGTATTCTCAAGAGCGCAACGAGGAGATCCAATACTATCCGTCTAATTACGCACACTTGGGTTTCCAGGTCGTTGATCTAGAACAAACAAAAACCGGGAGCTCCACCGGTCGTTAGATTATTCCATCAGTTAACCTTGAACAACGAATTAATGTAAATTGAAAACGGAAAAACTTTTCCAAGGGAAACTGCCTTCCCTCTTTACACGCTTCCTTTTTCTTTTTCATGCGACTCGTGAACTGCCTTCCCTCTTTTACACGCTTCCTTTTCATGTGACACGTTCACTAAACCTTTCGACGTTTTTCTATTTGACTTGAGAAAATAGATAAAGTGTAAAATATAATACAAAGCTAGCTAATAAAAATAAAACATTGTTCTGAAAATCGTATTTTAAGCCGAATAATTTTTTAATATAACTATTTATATTGGTTTATATTATTTATGATTTTACATAATCACCAGCAGTATTTTTACTAAATTCGATTTATTTAACAACCTTTTGATTTCTTTGAAAAAAGTCTTGCTTTCTTTGCTAAAGAATCGAGATAATTTTTGCTTTTGTCGGATTCAAAATCTGAAATATTAAAATGATATTTAGGATCAAATAATTTTTTTATATGATTGTCAAATTCGACTAATTTGATAATCTTTCAATTTCTTTGAAAATTACTCATTCCAGAAATTCGAGGTAACTTTTTCTTTCGTCGGAGATGGGTTTAATCCCAAACTCTAAAATAATATTTGAAAATAATATTTTGGATCGAATAATTTTTTACATGATTACTTTTTATATGGTCACCTGCGATACTTTTGTTAAATTCAATTGGTTTGATAATCTTTTAATGCCTCTGAAAATCGCTTATTTTAGAAAGTCGAGATAACTTTTGCTTTCGTCGAATGGATTCAGGACCTCAGGGCCTGCAACAGCCTGGATGGCATTCCGGCGCAGCTCTTAAGGGCCAGGATTCGAGTACATGCGCTCGCATCGGGGCGGCATTCTTAAATCAATTAACAACGAGAAAAAGAACTCGCTGACCTTCGATCAGCCGACCGACCACTACTCGGCTACTGTGTCTTCGCTACAGCAGCGCGCCTGAAATCTGCCTGTTAGCAATTTGGCGGCTTTCTTTTTACGAGCTGACTGGAACTTCACAACCGTTCCTTCTTGCCAAATAATAATAGATATGTTTTTTTAACTCATCCTGAGGCCCCACACACACACATACACACACACATGCACGCGTGCACATGCGTACATCGTTCGTGCGTATTGCTATGTTGGCAGATGCCGACCGGTCCTAATCGTTCTTGTTACGATTAACAAAAATTCAACCTTGAGTCTCCCAGAGAAGAAACGAGTTGTAGATTCTTTTCTCTGATTCGAAGTCTGTATACATAACGATCTATACTGTCGCAACAGCTATTGTCGTAGTATTAGCTATTATAATATTATATTATTAATTATATTGTTTTATAAATACACGGAATTTTTGATGACCAAAATCAGTCTTAAAGCAGGATGTAAAAAGATTATATTATATTTCCTAAGTAAATAAATATACTTCATGAACATTAAATAATTCAAGTATTAAATTCTAAAAAATTCAAATATTAGAGTAAAAAGTATTCTTTAAATTTTATTGTATTATTTAAAATTATTATTTTATTTTATTATTGTGTTAATTAAAAGTATTTTTCGACATATTTGGGTTTATTGCTTGTACATACATGTATTATGTAGGATCTTTTATCTTATTAATCTTAGGAAGCGAACAGCTCTATGAAGGAAAGGTCTATGATTTATTTTGCTCATTAATAATCATGTCAAATTGATATTGAAGTCGAAGAGATGTGTCTTTATTGCACAGTCCTCCGCAATGACATTTAACGTTTTCTAACTCTTTTCAGGATGGTTTTCTGTGATATCTGGCAATAACACGACGGGCAGCGCGCGCATCTACCGAAGAGTGGATTCCTTAGTGAAGACGGGGGTGCCTGCTTTTCTATTAGCAACGCCTCTGAGAGCCTACACGTTGACACATTCGAAAATGGGTAAGTATGAACAAAAGGAGCTGGAAGGTACCGCGCGCGATCGCTCGCGAAATGTCAAACGGTGCAATGTTCTTGACCTAGATGCAGAAGAATAGCGATGCAATGTAGAAAGTACTATCTTTCGCTTTGCTTCTTTTCCCTCTTTCCTTCTTAACTCTCCGTTAGTCGCAATATTCAATAGATATAGGCTACAACATTTATTTTCAAGCATTACTAACTTTCCAGTTTTTAAAGTTTTATCCATAATACTTGTTAATTTGTTCTTTATGTTTTTGTATTATAATGTTGCTCTATTAGCCAATGATAGTAAAAAAAAAAATTATTTCAAGAAGAAACTAATGAACAAGTAGAAGAAAATTGGTATATATTGCGACCATTAAAAAAAATAACGTGACTACGGAAGGTCGATCTCGTTTTGCTTCGTGCTAAACAAAAGTATATGCTCGGAAATTTAGCAAAAGTTATCTCTTTCACAATCGCCACTCCTTAAATAATTTAAATGCTCTATTGATACTCTAGGCAACGAGGAAGTAGAAAGTTAAACGATAAATAAATAAATTCTAAACAAATGCATAAAAACTGAAAATAGATACTCGAGAGCCCAATCTACAATATTAATTAGAATTTAATTAAATTTATGCAGATACAACTCTATTATATTAACATTTATTTACATATCTACATCCATAAAAATGTCCCGCAATCTTACTAAACCATGAAAAAACAAAAAAAAAACAAAAAAGAAAGAATTCCAAATCTTTTTCGCTAGACGGCAACCAGATGTCAATTAGCTAACAATAGACCGGTGACACGCACTAATAGGATGTAAACTGCCGCGTGATAAAGACTGAGACTTCGTTAAAACGGGATCACCAACAAAAAACACGAGTAACGGCTAGCGCGGTTGGTGATCAGCCTATGACCCTAATGTTAGGTACACATTGATACACGAGACCGCGTTCGGATGACTGGAGAAAAACTTCTATTGCCTTTTAACACTATTTGGTACCGTTAAGGATGCTTTTAGGACACGACTGTTAGAATTGATTATGCTGGGTTTCCTTTGAGATTCGACGCGTTGTTAACGGGACAACTGCGTGCAACTTAATCGCTGGAGAAAATAAAGACGTCAGAATTGAACGATCATGACATACTTACAATTAGCACATAAAATTACTTATCAATTTTGCACTCTTTCAGAAAACGGAAATCTGCGAGCCCATTACACGAAGACAACGATCAGAGCCGGCGAGATATTGCGACTCGTAGCGGTCTTCCAGGATACACGGCGATGCAGCTCGGTCTCCTTTGGCATTTCCGGCGGATGCCCCGAGAAGGACCAGTACGCGCAATGCATCGACCTTCATGGACGAGAAGTGTTTGCCTCATTATCGACCAGAGGCGAGTTCTATGCGATCTGCCAGAGCGGAAGCGTCGACACCGGAAGCGACGCGGTGCTTTACAAGGTTCACCACCTCGCCAAGAGGCAATTGCCTCTCAGAGTAAGTCGCATTTACGAATTTACACTTCCAACGATTAATATATTGAAAAAAAAATTTTTTTTGCGATATTTTACACATCTCTCCCTTGTTCATAATTAAATCGATTAAATAAATTTTTCTCTTCAGGTACGATTGATAGCAGGACCGTTGCCAGTGCCATTGCCGAAAGAGTACGGGGGTCTAATGCAACTGGAGACATCAACGCGTGGTCCGATAGTATTGGGCTGCGTCGTTCCCGAGAGACCGGTGCACAATCCGGAAATGCTCGAATTGGTCGTATCTGGTAACGGAGCACCGAGAGTGCGAAGGGCTCGATTGGGTTATCCTTCGGAAGCGAGATTACTGGCCTCTCCAAAAATGCAAAGACTACTATCAGCTTGCAGGTAAAGCCACACGGAAAAAAATGCTGTTCAATTAAAAAAAATGAAGTTGCTTCAATTAAACGTGTATGTCACGGGCTGCCACAAACATAAATAGTTCATTTAATTATATTTGCTTAAATCAAATATTTAAATTATTAAAACAACTATTAGATGTTTTTTGTTCATTAATATTAATGTTGCATCAACTAAATTTATTCAACTATACTGATGCTGTTGATACAATATCATTTTTTTTCCGTGCAGTAGTTGGAAAGCAAAAGTAACTCTTTTTCAGTAAAAAAAAAAAATTGTTTATCATTTCCCGAGTTAATTGACGAATGTAAATCGTAAATAAAAATTGATTCATTCTTTATTTGTTATATTCATTGTTTGAATATAAAAGTGTCTGTTTTCTTAGCGTTCGAACTTCTGTAAAAAACTTGTATGTAATGCACTGACGTATCGCAAAAAATGTGAACCGTTAGTTCGTTACACTAGAATCTATATTCAGCGTGGTTGAACTGGTTCTTCTACTCTAGCCGAACGGTTGGGGATCGGGCAACGGAACCGCGAGTAGCGCCCACGAAGCTGCACCCGCCGACTGTGGAAAGCATGAAAGAGATGCATCTGAAGAAGATCAAGCCAAAACCGGAGACCAAACCGATTTTGCAGAGTCTGAAGGATGGGCTGGAACACCTGAAGCGGAGTTCCATCAAAGAGCGGAACCAACAGACAAAGCAAAGCACCGGAAACGGTATTCTGGAAAGAATCTCGAAACTCACTCAGAGTAACAGAAATCGTAATCCCGCGAAGAAATCGGCCTCCTTCACGTTCGCGGTGAGGCCAGAGATAGCCATGAGATCTCAGGAGCGTTACTCCAGTCTGGAACCGGAAACTACCTCTCATCAGACTCGCCAGAATCAAAACAACACCAAGCAGCCAGTGCAGAGATCCGTGTCGACCAGCGTGTTGGAAATACCGTGCGTCGAGCTACAGCCCAATTATTCTCGCGTCAGGGACAGCCTAACGCCGCTGCCGTCACATCCGAAGCTTGTCAGGACCAACAATAACAAAACCGAGGAAATCTATGCCGAGATCTGCGATACCGCGACGGCAAACCAGGTACAGAAGTGTCCAGGAAGTCATGTGATGGCGCGAATCAGGATCGTCGTGCAAGGCAATGATTCGTCTTTAGGAGCACGCAACATGATCGGCAACGAAAGATATGTGAATTCCATGGTGACAAACGAGCAAATTGACTCGATTATCAGTACAGAGGATGAAGTGATCTATAATACTGTATTCTAAAATTAAGATGACGTACAAAATGCATTTATGATGCTCATGATCATAAGCGAAAGAGATTTCATTATAACTCGAAGTAGCAAATGTATGGAAATTCCTAAAGTGTAGGCAAACCGGCTGTGTTCATCGCGCGCGCTACGCGCACGATCGACTTTCTTTCCCGCTGTTTCGAGATGTATTATATTAGAGAATATACAATATATTAAGAAAATTTTGTGCAAGTATTTTTATAGAAAAATACAGAAATTTTCTGTATAAATCTTTGCCATACTATTAATGTGTTAATCATTGTAATAAGAACGCGCTTTAAAAATGTTTCTCAGAATGATAATTTACAAAGTAATTACAAATGTAAGTGTAACTTGTGTCAAAATAAATTTATCTAATTTTTGTTAAATCCAATTTACGATCCATAAAAATAGAATAATGTAAAAAGAAAGACATTGATTCTGTTTGTATGAAAAAAATATATATTTTATCTCTTTTTCAACTTTTTAGATCTTTTTGATTTTTGCGAATGTTGTTTTTTCTGAAATACGGCGTTTTTATCTTTACTTTTATCAGTATTATCTTCTATTACTTTTTTCATCACTTCGATAGCCTTCTGTGAATCCTGAACTACATCTATGTTCAAATTATCATCAAGATATTTTCCCGAGAATCCTCTCGGAAATATTGGCTTTGATAATAAAGATCGTAGTTGATTTTTCTTTGTTTTTAATTGTCGCCTCAACGCTGCTGCTTCTTCCGATTCAGTCGAAGACTCACTGAAATAAAAAATAAGATAGATAATTTATAATGCAAAAATCGAAAAAAGAACAAATTGGTTTATTTTTCTTACTCATCATCCTCCTCATCCAAAATCATGTCCATATCTTCCACCGCTTTTCGTAGCCAGCCTTTCTGATTATTCTGTCGACGATATTTCAGTTCTAGCTTATCAATATCACGAGCGACATTTACTCTTTCTTTTATGGTAATTAATATCCTGTCTACTACCGGAAATACAGGCAAATCATGCGCTAAAAATAGATCCTTGTTATATTTCTTATGATTAATCATTGAATCACACATTGAATTAATATTTTAACGTTAACTCACTGCGTCCGAGAGTTTTGCATAATTTGGTGTAATTCTGTTTTTCAGAAGGTTCCATCATTAAAACTGTAATACCCTCTTTTTGCGCTCTCGCTGTTCTACCACTCCTATGTACATAATTCTGTAAAATAATAATTAAATGATTGATGACATGATCAAACGTGCGATTAGTTAACATTTGCAATAATATCTTAGATATTTACCTCAGCTGTCCTGGGAACCTGATAGTGTATCACATGCTCTATACTAGGAATATCTAAACCTCGTGCAGCTACATCAGTAGCTATCAACAGTCCGTTCTCGTCAGCTTGAAACCTATAATGCTTGTTATCAGTACATATAAATGCAACAAGAAACATTAGGTGTATAGAATAATCTCCTTGAAACATCCCTTGCAATTGCGTATATTATGGAGAAAAATCTAGATATTTTAAAGTGTTATTCAAAATAAAAAAATAGTATAATATATATTTTACCTACTTTTCGAGATTTTTTAAACGTTGACGTTGCTGCATATTGGCGTGCAGAGGTAAAGGTTTGCATTCAAGTATACTGAAAAGAGTGGCCAATCTTTTCACGCAGCCAATGCTGTTACAAAATACTAATGTTCTTCCGTTGTGCCTTTTTAAGAAGTAATAAAGGTAATAATCCTTATGATCAATCGTGCACGCTATTCGACATTCTGTTAAGGTGTCAGCAGTACCTAATAATATAGATTCGATTAAATAATAGCTAATACAGAACTTTTATGAATAATAGATCATCTATTAATGATAGATGATTAAAATGTATACCTGACTCTTTAGTAAGATCAACGACTTTAGGATTCTTTATTTTTAACAACTTTATAATTTTCTGCAATTTCTGGTCAGAAGTGAGTTTAGATATTTTACTTCTAACGTATCGCTTCTTTTTTTTATCAAGATAATCTGGCAGATCGTGCACCATAGTCAATGTAGCCGAAAAAACAAATATCTGTCGTTTCTGCAGTTTTATCGGATTTGCATTCATTTTTTCCAATAAATCATGCAATTCTTGAAAATGACCCTTTTCCATCATTCTATCTGTTTCATCAATAGCTAAATATCTAAATAATATATTTTTTATAATAATACGTCTTGAAATAAATAATGGTATCATTTCTTATTAAATTCTTAAATTACTTGACAGAATCTATTTGACTAAGATGAGAGTTGCCTTCTTGAATCAATTCCCATAATCTTCCAGGTGTAGCAATGACAATTTCAGGACCCTTGTTTAATATCCTTTCTTGTTTCACTGCTGCCATACCTCCAAGGACAACAGCTATCTATGTAATATAATGTAATAAAATAAATATAACATTATGACAACAGAATTATAATTACATTATAATACATAACTACAAATCTGGACTTTGAAAAAGCTAGTCATACCTTAATATCTGTATATTTCGCTGCCTGAATAAGATGACTCTTTATTTGAACTGCTAATTCACGAGTTGGTGTCAAAATTAAAGCATACAAGGGCTTGGTTGGAACATTATGACAATCATCAAGCTTTGCCTCATCTACAACGTTCACACAATTTTCAAACTTCGATAAGTTTTCATTTTCAGATTCTGAAAAAATTCTATCTATAATATGTTTATCTATGGTTATTTATAATATGTTTATCTATAGTAAACTATCTATAATAAATATCTATAATAATATATAATATCTATAATAAAATGTTTATTTATAACATATATAAATTCAAAATTGATTGCAGTTTATAAAATCAAGTTGATATAAAAAGAAAGAGAATAAAAATTCATGTACAAAAAATTATTTTGCTACCTTTAGTTTCTTTCTCTGGCCAAATCTGTCCTCTATTCTGGTTCTTTAAATCCAAGATACCTTTTATAATTGGAATACCAAATGCTAATGTCTTGCCACTACCAGTTTCAGCAGCACCTAATATATCCCTGCGGCCCAATATAGCAGCTGGCAATGTCCGTGTTTGAATCATAGTGGGAGAATGAAAATTCTGATCAGCTAGAGCTTTTATTATAACAGTAGGTACACCCATGGAGCTCCATGCTTCAACATTAATCTTGGCTGAACTCTCACTATCATCCATGTTGAAGTATACGTCATTGTCGCTGTCAGAATTAGTTTGTTGATCAATGATTTTGAGATCTGCTGATTTTACTGGTTCCTCATCTTTTCTCTTTTTGCATGTTGTTTTTTTCTTAGTCTTTAATTTTTTTGCAAAAGGCTCAGTACTGTCGATATTAGCCTCCTCTTCTTTGGGACATGTACGTTTTGCAGCTAACTATAATACACAAAATAAAATTTTTGGGAAAATCTTAAAAATCTTAAAAATTTTTGGGAAAATCTTAAAAATGTTATAGAAAATGAATATTTACTTTCTTTTTCTCAGTAGACTTCACTTTTGTTGTTAAAATTTTGCCTTTTTTGCTTCTTCGCTCTAAGTTATAATCCGTCAATTCCTCAATTCCAATTAATCCTTCTATATCATTGGACAATAAGGTGCCTTCCAATGTTACAGACTTCCACCCATCATTATTAGTTCGTTTAACTTTTGTCATGATTACAAAATATTTTATACTATTGCTATATAGAAGGTCGGATACTTTTGGAACAGACCTATATATATATATATATATATTATACTAGCAGAACTATTATAACATTTCTCGCTACATACAAATATTTGCACGTGATTCTAGCGGTCCATTCACTGACACTGTTATCACATAACCTCAATCAGACATGCGGCAGCATCGGCAGCATCATGGTGGAAGGATACACAGTGTGTGCAGAACATAGATATATTACATATAGATAGAGCTTTGTAAATCTTACTGCGTGCCAAGATAAAATTATCTTTTCCTCCCTCGCGCATGTGCAATCGCGCATTTATCTTCTGTTTATCCATGACAGCCATGGATCTAAAGAAGATATGGATGGAGTCTAAAGTGTGTATACGGGCAAGGGGGCTGTGAAATTTGCGGCAAGGGGAATGCATAGTGCTGTCTCTTTCTGTAGGTAACCTTCGTATGTTTCCGTCGCATATCCGATGATTCCCGAAAGATTATATATCCCATATTAGCTAACTCTTGAATACGTCAATTTTACTTTATATAAAGCGTCTACAAGGAGTTATGATATATAAACTATACAAGACGCAATGCGCAGTTCGGATATCTTCGGTTACATTCGTTACAAAGCCGAAGGTTACCTACAGAAAGAGACAGCACTATGCATTCCCCTTACCGCAAATTTCACAGCCCCCTTGCTATAGACTCCATCCATATCTTTTTAGATCCATGATGACAGCCAAGGATATAACCTAATTTTATGTAAAACGATGCGCGTCCGCCGAGATAAATATACGAATGCGCATGCGCGAGGGAGGAAAAGATAATTTTATCTTGGCACGTGTTGCACTATAGCAAAAATGGTACAAAGCTCTATCTATATGTAATATATCTATGGTGCAGAACTCGTAAACCACGCCCCTTTTCAGCCTTCGGCGCCCGGAAAAATACAGGGCGGACAACTGCGAAAAACGAAATGTTTAGCTTTGAAGGTAATTCTTTAGAGTAACTACAGCAGCACCAAATTCAATAAAATTTGGTATATCGACGTGTTTTTGCACGAAACTCACGAATCTGGCCGTAAAAATTGTCGCTCTGCTCTGCGAAGCGAGATATTAATAGTTAAAGTTCGCGACTCGCTAGGTTAAGAAACCTGTCATATCGACGATGCACGGACTGACTGAGCATGCGCAGTGACGAAACGCAGGTCAGCTGACCATGTAACGTCATAAGTCCGCGAAATTGAAAAAGGATACGAGTTAGGTCAATCGCGTGAAGGCAGTGTAAAATATACGCGTGGAAAGTTGCAAACCCATGTGGAACCGAACAACAATGTAGAACTCGACTCTCTCACCGCCTCAACCCCCATCCCTCCCCCCCCCCGCGCGGGGGGGGGCGGGGGAGGCGGCGAACGCAGTAGAATAATCATATGGAAGTTTGCAGGAAATTCGCAACAACAATGTTAGGCTTATTTGAATTTGTACTTGTATAACTTGTACAAATTCAAATAAGCCTAACATTGTTGTTGCGAATTTCCTGCAAACTTCCATATGATTATTCTACTGCGTTCGCCGCCTCCCCCGCCCCCCCCCCGCGAAGCGGGGGGGGAGGGATGGGGGTTGAGGCGGTGAGAGAGTCGAGTTCTACATTGTTGGCTACGCCTCCACGCAGCGAGTTGATTATAATTTTAATCCGCGCGCGAAGCGCGCGGCTACGCGTGGCGGCCAGTAAAAATTCGGTTCCACATGGGTTTGCAACTTTCCACGCGTATATTTTACACTGCCTTCACGCGATTGACCTAACTCGTATCCTTTTTCAATTTCGCGGACTTATGACGTTACATGGGGTGCGTTCCGTTTCACGCATATGCGCGCATTTATCTATAGTACACGTTACATATACTATAGATCATGCGCGCATCATGCGTGAAACGGAATGCAGCCATGGTCAGCTGACCTGCGTTTCGTCACTGCGCATGCTCAGTCAGTCCGTGCATCGTCGATATGACAGGTTTCTTAACCTAGCGAGTCGCGAACTTTAACTATTAATATCTCGCTTCGCAGAGCAGAGCGACAATTTTTACGGCCAGATTCGTGAGTTTCGTGCAAAAACACGTCGATATACCAAATTTTATTGAATTTGGTGCTGCTGTAGTTACTCTAAAGAATTACCGAAAAATCATTGAAAATGGTGCGTTGCATAGTGAAAATTTGCAAAAATAATTGCAGAACATGCACACCCGAGCAAGCAAATTTTCATAAATTACCGGATAACGAAATAATCCGTGAAGGATGGTTTCGGCGCATTGGAGAGGTCGTATTGCCTTCTAACGTCGTTAACGGTATGCTTCTGCATGATAAAATTCAAATTTGTTTATTTGGATATACTGTATCATGAAGTAACGAAAACTTGTTTGAAAGATCAGAAAAGTTTTGTAACGTGTAATCAATTTTATCTGTTATTTTAGCACGAATTTGTTCCGTACACTTTACTCCCAAATCTTTTGTTCAACCAAAGAAGAAGAGAGGAAAAAATAGTTTTAAGAGACGACTTTTGCCAACTGCTGTACCAACGTTGCATCTGGTAGCAACAAACGAACAGTAAATTGGATGTGTAATTTTTTAAACAGAGCAAATATTGATGTTCGCTTTTTTAAAAATAATTATTAAGAATAATAAAGTTAAGTTAACATAAATTATTGATATTCATGTGCTCATGACAAGATGACTATGGATCAATTGTTGCTCCAAGAATTATGTGACAATGAAACTACAATCAATTACATTTATATTTTCTTCATTAGGGCACATCATGAAAGCAATGTAAATTGTAACATTGTTAGGCGGACCTTTAATTTGGTTTGTCTATCTTCGTCAACTGTAGCACCAATAAATGCTGCAAGTCTGTCGCCTGTGCCAGGCCCATCAATGGAGAGAATCTCATCTGCTGAGCCGAAACTTTTATCTTTGCCACGTTCATCAACACCCATATCAAGAATGATGACAGAACCTTTGCCTGATTTGAGTATGCTAGATGAGACAGATATGACAGGTCAGCATGAAACTCCAACAACGTCAGTATCTTGTCGGTATGTATCACAATACAAGTACATAATTAGTCCTACTAATAATAATAGTTTCATAGATCAATATATTTCAGTACTTAAAAACCATTACCGATATCAATAAAGTCATTAAAAAAATAGTTTTCAGATCTTTAGTTATACCACGGGCAATGAAAAGTTTATAAAAGCCATTATCAGTGGTGAAGTCTCATAGAATACAGATTCTTATCAAACAAACCTGCTGTTGAGTACTTTCTGTTACTCGTGGTCTGAGACTGAAAGTCTGAAAACTGTTTTTTACTACCGACTGCAATTTTGATGTACTGAAAAATACAAATAGAATTTTCGTCATGATTGAGAATACAAATGTTTGAAATGTGTTTTTCATACGCCTATTATAGATTGAAGAAGGTATATTTTATTTGTGTGTTTTGTATTCTGTTGTATGTGAGTGAGGTAATCAAACTAGTTTGATTATATATTTATATATGTTTTTTTCATTATTTTGTTTTCATTGTAATAATGTATGTTTGTGCTAAATAGTAATTATAATTCCTACATCCTTAGAATAGAAATTTGATAAAAATAAAGCGATGTGAGAAATTGTGGTATCAGCTGAAATAGAATGTACATTGTACATGTCAGCATTGCAAGTACATAGTCTATATTTCGTGTAATTATTTGGGAAATTAAATGCACGAATAGCGAAGGTTACTTTTGTAAGCACAATATGTTTAAAAAATCTGTACTCATTACTACGAATAACGAACTTTATTCTTTTCATGTCTTCAGAAATCCTTTGTCGGAACCAAATGGCAGGGTCAACAGAACACCAGAAAGGCCTTTTGATTCGTTGTGCAACGTACGGAATTCTACATTTCCAAGAAGGTTCGTAATACTCACTTTGAAGATATATCAATTCGGGTTTTTTGACAAATATCTATTGGTTTCAATAAAAAATAAATTTTTTTGAATTATTCAATCTACCAAGAAATGAATGACAATTAAAAAATCGCTCATCGCCCACATAGTTGTCTCACAAAAATATTTAACAAGTTGTGAGAAAAATGTTAAGTCAATCGGTTCAACCCTTTTATCTCAAAAACAGTGTACCGTGTCAATGATTATGAAAATACAAAAAATGGTATATTTTCGGATTGATTGTTTATTTTTTTTCTAACATTTTGTGAAAAATATTTGTATAGTAGATAACAAATATCTATAATTGGTTTTGAGATTTGAGATTTGAGACCTATTGTCTTTTTGCTGTGACTTTTTCCGACTTACCAAGTTTTCGAGTTACCTTACTTATGCATTTCTTTTCTAGATGTGAAAGAAAGAAAGCTGTACTACATAGGCGTAGTAAACTTTCAGCCGTTCGTCAATTGAAATTTGGGAAAACTCGTTTGACGTCGAAGATCACAAGAAAAGAGAAGAACGAGTATTTCAGCGGATAAGGAAGTTCACCTTTGAAACGTCAGCATCAGTGAGAAATATTTAATAACCTGCTGCATGATTCAATATTTTGTTACGTTATCAGCAATATTTTTTATGAAAAAAAATATTTATGCTTTTTAAAGTAGTACTGAAAAAAATGTAAAAATTCGTAAGAGCTGTAATGTTAACATTTGTATTTGTATTTCAGATTTGTGGACGACAATTGCACCAGCAGTGGCCATGACAACACGACACGCAAGGAAGAGAATCCGTATGAGACAATAAAGTGGATGAAAGAAGAATTAAACCATTATCGATCACTTGGAGAATTTCATAGAAATTCATCGGAGAACCACTTCCAGGAACAAAACTTTCTTCAAGCGAATAATATAATATAAATATAATATAATATAATATAAAAAGAATAATATTATAATATAATATAAAAAGAAAATGTGGAAAAAGCTACAGCAATAATACAAAAGATTTAAAATGTTATTTTAAAATGTTAATTAAAATGTTATTTTAAAAATTTTATTTCTTGTTATTAAAAATTTTACTTTTGTTATTAAAAATTTTATTCTTGTTATTCTTTTCCTTTTAGTTTTGTGCGAATTAGTTTTTGTAATTAATTGGCTAGAATTTGGTGGCAATATTCTATAATATACATATAAATATATATATAAATATAATTATATAAATATTTAATTATATTATATTGTATAATATGTCACATAATACACATTCGTATATTGTAACAGTCTAGTCAGTCAATTCTGCAATGTACCGCCACTTACATCCCTAGAATTCTAGGGATTTTCTTATGTTGGTAGACATGTATTTTTGCGGGACGCGATTAGAAAGAAACAGCAGATTTTAGAGAGAGAACGCGTCGTTCTGCACCATATATGTAATACTCCTATATTGCTAGTATCCTATCTGAGCAATGAGTGGAAGAGGTGGAAATACTACGGTGCAGACGTATATTCGTTTCTCTTTCTTCTGGAGTTCTGCAGCGCTATGCGCATGCGGTAAAGCGTCGCTGGGGCGGTTGTTAATCCCCTCCTCTTCTAATGCGTTAATGGATTTGCGTAAACAATGTATTTCACCAATCGGGCATTTAATATTCTTGACATTAGAACTAACGTGTAATATGTCTACGCTATCAAAAAGACAATTCCGTTATCAAATTCTCTAAGTTGATGTCTAACCAACAATCGTTTATACGCGCTTTTGATTTGTACGGCATTCCATTGGTCGTCTAAGAAAAGCCAACGCATGCGCACAAAGCTGTAATACTCGAGAAGAAAGAGAGGCTCATATATGTCTGCGCCGTAGTGTTTGCACCGTCCTCGAAGCTCTACTAGCAATATAGGAGTATTACATATATGTTCTGCACACACCATGTATCCTTCCACCATGGGCAGCATCTCTAGATTTTGAGAGGACTTATTGTATAAAGGTACCTTTTCATGCTGACGCTCGACGCACGAATCACGATTTGAGCAGCAAGGTCGCTCGCGCCATGGAGAGCCGCGGAACGATCCTGGCTTCTGATTGGTCATGGCAATCTTCCGCGCGCGGTATTCCGCGCTGTTCAGGCCTCTACAGACAGAACGCAATGAGCGATATCCAATGAAAGCTTTGTGTTTCACTCTATTTCACTACGTCTATCGTAATGCAGAGCTCTCATTGGATTAATTGGATATCGCTCGTTGAGTTCAGTGTGCAAAAGCCATTAGCGTCAGTCCCTATTAGGGTTGGATCATTCGACCATTTTCTAGGAGTTTTTTACATATTTTGACTGTATTGTACAGTATAATACAGTAATTTATACTGTATTATACTATATTATACTGTATTATACTGTATTATACCATGTCTATACCATTGTCTAATACTTGCCCAACCCCAGTGATGGGAGATGTGGGATTTTCGTGCGCATCCTCCTGCGCACGTGCCTCAGATTGGCTAGCGACTTACCGCGCTTACTCGCACCGTTCAAAAACTTGCGCAGCTACGTTATATTTTATTATAAAATATTTTTGATTGTGTTGAAATAAAAAGCGATGAAAAATAATATTGGAATAATAATAATAAATATATTGGAATAAATATATTGGAATAAATATATTGGAATATTGGAATAATAATAATAAAAATAATAATTACATGTTAAAAGTTGATTCATTAACATAATATAAATTATTTGAAGAGAAGCATCGAAGTTTTACAAACCGTGCAAATTGAAACGTTTCTGGAATTTTAGAATAGGTTGCAGACGTTAAACATTTGTGGCATGTAACACATGTTTTTTTAACGGAATATACGCAGTATCCTGCAATATTGTATAAACAATTCATTTCTTGATTATTGTATGTTATAACATTGTTATAATCAAAAAGAGGAATTTGATGCGTGTCTAAAGTAGAACTAGTAGAAGCTGCTAATTTTATTGAATCTGTTGATAAGTATTCCAAAAATCCAGGTAGATATTGGTTATCATTACAGTCATAATTACCCGTTTTAATAGGTTTCATATATATGGAAATAGCTATTATTTTCAAGTCATTTTTAAATTGTACACAGTGAGGTATTACATGTTTTTGCCGAATTTGTGAAAACAAATTTTTAATACAGTCCTGAGTTAAACGAGAGGTAAGAACAAACTGAAAATTACATTCATTTAGCAAGTAATGTACAATATTAATGACAGACATAGTAGATATTATAAAGTCTCTTTGGACTGGTTTAAATACATCACTTTTGCCTATTTGCATATTAGTAAAAAGATCGATTATTCGTAAAGAAAAGAAATAGTTTTGTCATAAATTTCTTGATTTTTTTTACCTAGTGCTAAAATACAGCTTCTGGAAGTCAAAATGGAAAACTATTTCGAAATTTGTTCAATAAACCAAGCTGTGGTATGATACTCAATTGTTTTATTTTCATATGCTAAGAATTTTAATGAGCTACTAACATTTGTAGAGAAGAAATTTTTAGCTTTATTAACACGCATTTTACTAAAATTGTCTGTATTTTTGGTATCACAAACATTTAATTTTGGTGTTAATAAAAATTCTGAACCGTCTTGAGCCTTAATTAAGTCTTCAAAATGTTTTAAGTCTACTACTCGTGATGGTAAATTATATTTTGAAACAAACTTTTCAGGTAATCAAAAATTAAATTATTAATTAATGCTTGTTTCAAATTTTTTAGCAAATGTGGCACATCTGCAAAAAAATGTAAAAATCGACTTGAATCACAAGGATGCGGTATACGATTAATAATCTTAGAATGGCATCCTATATTTATTCCAGCAACTTTCCAGACTCCGATATTGCCAGGACCCATGTCGGAAGTTATACAATTTACATGTAACCCAATTGCTTCAACTTTTTGTATAATCTGAAATACAATATTCTTCAATATTATACTATCGAAGGACTGTCCTGTGAAATAATAACCAACGACATGTTTTCAACGACTGCAAGTTCCGACAAGCATAAATACTAAAGCATGTTTAGCATCTGCATTTTCTGTACCTTGCTTGTCTGGAAAAGTAACATTTTCTAATATTTTTTTCAACGAACTGTCATATTCACGTTTTGGCGTAATACTCATCTCGTCATAAACTAATCCACATTCCTTATCTATTTGATCAAACTTTAATGCTTTAATTTCTAAAAAATCAAAAAGTTCTTTTGAAATACCACTGTCAGATTTAAAAGTTTCTACTTTTCGTTGCAACGTCCGCATGCTTGGAAGTGGTAATTTTTGTTCAAGAAGCTCTTTGTAACCACTGGTCCCACAAGTAAATTTTAACTTCAAAGCTTGCTGAACGGTATTGTTTGACCACTTTGTTTTCTTTTTCTTTAAAATGAGGTATTGAATTTGATCTTCATTAAACAGTGTCTCTAATGCTTCTTTGTAAATTGTCTTTGCCTTCAAAATATTAGCCTTTTGTTGAGTCTTTAACATCATTTTTAATCGTTGTATATATTTATTTCGATTTGTAACCATCTTTTGCAATTTCATATTTATTTTCTTTATCTGTGTGGAAAAATATATTAGATAACATTTTATAGTATTATAAAATATTTTTTACGATGTACTTCAAATGTTTTAAAAATGTTTGAAAAAAATATCAAGACATATTCTGAATGATTTCAAAGCATTTAGTTATCTGGCGAACCAATTTTAACTTGCTCTGTTTAAATTTGCTGTAGTAACATATTGTTGAAATTAATAGAATTAAAAAGCTCTAATATAATAAATTTTCATAAAAATGAAAACACTGTATTGACAGACAAAATCATCAATTAATAAAAAAGTTTTAAAAAGTAAAATATTAGTAAGAAAATAAAATTGACTCAAACAGAACAACAGAGTTATGTAATTAAAAATATTTTAAATTCAGACTCTGTACAAAAATTAATAATATTACTTATGTCTAAAAAAACTACTAATATAATAGACACTTCATAATAGATTTTTTTTAGACATAGATTATATTATTTTAAAGGCAAAAAACGTTTACAAAAAAGTGTTAGAAACGTTGTTATAAATAAAGTTATAATAAAGATCAAATTTAATACCTTATTTCCAAGAAAAAAGACACAAAAGTAGTCAAATAAATCTATTCAATGAGCTCAAGTTAAAATTTACTTGTAGTACCAGAGACTACAAAAAAAGATCTGTTAGCAAAAAATATCACTTTCAAGTTTACAGACGTTGCAACAAAAAGTTGAAAATTTTAATAAGATTTGTTTTCGATTTTATGTACATAATTTATTACATAGATTATATTATTTAATTTTTATACAGAGTGAATATAAAATATAAATTTTTATAATTAGTTAAAATTTGACTTATTTACCTTGTTAATATTAATGTCATGATTTTTATGACAAACAATTTTTGTTTGATTAGCAATTTGTGTTTCATGTATTGAAGATGTCGATGGTAACTCATGTATTGAAGATGTGGATGGTGACTCATATATTGAAGATGTTGATGGTGACTCATGTATTGAAGATGTTGATGTTAACTTTTGTTTATTTTGAATAGAAGACTTAATAGGTGATTGCTGTTCATTTTGAATAGATGTTAAAGACTTTTCATTTTGAATGGTTGTCACTGATAAGTTCTTCCTTTCGATTACAACTTTGTTATTATTTGCCTTATCTTGAAATTTTTTGGAAATAGTTTTTTCGGTAATCCAATGGTCAAAAATAGTTGGCACAGCGTTTACTTTTAATTTTGGTCTGTCAGTTCGCCGCTCCCACATGTCCATTGTAAAATGAACCTTTAATAGCAAAAAGAAGTTTTTAACTACAATAACTTTTTTAACGGAAAAGCTTTCTTTATAATTTATCAAATTTATAAATAAATAATCTATTCTTTGTTAATCTGTAAATAAGAACTTAACCTCACCTCACATAAACATGTATTATTCGTAGGTTCCCAATTTTGAACCTTCATATTTCTAACCCATTGAGCTCGACGTATTGGATCTCTGGGAAAGACTTTAAGTACATATCCATTTTTGGATGAGTTATTACAAAATGGGGCTGAACATCCAGGCATTTCTAAAACTATTATTTTACGTATATACAAACACAAACGGTTGTATCTACATTCTACAGAGGCTATCTTCAGAGACTATCTTCAGAGGCTATCTTTTATCTGTAGTGGCTGTATCTCGTTCTTCTACGCATGCGTTTATGCGAAAAAGAGAAAGAAAATATCGCTATCTCTTTCTATCTCCGCCATTTCTTGTCTCGAATGTCGTAACTCTGATTATAGGCGGTGCTTTCCATCTACAGCAGAAATAGTGACACAGTGTTACACAGTGTCGTATAGTGTCATGGTGCTTGTTGGAACGCAATTGATGCAGCTGAGACGCCATATTAACTAGGCCTGCAAGGTTATGAACGGCAATATATTAAAGTGTACATACATACATACTTCAATTGGAAAGTTCAATTAAATTTCAAAATAAAAAAAATTTAAAAATTAGAAAAAAAAATTAACAAAAATTTGCAAATATATTATATTTCATATATTTTATATTTCATTTCATTTTTTTTTTTTTTTTTTTTAATATAAGAAATTAGAATTTTGAAAAATAATTAACAGTAAGTATTACTTTTGTGCAAAGAATATTTATTATTTGATTTGTAAATCACAATTTAATAATTAAAAGCATGTACTAAAGCATGATTTGTATGTAGGCACTATATACAAATTTTAAGTGTAAATATTCAATTCAATATTTCTTATTCATTACAGATGTGGAAACGAAAGGCCGTATTTTGTTTAACAGAAACGTTATCGGTACATAACAATGACTCCAGTTCTACTAGTGACAGTTCTTATTATGATGTGAACAGCACTACGACAAACGACAGTTTTTTATATAGCGAAAATGATAGTAATGCATTGTACTTTCCATTAATGCAATATTTATCATGTGGACGTAAACGTAATTACGTAAAAAATTATCTACAGCTTGTGGAATCTTGGACAGAGTATGAATTTAAAGAGCACTTGCGACTATCGCGACAAACAGCACTTCAACTTATAGGTAATTAGTTGTATATAAATAATAGTAATGAATTATCTGTAACTACATTTAATGTTGTAATGTCGACAAAGGTCACTTTTTTTGCGTGCATTATCGGAATCACTAAATTGTGCAACATTTTCTTTATCATATAAAAATTTCCTCAATAATTTACATTTTTCTCTTTCAATTGCAATAATTTCCTCATGTCGCTGTTCTTTGCATTTTAATTTTTTCGCAGTTATTATTTTTCTATCATCTAATTCTTTTTCACGCATTTGAAGCTGTCGTTTTTGTAAATTTATCGCTTCCGTTTTTTTTTCTAATAATTTAGACAACTTAGCGTCACGTTCTTCACGACGTTTCTCTTCGCCCTGAAGATATTCCAGCCAATGCTTTCCTAATTCATTTTTTATTTTTGCGTTGTTGGATCCACTTCCATGTAACGGACGCGCTTTTTTTTCAACTAGATTTTTCTTTTTTGTCGAATTTATATGTGTGCATGAATTATTTGTTGAAAGACTAGATGAACAGGTACTGCTATGTGAGCTTTCAGCTTCAAGTTCAGTTTCTTTTGAACTATTCGAACATTGATCTTTCGGAGATGTATTAATTATATATTTTTTTGGAAGGTTAGATGAGCGAGTGTGAAATACATTTGCTTCATTATCCTTGCCAAGAATCTCTTGCATTTGATCGAAATATTCGAATGACATAGGACTGCGCCCCGATTTTCGATTATTATCTATGCATTCTTTATATTTTTTAGTTAATGCATTTATCTTCCAACGAATTTGATCAGTCGACATCTATCGAAAATAAACATATTATACAATAATGTATTATGTATTGTTTTTATTATTAATTACAGACTACATTTACATGAGCCGATTTATACTGAAGTTATAACGTCGATGTTGTAAAACTGGCCAATCACAGCTATTTGTTTTAAGAATATATGGACTTCTGCGTAAATCGGGTCGTATAAGCATAGTCACAGATGAAATATAAATCACACACGTATTACCTCAATACCAAAATCTTTTAAGCCATCTGCTATGCTGGCCCATATTTTGGTTTTTTTCTTTGGATTGTCCAACATGTGGAGATTCGCTTCGTACAAGCTAAGAACAGCCAATATTGAATGTGGAGATTCGCTTCGTACAAGCTAAGAAAGCCAATATTGAATGTTTGTTCCAAACTGCATCTGTACGATAAATTATATGAAAATAAATATAAAAGATAATTCATTCATGTACTAGAAATGAAAATATAGTTACATACTTGATTTTTTTATATCATTTTGTCCTGTTGCTGACATCTCGTTGTTATTTGCAATATCATTATACCACTCAGTGTCATCAGCACTTACTACTTTAAAGAGCTTTTGATTCTCATTCATAAATACTTCTTCTCCAATAAAACACTTGTGCTTTGGAACCATGTCCAACGAATTGATGTTTTCTGAACAATGTTTGCAAGTAAACCACTCTGTAATAAGATCAATAACAAAAATGCATTTATTTTACGTTTTTAAATATATCAAAAATATTATACGCTTCAAAGCAACTGGATATGATATTCTATAAATATAATATTTTAAATATATTTATTAATACCAATTGTTTTTTCCATATTGCTGGAATCTACTGCTAGTAAATGGTAGTTGGCGTGATTAATACTGGGAAGTCCTTCGGATGGAATTTTTACTCTCGTACTGGAATTTATCAAAATAAATAAGGATTAATTAACGTAAAGAGAAATTAATTAACGTTAAGATATCAATACGCACTAATCTACATCGTCTACTGATTTCCATAGAGATGTAATATTTTGGCACTTTGTTTTTTGTAAAATAAAATTGAAAGCCTCGTTGTCAAAATCTGTGAACAATCAGATAATTAAATCATAGAAAATGTTGCAACTTAAATTTTGTACAGCAGTTATACTTATACATACTCTTTAAACGTATATACATGCTAATTTTTAAATCAGTGATTTTAATAGGATCATCGTCATTTATTTTAAACCACATGTTGAACCTTCTTTGATCTTCATCTCCTGTAACAGAGGATATCATTGACAAATAATGAAATAATTTATTAATAAATCAGCTTTTAACCGATATTTATAATAAATTTTACTTCTTTCATCCATCGCTGTTAAATTAACAAATAATGCCAAATGAACTAAAACTATATTTAACACAACAAATAGCACCAACAATTTTAAAAAATGAAAATTGGATTTTGAGAATTTTGTACACATGTATGTAATGACATATTTTGTTGGTTTTATTACTATGGAGGTTATATCACAAAGTGTATAAACATGATGCCACTACAAAAAACATAGTTTTTTCGTTTCATGGTTGGTACTTCTAGCGACACAACATTGCAAAACTCATCTTTTCGTCGTGTCACGTAGTGTCATATCGTGTCGTTGTTGGAACGCTCTAAAGTGGACACTGTGTAAGCCGTCGTCTACAATGAGATTTTAAGCCTTAAGCCATAAGAAATTAACCAATCATATTCGCTTATTCTTCTCAAATTGAACTGTGATTGGTCAATTTCTTACAGCTTGAGGCTTAAAATCTCATTGTAGACGACGGCTAACACAGTGCCGTCTGTGTACGTTGCCACGGCCCTAACACAGTGCCGTCTGTGTACGTTGATGGAAAGCACCGAGGATCTCTAGACGGTACGACAAAGAACGCCCCTAAACTCCGTTTCTCTTTGGGTCTGTTCTTTTCAGCTGCACTGCTGAATTAGTGCAATAAGTTAGGGTAATTGTAGAGTGAAAAAATATATATATGTCTCATTCCAACTTATTGCTAGTTCAGCAGTGCAGCTGAAAAGAACAGACCCATTATCTGGACGCTTTTCAAGCTCAGTGCCCCTTCCAGTCTTACTAAAGTCACTAGATATATCTAGTGACTTTAAGTCCTATATTTTAGTGCTCTCTACCGGCCGATGGTGGCGGTGGTAAGTACTAAGATGGCGCTCAGCGCAACATAGGCATATCGATTGTGTGTGTGGGGCGGCCGGCATGGGTGAAGGCCGTTGGACGCAGCGCGATTCTCGTAACGGCTGCTCACGGGGCTCCTCGAAGCTATCCAGCTAGAGCGAATGATGAACACAATCGGGAGATGATGCCGGGCACATCTCGCCAGCTGGAAACGTCTAACGATAGTAAGAGATCAATTCGCGCTTGACTCCGCGCTTTCCGTCACATCGGCAAGAAGGTAGCGGGAGGGAGAGAAGACCTTCGCATCAAAATTTGACAACGGGCGACTCGGCGTCTATTTAAACACAACGTTGAGTATCGCGGGCTTTGATCGTCTTAAATCGCGACGTCCAATCATTGACTGCGGACGTCCGTCGTTCATCCGTGTCCGTTCGGATTTGTGTGCATTGTCGTTAATTTTCGCGGTGTGTCGCGCCGTGTTGCATCAATATTGAAGATCGGCGCCTTGTCCCATTAAATTGCCTAAAATATAATTGTAATATTACGTTTGGCTTAACTTTTTATTATTGAGAAATGTTGAATATCACAAAATAATTTAATGTACGTAATATAATGTATATTGTATTCGTATTTTTTGAAACTTATTGGATACATACAGATTATGTAGATGAATGTTTTTTCAATTTAGGACGATAGTCGATTTTTAACATTGATATATAATTTTCAATTTCAAATGCAATAGTGTTGTATGTTTGAATACAGATTCTGAGTGGAGCACTTTGATGGAGGTCCATCATGAACCGATTGAAAAAAACTATCAGTTGCTTGAAGAGATTGGCAAGTGAGTACTGTTACTTCTAATTAGTTCTAATTAGTTCTTTCTATGAAGTACCTTTAACGTTCAATGATTTTTGCAATTTTGTAAAATACAGGGGTCAATTTGCTATTGTACGAAAATGCCAAGAGGTAAAAACTGGAGCATTGTATGCTGCAAAAATTATGAGGAAGAGGCGAGTTGCCAGAGGTGTGGCTGCTGCTGACATTGGTAGTATTTTTATAGTCACAATGCATTGCTGATACTCTTCATTTTCAAAATACTGCAATAGGATAATTTTTTCAGCACGAGAAGCTGGTCTTTTGGCTCGATTAAGGCATCCTAACATTGTTTCCTTACACAAAGTAATAGACACAGGGACAACAGTGGTGTTGCTCCTGGAATTGATTACAGGAGGCGAGTTATTTCATTGGACTCCGTCTGGTGAAGTGGAAGCTGCTCATGTGGTATGTGTATATATATATATATATATACAGGGTGCGCCATCTCAATCTGGTCGATGAAAGTATTGAATAACTCTGACAGATTTTAATCGACCAGCGTCGTACAACACGTTTCGTATAGGTTATTTCAGTACAATTTCAACCATGTATCGCTATACGCCGAAAGAACGCGCCGAAATAGTTTCGCTTTACATTGAAAATAATCGTTCAGTTGTTTCAACTCAGCGTGCGTATCGTAAAAAATATCGCGGACGTTCTGCGCCCAAAGGCGACACTATCCGTCATTTGGCTTCAAATTTGATTTTTGAAAAGTAAAGTCTATGCCAACAAGCCGAAGACCATAGAGGAGCTAAAAAACAACATTCGAGACGAAATCGCAGCGATATCGTCCGAGACGCTGGCACATACAATGGAAAATGCCGAAAAAAGAGCTCATTTTTGTCTCAGTAATAAAGGCGGACATTTGATCGATGTGGTTTTTGGAAACTAATCAAAATAAATTGTGATGAATCAAATTTAATAAAAAAATACGACTTTGTGAAATCTGTTGAAAATTCTCTAAGTTATTCAATACTTTCATCGACCAGATTGAGATGGCGCACCCTGTATATATATACATATATAAGTATTGTAACACGCCATATGGAAGCTGCTCATGTGGTATGTATATATATATATATATATATATATATATGATTAATAAATATCGTGGAATAACTTATATTCTTTCCAAGGTGCGTCAAGTTTTAATGGCACTTAGTCATTTACATTCCCACCAAGTTGCTCATCTGGATATTAAGCCTGAAAATATTCTCCTGTCGACACCACCACCAATGCCTAGCATTAAGCTGATAGGTAATGTCTGCAACGTTTTGTTTTTTCAAAGTCATTAATATAACTTTATTAACAATTCAATTTTAATACTATTGTTCTATAGATTTAGGTCTATCGCATCGACTTGTACCTGGTTCGGAACACAGAGCACTATTTGGCACGCCTGAATTTGTGGCACCGGAAATTGTAAATTACGAACCGCTTAGTTTGGGAACTGATCTTTGGGCCGTTGGTGTATTAACGTATATTCTTTTGAGCGGAGCTTCACCATTTTTGGGCGAGGATAAGCAAGAGACATATGCAAACGTTGCTGCTTGTCAATACCAATTTGACAATGAATATTTCAGTAATGTGTCCGAGATTGCCAAAGACTTTATACGATCCTTGTTGATCAAGGATCCAAAGTAAGTTTTAGGAGAATTATAAATTTATAGACTTATTGATAGTACGAGAAAATAATTATTTCTTTATTTTAGGGAGAGAGGAAGTGCTGAATCGTGCCTTAAACATCCCTGGATTCTCACGGTGTGTTCCTGAAAACGACGACTTACATTATTCAATAATATTGCGATTTATTGTACATTCTGTTTTAATGTATTATATAATTAGTTTTATGCATGTTTTTGACTAACTTCTGTTTGATCTGTTGTACAGTTACATAATATACAATTTATTTTTTTATACAATATACATTACTAAATCAAAAACAGATCGCACATTTTTTTTTATTATACATACATACCTCGGTCATTGAAAAATATATAATATTTCTTTAATTTTATACTACGCAACAAGAGATAATTCAAAATTATTTTATAATTTTGAAGAAATTACAATTGTATCATGTCGATGAAAACCTTATTCTCTTGCACAGGAATCTGAAACTCCTCAAGGTCTCGGTGGAGCAATGATCAGTGCTGTAAAGCGAGGCTGTGTTGAGGTTGTCTCTCAGTTACTGTTACAGGGTGCTCCATTAAATGTGAAAGATTCTGTGAGACATCTTTTATTGATTTTACTAATATCGATATGATAATCCGGATAAAATAATTGCACCTTTCTATTTCAGAAAGAAGATACTCTTTTGCATATTGCCTGTGAAATTGGTGATGAGGGAATGACGATTTTGCTGATAGAGAGCGGAATTGATCTAGACACACCAAACAAACAAGGTCTTACGGCGTTACATGTAGCTGCTCGACACGGACATATTAATTTGGTCAGACATTTGTGCCTTGCTGGTTGCGACGTCGATAAAACGAATCGAGGGATCCGAGCGGATGTAACGGCGATTAAGTATGGACATCCAGATATTGCAAACTTATTAGATAAATTGAGAAACGTAAGTTTTTATATCCTACAATACAAAGTGCTTTACACGTTTGAAAGAATTATGCGGAAATCTTGTTTTAAATCATTTTTAGTTGAATCAGCGCGAAAATTACATTCGTCAGCTGCAACCAACACACAGACCGATAGACCGGCTGCACATAAGACTGCTCGGGCACTGTGCCTCTGGAAAAACATCATTAATCAATTCTTTGAAATCTGGAATATTTAGTTTTGGCTTTTTTCGAAGGTCGAGAAGTCAAAATTATAGCACAAAGGTAGGCACGATAAAAAATGTAAAACATTAAATGTGAGACAAATTAATGAATAAATAACAAAAATTATTGATATGTAGAGAGAACCAAGTATCGAACTCGACGTAACGAATAAACACGGTTCTCTCAGTTTTGAATACAGCGACAGTGAGTATGAAGGTACTCAAGGAGTAGAGTGGAGTCGCGGTAACGTAGGTGAGCAAATTATACTTAATTCTTTGGCTCTTGTGTGTGTTGTGTGACTTCTTTATACTTAATTATTACTTAATTTAATTCTAGAAAGATAACGCATGCTAAATAGATAATCTGGATCTGGGAGATCCAGATTGTGTCTTTGAAGCGGAATATCTCTGTTAAAAATCAGAATTTTTAAATAAATTTTTCTTTCCTGGAAAGTTCAAACAGTTTTACGTATGATAAAACAAGCGTTGTCCACAAATAAGTCTACAAATAATAGATAGTAGTAGATAGTATTTTTACGTAAAAAAAAAACGAAACTTATTTTTCCCATAAATCGAATTTTTGATGAGTATCTCAGATATAGTTATCCTTTTAGGGTTAAAATGAATATATAGTGTATATATATATATATATATATATATATATATATATATATATATATATATATAATATATATAATATACATATATATATATATATATATATATAGAATATATAGAGTTATGATGTAAACAGATTGAATATTTTTGTAAAAACACACACACACATCAAATATAATAGCTTGTTTTATAATATAAGTTCTAAAATGACATTTTTATATGGATATATTTGATTGACCAGGTGGCGAATGCGTCTTTTGGGAGTTATGTGGACGCGAAGAATTTCTGGCGTCTTATCATTATGTACTTACGTTCCAGCAACCAGCAGTGCATCTTATTACAGTCAGTTTGAGAGAACCGCTGACCGTTCAACTTCAGCAGATAAAATTCTGGCTGCAATTTATTTTGGATCGTATTAATCCGAGCAACGTTGGTAAGACACTATTGCGTCTCGAATCTTTTTTTGTATTTTTTATATTGTAATTAATTTATTTTTAAGGATTCTAAGTTTTCTAATTTATTTTTGTTTGAGAATAAATTATGTTATTTTAATTTTTGCTTCTTTTATAGGATTTGGCGGCAAGTGTAATGACGTGAAAGTAATCTTAGTCGGTACTTACGCACCGGAACCTTTAGCCCCGAATTCTAACGGCGGCAATCTACTCGCACCACTTTTGCCATTTCTGAAAGACTTTACATCAATTTTGGGAGAAGAACCTCAAATGGTAGCATTGGACGCAACTAATCCTTCTAGTCCTGGCCTGAAACTTCTCAGATCTTATTTAAATAATGCGAGGATGGAGTTTCTCGAGGTGAAATATATTATATTCTCTGTAAAATTATAAATTTATCATATCTTATCTATAACATTAGAAGAGATATCATTTTTCTCATCATTCACTTATTTATAAAGTAATGAAAATTGGCAATCATCAATTCGGCAAATTTTTTGATGAGAATTTATAATCTCTTCTGATTTTACATCTTTACCATCGGATATTATACATATATCTTTAACCCACTCCAAAATACATATTCAGTAAATGCATGACATCAGTATGCTTGATACTAAATCTGTGCGAGCAGAACCGTTCGATTCTGCAGCCTGTTGATATAAGTAATTGTGACTAACGCAACCTTGTGTAAATAATTACATTATTTACAATGTGTAAATAATACATTGTACTAATTTGTACAGCATGTAATAAATGTGCACATTAACCCTTCGTGAACGGTTCTGGTCAATAATTAATCTCATTACGCTGTTGTATAAGTCATTCATCAATCTTAAAATTTGCAATGTCAATATATTGTCGAATCAGGCATTGACTCTTAATGGAGGCAATGCGACAATTTCTATAATCACTATATGATTTTCCTCTTGACATCCATGATGCATGGTTGATTTGATATATGTACAAATAATTGAAAGCATTGAAAGTACATTTTGCGTCTCGTAACTTTCAATTATTTGCAATGTTTGATTGATTGAGTGCACCAATTTTCAATAAAAAAATCCGATATCATGTCATATATATATGTATATATATATCACATTGATATCATGTCATATATATACATATATATATATATATCACATTGAATCGAATTTATTAAGAACATATGTTTTAGTTGCTGGTTATTTGGCCATTAATGTTTATTAACAAGCCTTAATGCATGCAATGCATGATGTAGGATGGACCGGAAGTTGCAGAAAGTATTCTCCGATGTGACGCGCCGCGTGCTGCGGCTACGTACGTGCCCCTGGCGAATCTTGATAAACAGGTCGAAACACTTCTCTCAATTCCTTTAAATAATTCTGAATGATGTATAAATTTTGAAACTGTACTTTGGTTCAATAGTTGCACTAATGCTTTCTGCCATGTATACATACATGCACTATATTATCTATCTTAAAAAATAATAATAAAAGAGATTCTCTCTCTCTCTCTCTCTCTCTCTCTCTTGTGTATATATTTTCTGCATCAATGTGATCTGAATAAAGACAGAATTCTGTTATTATGGATGTAATCGCATATTATATAGAGCGCCTTAGTGTGGACTGGTCTCGCTGAAGCATGGAGGTCGTACATGCAGTCGTTAGAAGTGCCTCCGTTAATGCTCACTCAGGAAGAATTTTTGAACGAAGTTCGAAAGATCAATCCTTTAGTTTGTTTGGAACATTGCAGACATCTCGGATTACAGTTACAGGTTTGTAGTTTATTAGTTATCTCTATTTTTAATCTATAAGACGTTGCTGTTTTCTCTAGCAACAAGTATTTATATTAAATTATAGAACTTGGGGGAATGTATTCTTCTACCTGGAAACCTAATAGTACTTAGTCCTGACTGGTTTTGGCAAGACGTGCTAAATTGGCAATTAAGTCCTGATCAAAGAGGACGATTGG
Source organism: Crematogaster levior (assembly GCA_901521435.1). Taxonomy (NCBI): domain Eukaryota; kingdom Metazoa; phylum Arthropoda; class Insecta; order Hymenoptera; family Formicidae; genus Crematogaster; species Crematogaster levior. The sequence continues at coordinate 451,568 of CABEGB010001458.1, forward strand.
GCGGTCGAACTACTGGTGTTTATACCATAGAAGATTTTCAAGCGCGATGTCCATGTCCTGCCGCTCAAGCTCTGCAAGCTTTACAAGCAGTCAATTTATGCGTTCCGGTATGTACAATATGTTTTAGGAAATCTGATCGATCGATTGATTATTACTTGATTATTATATTTTAGTGTGAAGTGGATGATGACGAAGTGGAGTACGAGATACCGTGTTTAAACCTTGTAGAACGTCTTCCAGGTTTATGGGAACCGTGGAAACCATGTTCGAACGCTTTACCTCACGCTGGTTTACGTCTCTGTCCAGAAGAAGCACCTTTATACCATTTGACTGCTATATTTATGCATTTACAGGTAATCAATGTTTATAATAAAAAAAGTATAACAGAAGAGTATTGAAAATATTATAATATTAAATATAATACTGAAACTGTAGGCGCAACTAAGAAAAATTACTCAAACGTGGGATCCATCGAATTCGGATCTGTATCAGTGGTGGCGAGGATCAAAACTGTGTTTAGGACCTTGTGAGAGTATAATCACCTTCGAGGAAGACGAACACAGCTGCGTGGAAATTCAAGTTCGTGGTCCACGTGATTCTAGTGCGCAGTGTTTTGCTCTTCTCAGCGTGATTCTGGACGCGATGGATACGACTATTGAATTAGTTGCACCCGGAATGTTACTCGAGAGGCATTGGTTGAGTCCTAGCCAGCTTCGAAAATACGACGAGGTAAGTAAAAATTAAAGTATATATTTAGATTTATATATTAAATAAAAAAATTGTGATTATGTGTAATTGTGTTTATTTTAATCGATACGTTTGCAGATAGTTCACTCTTGGGCACCAGCCACTGTTATATCGGCTTTAATTGACAAAGGCCTCGAAGAGGCGACCCTTAAGAATCCTCTAAACGATCGACAAGAAACTGTGTGGGAGATAGTAAGTTGCGGGCTGCCGTTGATGGAGAATTGCGTTCCCGGGCCGAAACAACCTGTCAAATATATAAAGCCCGCTGTGCAACGGCGACTGGCACAGATGTTGGATCCACCTGATCATCATGGAAGAGATTGGTGCTTACTTGCTGTGAGACTAGGTTTAGGGGATCGTGTCGCTCAACTAGATAGCACGGTGGACAGTCCAACTTTGAGGTAAGAAATTTTTGAAACATATCGATTGCGATCGGAACGCAACCGAGTATTCTGAAATTCCATATTTGTTCACAGGTTACTGAACTGCGCGGGTGCGGAATGCACCGTCGGCTCGCTGGTGCAACAATTGCGAGCGCTCGATCGCGAGGATGCCGTGCATCTGTTGCTCACATATACACCAACCTACGTGCTATTGATGTCCATCGACTCCGAAACAGGGTCTAATCTTTCCAGATGACGATGTTGCTCTCATCAGTGGCGCATTAACACTTTCTAGGTGATCTTTCCGAAACACCTCGCGTTTGATGGGTAGCATTGTCTTTCTATTTCCGCCCAGTGTACATCGTACGTTAATTTGTTAAGTACTTGTATGTTCTTATATGTAACTTAACTTTAGCGATCGATCGCATTGCGCTTCGAACTGAATAATATGAGAAGGATCCGTGACGTTTTTTTGTCACACACTGTTTTACATTCTTTCTTTTTCTTTAATTTTTTTTATTTTGTACTTAGCCGATGAAGTACTTGTTATAACATTACTTATCATATTACTACATCGATTTGTAGTATGATTACCGTAAATGGAAATCTTTCTTTTCACACTTTTTAATTTATATTAATTATTACGCAGAAATTTGTACTACTTAATACTTATTTTTACTTCTTGATAGAAAATTGTGCTGTGGTTAACAACTTATTAATAAGCGTTGTGTTGTGCATTTTTCTTATTATATGAAACTGTTAATTCCAAGGAAATGATGCATTTACATATTATAATGTGCGAAATGATCGTATTTGATATCGATATTATTTCGAGTGCTTTTCTTGATACGCTGGTCTTGATATATACGTATATACACATGTATTACATCTTGCCAAAAATCTATGTCAATATGCACCGCTTTTTCAATACTTCGAAACATTTATGAAGCATATGTATATGCGCAAAAAGAGTAAAGCAACAATTTGCACAGTCTACTATTACTTTTGGATACATTCGTTTATGTACATTCGATAGTCGAGTGCATATTTCTACTGAATGCAACATCTTTATTGCGTGCCATATATAAAAAATGTAAAAGTACGTGCGATATTCAAAAAAGAGATTAAAAGATATAACAGTCAAACTAATTCTTCTGTAACACGACTGGACTACGTTATTTCTTATTGTAAGCAACAATTACAATTATTACAAAGTCTGCTTATCTACATACTTGTGAATCGACTAGAAAATCGATCTCACACGTGTAACAATTAAGAAGTACGATTAACAGTAAAAGCATTTGCATGAAAAGATGCAAATCCGTAGGATTTCATTCGCGTAGCTCTCTTTCTCATCACACGCAATATCTTATAATAGTTTAAACGAAGAAGTTACATGTTATAATCTGAGACTGTTGTAAAAAAATTAACCGATGAAATTATTAAATATATCTTTCGCTAGATTTAATTGTCTTATTATCATTTTCACACACATCTAATAGCTCATTTTTCCACAGATCCTTATATTTCACTTGTTTCTTTGCTAATTTCTAGATTTGTAAAACATACTTTCATTTTCACCCTTATTTTTCTTAATTTCTCGACCTATTTTCTAGGTATACGATTTTTTCTAGTTTTCTAGTGGTAGTTTTATAAAATTCTTTTCCAGATAGATTTTTAATCTCAGAGTTAATGTGGCTTTATCAAAAGCTCCCGCGCGTTACATTAACCCATTCGATAGGCAGGGTTTCGATCAGCGGGAAGATTCGAAGCCGCGGTCCACGTCGATTGACATTTTGACTCATAATGTCAATCGCGTCTATCGATGTGACGATGGACCTGGTCAGGCTGTTTACTACGGGGAGTCGATTACGTGGTCGGTAGAAAACAGGAACGGAATTCTTTTCGGGGGCCGAGAATAGCATGGGAACGGGCGGATATCGCATTTCGTAGGCAGCCGTGGCGACGACGGCGGAGGGTAAGTTTCGGGACGGCAGCCAAAGTCCCCAAGCAATTATAGAATTGGATTGGATCGGGGAGTTCGGGAAGGTGGCCGGCGAAATCGGTTTCGTTTTATTTTAGCTTAGCTGTCGAAGGCATCCGGTTGTGCATTCTCCCCGCGGATCATCGTCACGATCACAGTGAGTGTCCCCCTTAGTAAAAATTTCTCTGTTCGTCCAGCACCACCACGCGAAATTTGTTAAACGATTAATAGGGTGATATCGGGCGTTGAATGACGGGGTGAAATCTCGCGGCGAGTAATACCGACGTTCTTGTGATTGCATCACTCGTCATCCTTCTTTTACTCGCTATATTTAAGGTATGGGCCCTGCTCACTGGGAATAATTAAAATATTTGTTTAGAAATTTATTAGAATCAATTAAAATATTTGTATTTTAATTGAAGCGCTCGTATCTTTATTCTTTAAATTTTTTAATTTGTATTTGAGTTAAGTGCGCGATTTATGAATTTCGTCAGGCAAAATAGCTCGTGCAATTATTAATAATAATTCTCTGTATTTATCATTTGGAATCGCATCTTAGCTTAGCTTTACAAGATAATTGTGATATCCAGGATAATTGAGAAAGCCCGAAATCGCGTATCACGATGGAGGCGATCAAGAAGAAAATCGCGGCGTTGAAGCTCGAGATGGATGCCGCAAACGAAAAGGTCGAAGTCAACGAGACGAAAGCGAAACAAGAGAATATAAGAGCAGACAGACTGAATGACGATCTTAGAGATCTGCAGAAACGATTGACCCAATTGGAACGAGATTATACTGTCACCAAAGCTAACTTGGAGCAATCGACCGCTGATCTAGAGCAGTGCGAGAAATCTTGGTCCAAAGTGCGTAATAATAATTAACATGAATGGATTTCCTAAATTTGATTTCCTACATTATAAGCAAGTTCCTTTTTCACAAACTTGATAAAGTTTCTACGAAAAAGACAATTTTCTAAGACAATATGATTTATCGAAGCTATCAACTATTAAAAGAAAACTATTAAAAGACACTCATCAAAAAGCTGTAGCAGTTAATAGCTTCGATAAATATCTATTTAAAGAATCTTTCACCTTGTACTAATTAGTCGTGTTCCACATACAGGCTGAACAAGATCGTACCGTTTTGACGAAGAAAGTGCAGGAGATCGAAGCGAGCCTCACCAAAAAGGAGGAGCTGCGTCTTTCCGCCACACTGAAGCTGGAACGTGCAACCGAACTCGCAGACGATGCGCAGAGGTTCATAAATTTATCGCCAGATTTTTATGTTTTGCAAAACATAAATTGAGCAGATCATTTATAAATTGAATGATAAATTAGGACAGGATTTGATGCTCTTTTTCTTACATGCAGAATGTGTAACGTCCTGGCGGACAGGAGTCGCTTGGACGAGGAACGCATGGAGAAGCTGATGTCGGAATTAAAGGACGCAAGATTAATCGCCGAAGACGCTGACGCGAAATCCGACGAGATAGCCAAGAAATTGCAATTCGTGGAGGAGGAATTGGAAGCTGCTGAAGAAAGAGTGAAGACCAGCGAGGCGTATGCATAGCGATTATAATTTGTATTATAATGTATTTGCATACATATAAAATATATACATGTATTTTATATATGTAAACTCCCTCACTGAAATGTCTTTCTCGCAGGAAAATCGTGGAACGCGAGGACGAACTCTTCATCGTACAGAATATCGTAAAATCCCTCGAAGTATCCGAAGAGAAGGTGACGTGATATAATACGCTGCGATAATTATCAATCGCGCTGCAATGTCACTTCTCGATTATTTTGATTTCAGGCAAACCAGCGGGTAGAGGACTTTAAAGTTCAGCTGAAATCCTTGAAGAAAAAACTGAAGGAGGCGGAGAAGCGTGCGATCACTGCCGAAAGGACAGTCAAGATGTTATTAAAGGAAGTGGACATGAAGGAAGGTGAGGAACTCTCCCGACGAATTTGTTTCCAATCATTTTAATCATTCTGTAAATTATTTTTCAAAATGGTGATGCTCTTTCTTTTCTATTCTATATGAAGAAATTGTTGCTCATTTCAGACGAACTCAGAGAAGAGAAGGAAAAGTACAAGGCGGTCTGCGACGACATGGACGCGACGTTCGCCGAGATGACAGGATACTAAAATCTTGCAGGACGAACTTGACTTGATTCTCTGCTGCTATTCCTACGCTTCCCTCCGCTTATTCGCTATCTTTTAATATTTATTTGTTCGGCTCATTATGCTTAAATATCGCCTAAATCGTCGATTTGTTTTGTCGTACGGAGTGCTGTGAGCGATATTAGAAATCTGCTTCGCGCAATAACTCACTGATGGACAAGGCAATGCAATGCGGCTTACTATAATATAACTGCTTCGCTTCGTGTAATACCTTACTAAGATCGAGCACCTGGTTCACTCGTTGTTCACTACGTTGTTCACTACGTTCACAATTTCATTTATTTCTTTCAGATGCGTTGGAGGAATTTAATGTCGTACGCGCGAGCGAGACCATGATATCGCGCATCCTTTTTACCATGTAAAATGTGTATTTTCAATAAATATCATAATATCACAAATTCTCTTTTATTTATTATAGTTTCAATCCTTTGTGTATCATACTGTTAATAATTATAAACTATAAAATTTTCAAAAATGAATAGGAATATAATGAGTAACAGTCAACTTTTATTCACTTTTCAATATAATATATTAGTAATCAATTTTCCCATTATTAAACATTATTTACAAAATAGACAAATGGAATTGACATAAGATATGACTGCAAAAATTAAAATTAAATCTCAACGTTTGTCTTATATTAAAAATATGAAGTAAAACATGTGTCTGTTATTTAAAACCACAAAATAATTCTACAGTCATTATAAAATTATTATTTTAGAACGTAATAATTGTTAAATAAGTATAAAACGCAAAGTAAATGTTCGACGATCGATGTATCTGCGATCGGCAACGATCATCGGCACAACAAAGCAGACCACTGTTTTAAGAAGAGCCCAAGAATTCGTTTGAGCCTAACTAAAGCGCTGGTCACTTTTGTCCTTTTGCATTGCAATGAACCTATAAAACATTGTTCTCATCGGTCACTGAGTACAGTAACCCACGAACGTTACATTTTGCTACTTCGCTCGTTTCTGCGATAATTCTGTTTAGCAGAGTGTAAAGTTGAAAATTATCATTTTTATATGCGACAAGAAGATACCTCAAAGTGAAAGTGTTTACACGGACAATTACTCAAAGAGCGTCCTTGAGTAGACATTTGCAATCACAAAAAATATAAAATATAAAAATAATTATAAAACATAAAAACAAAAATTCATCATTAATTAAAAATATCAAAAATTATTACAAAAAAATCTTTGCCGCATTACAAAATTGGTTATTTAATAAAAATTTTAAAATTCTTGTGATTTAATAGATTTGTTAAAATAATTAAACACTTAAACGCAATAATTTAAAAATTCTGTTGGCAATTATTGATTTTAAAAGATATTTTTAAATTTCTTTAATTTTCAACATGAACGCTATTAAGAAACGTCTGCAGACATTAAAGATCGAGAAAGATCTCGCGCTGGACAAAGCTGATCTATGCGATCAGCAGGTGAAGGAAGCAAATCGAAGGGAAGAAAAATTGAGGGACGAGGTTCGTGAACTGGCGAGAAAGCTGGTGCAAATGGAGCATGATTTGGAAGTGAGTAAGGCCCAACTGCTGAAATCAAACAGAGATCTTGAAATAAAGGAGAGGATCTATATCGTGGTTAGTGAATTGGAAGGAATTACATACATCCGCAATTCGATTTGCTTTTACAATCAATTGTAAATTTGCAGACTCAGTCAGAATTGGCGGTGTTGAATAGAAAAATGCAGCAATGCATGCAGAATTTAGAAAAGTCGGAGGAGCGATGTTTGTCGGCTCAAGTAAAACTCGACCAAGCCCTGGAAACTGCTGAAGATGCAAAACGGTATAAATATTCACGCTTTTATATTAAAATTCATTAAAATTTGTAATGTAAAATATTTTTACTGTAATGCAACTGTAATGCTTTTAAAAATTATACATAACTGATATAACAAACATTTCATATCAATAGCTATTATAACACCGTAGAAATAAAATTTGTATTAATACTATCAGTTTTTTTTGGCCAGAAATGTTAAATGAGCTGTAAAATTATTCTTAATATTATACTCAGCATCTGCAAAGCCTTGGAGAACAGAAGCAAGCAAGATGAAGAGAGAATGGACCAATTGATGGCGCAGTTGAAGGAAGCGAGACTCATCGCTGAAGACGCTGACACGAAATCGGATGAAATTTCGAGGAAATTGGCGTTCGTCGAGGACGAGCTCGAAGTGGCAGAAGAAAGAGTTAAATCGAGCGAAGCGTATGCGATTCTCTAAATATAGAGATTGCGTTCTTTTCGGCCGAACCCTTTCTTATTTCTCTATTTTCAATTTAAACGGGATTTAAATCGTTTTACACAATATCCTACTTTTGAGGATGTTTTATCCCTTTGCATGAAAGTATTTTAGATGTTTATTAAGTTGTGTGCATGAGAATTTTTTTTTACTCACTTAAAGAAGATTGATGCTCGACGCAGGACATTATGTTTTAGGAAAATTCTCGAGAGGGAAGATGAGTTATTTATCATCGGCAACATATTCAAGTCCTTAGAGGTGTCTGAAGAGAAAGTAAACATTCTTTTTATTATAAGTTTGTATCTTTTATATCTAAAAAATTAAAAATATATAAAGACTGTTTATTGCAGGCTAACCAAAGGGTAGAAGAATTTAAAGCGCAGCTGAAAGAATTAAAAGTAAAACTGAAGGCTGCTGAAAAACGTGCCATAATTGCCGAGAAAACTGTCAAGATATTCACGAAAGAAATGGACAAGAGGGAAGGTAATAATTGTGTTATATTCACATTTTATAGATTTTTAAATTTTCAAGTTTGTGAAAGGTGGTACCGATTGTTATTGATAAATTGTCATTTATGTTTTAGATTATCTGTTGAAAGAAAAGGAAAAATACAAGTACATCTGCGACGATTTGGACTCCACGTTTTCGGAGCTTACGGGATACTAAACAAACTTTGCAAATCGATCGATTATATCGCCAATCAAAAGATTCGCGTTACGTAAGAACATATTAGGTTGATGCATAATTATCCGCCGTTTTTTAAACAATATTTATTATAAAAAAAGACACATAAAAATTTAACAGAAACATGTTTAAATTATGATGATGATTTTCGACACGCATTTTTATCACCTAAACATAGAAGAATATTTTTATAAAACAAAAGTAAACAAAACGTCAATTTTTACTAAAAAAACGCGCCTACATGAATGGTGGATAATTATGCATCAACCCAATAAATATAAATTCTCACGTTTATCTCGTGAGGTCCGCCCAGAAAATCGACCCTGTGTTACTTTACACGATATCAATTTATTTAATCGATTCTACGATCGACACAATGCATCGAAATGTCGTACCACAGATTTAATACAGTTTAAATTTAATCGACAATTCGTTTTAATCGTATAATCTCCGATCGCAGAACGGAGAAAGAATTTGCAAGCTTCTTCACTTCACGGAGCTTTTGCGATTAGATTTTTACGCAATCTCACGTCATGATTGGACCGTCCGCGCCCGTAAGCTTTCTCTCTCTACGTTAATTAATCGTAGTTACAATAACAATTGTCCATTTGATTTATTCGCTCGCCTCCTCCGCCCATATGGGTGTAACAATTAAAGTATACTCTCCGAGCTGCACGGATCATCGCAAATGACGATGGGGAGTGGATGCACCGAGTTGTGTCACTGCATCATCCTTCGAGGACCGTGTAATTATTCGCGATACAATGTAGAAATCCGATAAATCGACCAAAATTACCTTACCACGACGAGATCTTAAAGTACCAAATTGCAATCAGATAAATGGCAAGACTGTCTAATCCAAATTAGCTTCGTGAAAAATTACAGTAAAAAATTCGTTGATCAGGTTCGAGATCGTTGATTAGTCATCGAGTATCTTTCGCTTCTTACATGATTATGAAGAGAACTGGTCCCTGAAAGGTTACGGCAAGATACTGACAGAACTCGGTCGGTCCATGACGCAAGAAAAATGTAGAAAAATCGTGTCGACAAAAATGTCCGGCAACTGTACTGAGAAGAATCGCACTTCGTCCTCTTTGAAAATTTAATCGAATTCTCTATCGAATTTAATCGAACACTACGAGTTTGATTGACGTGCTTCCCTTATATACATTAACATACGCGTCGTACATGCCTGTATGCACGCGTCTTGATGCCCGTGTACTCAAACATATTGTATTCTACATATAACGTATTATCTAATGGCCTCGTCTTCGTAGTGTCGCGCACAATTTTCCTTAACTTATCGGCATTATTTCGCAATAAACCTGAAATTCTAAACGTCCCTTAATATTACGTCATGACTAGAATTTCTTAATCCCTTCCTAGACTTCTCTTTCTCGTAAGATCAAAGTTACCGTCGACGTGCTGTACGGTAGTGCACAATAAATTCGGAAACAGCTTCCTCACGCTGAAATGAACTAGGAAGTAGAAGTACGTACGTCATCACAGAGATCTGAATATAAAACATCATATAGTATACTTAACTAGTTAGAGTGACGTTTGTCGGCGGGAGAAAGGAGACCAAAACGGTTTTCTTTTACATTAAAAAACGTCACTGTGATCTCGGTAAAAGTTACAAAAACATCTTTTCCCTTGTTCCGGAGAGTGTGTAAAATGATCTCAATTAGACCCTGTAGGTCGCGGTAAATAGTTAGCGGAATGGCAGTGTCGTGGAAATATTGGAATATTGGAAGCTCGCAGCGCAATAGGATGCACGCGTAATTAATTAATTAATTAATTCTAATGGCGATTTCGTAGTACTTTCGAGTTCAGTCTGAAAAGGAGTTTCGCTGGTATGACTTATTGCATAATAGTAAGATTGGTCGCGTCAGATCACGAAGTCTCAAAGGTGCACGACATTAGAAGAGAGAAGAAGGAGAGAACTTGTTCACCACTCCCCTTCAAGCGCCTCGAAATTTTTACAGAGTGGGAAACGAGACCGCTGTGATTAGCAGCTTCATACTCGATTCCTCCGATCTGTAACGCGCCCCGCGTACAGGAAAACGTTCTACATAGAAGTCTTAGGTTTAATAACGGACTTAAAGTAATCAACGGTACTATATCGCTATATACTTCGTACGTATATAAACTTTACAATGCAACAGAGCCCAACCGTCAACGATCCACTTTTTAGAGACTTGGAAGTCCGGTCTCTTCTTCTTTCCGATCCGTTCTCATCCCGATTCCTAATAACATACGCGTACCGAACACAGACGAGCATGATTTCTAAAATGGCAAAAGCTTCCAACTGCTTCGCATTACAATTTAAATAAAAAATAGAGAAAACAGATTTTAAATATCAGTAATTTGGACGAAATCCAGACACTAGAAAATTTAAATTATAGAAATAAACGGAATTACAATAATCATGATAATTAGGGATAATTTAATATAACAAGAAATAAAATAATAGGCAAATAATTGTTGATTTTTTAGACATATCATATCAAACACACTTCTCATGAATAAATAAATTAAAATCTCTTATAATCTCAGTTGCATGTTAAATATACATACTCATCCTTGTAGTATCATTATATGTGCACATGTGTTGTAATAGAAATCGGGAAGATGAAATAAAATGAAGAAAAGTTTATATAAAATTGATGTAAACAAAAAGGGGAAATTTTCGCGATGGAAGCAGAAGCAGCCTGCCATCTCTCTTGTTCATGATACGCGAAGTACCCTCCCGTGCTCTGTTCGTACGATTAAGTCTTTGGTCTCGAATGGATCGCCCGCCGGCGAAACGACTCGCAGCGGTGTGAGCAAATTGTCGTTTTGGCACGCATTCGTACACGCGATTCGACGATCATCCACGCACTCGGACTCGAACTCACTCACGCATTTCACGCACTCCACGCACGTGTATTATCTCGCATCGCGTTATAGACAAGGAAGAGGAGAAGCACGTGCTTGTAGATACTTTCGACTGGCTTTCTCGGCTCGATCAACGAGGAAATACATTTATAGAAGAACAATTTTATAGCGTCACGTTCTGTCACTTAGGTATATCGCGTTGACAAGATAAACTTTGACTTGTAAAAATTAATATCTGAAATGCAAAAATTTTGCTATATTGTAAATTGACTTATATAATAATAGTATAATTAAAAAATGTTAGTAAGCTAAGACTTTTTATGTGACTAGAAAGCGTCATATGTTCTTCTATACTCGCTCATCCTCGTTATTTCGATCTTCCCCGCGATCTTATTTATGCATACCTCTCCCTTGATCATCGTTAACGAGCAGAATGTAATTTACCTATCGTCGACAAAAGACGTGGTAATCAAGTGGCTCTGCGAATAGCCACGAAGAAATTCTCGACGAGACACAAAGGGAAGAGATTAATTTATCTAATCTTTGGCCCACGGGGTTAAGAGAAAAGGGGGAGCTACCATGAGGGTTGCGACATCCGCGTGAGACAAATTAGACGGCGATGGAGTAATCCGAAGAAGGATTATTCTGAGTGCTTGGTCGCGACCATAGAGAGCTTCGCAGCCCCAGTTTCAGTTTCTTCAGGGAGTCGATATCGCACTCGGCCTCGCTGAGCTCCGGTCGGTCCCCGTTCCCCGGCACAACCGCTCCCTGATTGCCGACGAACGCAGTCTCCGCGACCGAGATCGGCGGTAGTAGTGTACGTAGAGAGCTCCTGCTGGGAACATGCCATCTTACGAGATAGCAAAAAGGAGTTTCACTGACGGATATTGCTTTATGATAAAGAGGTAATTGAGTAATCAAGTGAGATATGCATTTAATTAATTTAGTGTTTCAGTAATTTAGTATAATAATTTTTGATAATTTTATAATATTTGACTTAACGAGACAAATAGGATTAATTAAATATAAATAATATTAATATTAAATTACAAATATACATAACTAAATGGCTCATTGATTTCAAAATAAGTGTGGATTTCTTGCCTTTTGAGCCCAATTATAGGATAAACAGAGAAAACTTACGAAATATAATAATAAATACACATTTCAATTTCTTGTCCATAATTAATAAAATAAAATGAATAAATTATAAATAAATTAAATCAAAATAAAATTAATGTACAAATAGAATTAAACAAAAATAAAACATAAAAAATAAAAAATATAAAATTATAAAATTATACAATTGATCCCGGACGCGTTTCAGACTCACTGAGTCCTCTTCAGCGGGAGTTAAAAAGTAAAACACAATCTCTACTTATATCTAAACGGGTTAATATACAATAATATTAAATATTAATAATAAATATTATTATTAATATTAAATATTAATAATAAAATAAGTATTTAGCAACAGTTTGACTCAGAATCATTTAAATATTTTTGTGTATTTTAGCATTGAAATCACCAGAGAGGTAGGAAAGTTATGACAAAGTGGAACTGATTATAATCTATACTTTACTATTTCAGAACCGTTACCTTGATCGCCCCCTCCGTGGCAGTGACTTCTGTTCGGACATGGGAGAAATGTCCGAAGATGTGCTCGACGTGCCGTGATAGATAAAGTCCGAGACCGCGCGAACTGAAACAACAATTTATTAAGATGCCGATGAACCAAAAGTTTTAATAATAAACTTCAGATCAGAACGTACTATGTTTTAATTTTCCAGCGTCCAACTGATTCGACGACTCCGTGCGCGAGCTTATCAGTTGGTCCGGGTCAGACTCGCTCTCGTCGCTCTCGACATCGCCTGGGGTGTGCTGCTTTCTCTGCTGTCGCCTTCTCGACGAGACACTCTTCATGCTCTATGCAAATTGAATTTTTACGTGAGCAATGCAATTTATAACAAAATTCTAATTCAGTTCTAATTTCCATATCGATTCACATTAATTAGTAATTATATTATATTGTATAATTAACAATTTGCAAGTTAAATAATATACATATAATATGTGTAATATAATATTAATATATCTATGTATATATATATATATATATATATATATATATATATATTGTTGTGTCCGCACTGAGACGTCTCTTAATTTCACGGTTTTTCTCACGTTACTTCAACGATTTGCGCAATCAAATAGAATTAGAACATTAGATGAGAACTTTTAATCCTGTAACGACATTTCCCTGTTGAACGTATCGGATTTTAATTTATAGCTTATAACTCATCCCCCTATGCAACACTCGATTTTCAAGAACTTTGCTGAAATCTTTTCTGTACACGGAAAAAAAAATGATATTGTATCAACAGCATCAGTGTAGTTGAAATAAATTTAGTTGACGCAACATTAATATTAATGAACAAAAAACATCTAATAGTTGTTTTAATAATTTAAATATTTGATTTAAGCAAATACAATTAAATGAACTATTTATGTTTGTGGCAACCCGTGACACACGTTTAATTGAAGCAACTTCATTTTTTTTTAATTGAACAGCATTTTTTTCCGTGTAGAAATTAGAGTTCTTTGTTTCCACTGGCACAGCATCACGAATTCTTCCACTATTCTTCACGCAGCTAGACTTCCTGCGTGGTCTGCAGTTGTCGATTCCATCAAGGCCTACGGACTCGAACTCAACACTGTGGACATCCACATAGCGGACATACACATTGCACAAAATAATACACATTTCCGACCTTGTAGTCCGTATCTTACAAATATTGCCTCATCCTACACACATTCGACACGATTGGTGTCCCACACAAGATTTTGGTCGTATTGTTCTTCGCTTGAAGATAGGAGCTATCAAACCTAGAAGAAGAAGACTCCACCGAGGATTTCGGAATCTCCAGAAGTTGCCTTTCCTCGTTACTGCTAGTGTTGCAGCACTCTCAAACTCACGTACATTCCAAGCGTACAGAGATTTTCCTCAGCGCCGTAGACACGTTCGATTAATGAGACGGTTCAGAAATTTATCTCTTGATAAATAACCACGCGTTTTTTTCCCCAAAAACAGCTCGACACAGCAAGAGCCGTCTCAGCGTGGCCGTAATGATTTTGTACATATAGAATCTCTGTATTCTCTACATTCCTAAGAACTTTCATCAAAATCAATTATTTTGTTACTCTTAATCTTTCCTCGTAAATAAACTCCTAAACCCTTTAACGAATCTGGACCAAATAGCGTATATAGCGTATATAGTTACAAATTTTATATAGTCACTTTCTAAGACCGTACGAAATATATAAGCTAACATAAAACCTGGACCCCCCATTTTCTCCCTCTGATTTCATCTCCTCATAAATAAACTCCTAAGCTCTTTGGCTATCATAAAACCTGGACATCCGCCTCCCTTGAGGTGGCTCACTTTATCCCTTCGACACTTTGTGATATAACTCATACAGCACAGACATTCCAGCAGATAATGTTGCTGCAATGTTGCTGGATCCGTGCTGTATGGGAAAAAGCCCAGAGCAACGGGTGGGTTAAGCTAGTATTATATGCGTGTAGTATTTCATATTTCATGTATAATTCATACAATATTTCAAAACTGGACTGAGTAATCAATAAAATATCGTAGCGAAAGGAAGAGATTTTGCATATACCGTCGCCGCCGGCGGAGGGCTCGCACACCCTTCGGTCATGGCATGCTCGTGATACATGAAGCTGTGTAGAAGAGTGTTGTTGGGATGAAGACCGGCTGCTGTGGCCTCCGCCGCGCCTCCCAGTCCGCCCAATGCGCCCAATCCTGCCAGGCTTCCCCCGCCACCCTCCGAAAGCTGGAACGTAGCGTACGGCGAAATGTCCTCCGCTGTCTCTGTAACCCATCAGAGGCATTGCCTACCTTTCAAATCGCGTCGGGCTAACTGTCTCGGTCATCCATCCATTTCGATTTCACATTCATGAACGAAGACACGCGAAATTATTTCTTAGACACAAATTTGTGACTTTTATGTTTAAGACTAATTAAAGAACATTAAATAGAAAGTTTTTCAATTTAAATTAATTAATTCTGTGGTTTAAAAATGTACAATAGATTTTTTAAAGCATTTTTTCAATTTTTATTTTATTTATTTTATTTTAATTTATTTAAGACTCTTTAAACTTTCTTCTTGTTTTACTGTTGAGTCGGCGCTAAAGATGGCCGACTCGTACCTGCGCAACAGTAATTATGGTACCAAACCTGCTGATTGTCCATATCGTAACAAAGGTTCACCTGGAATCTTGTCGGGCCCCGCACCCGTATTCGCAGCTTGTTGCAATGCCACCTTATGTATCGTGGCATAGTAACGCTCTCGCTGCGTCTCCGCGTTCTGTTGATTCTCCTGCGATTCCTTCATCGGCCGTTGCATTTGACCTCCTAAATATCCTGACAAACGCATTCCATTAATCTTTCCAATTTCTTTCTTTGGCATAAATATTACAAAACATATAAAAAGATATATACATTTAAAGCAGCATGACGAAAGAATACTAAAATAATTTATTTAAGTGATGACAATTAGAAGAATTAATGATCAAAAATTTTATGAAAAAATCTTAGAAGCGATAATTGTTCATTAAACCATTCTGACTCACTGTTCTTCCAGCGAAAGGCGACAATCACCGCTGCGGCAACCAACGCGACAGTAGCTACTAGCAACGGCAGTATCACTTTAATGTCTGCGTAAAATGGCATGGTCGATGTCATTCCACGCTTTGACAGCCCTGGCGGCGGTATTTCTACAAAGTTACAGGAACACAGTGCTTTTGGATATAATATTTAAACTTAGTTTCATCGGACGGCGCAAATGCATCTTCGATCACCTTTATCTTCCGATGAAAGTTACGCTATGCTAAGTTTCCATGCGTCAATTGTTTCGATTTAATCCGTTTTCAAACTTACCACCCTCTTTCGTTAACGTTACAAACGTAAACTCCGCCTGATTGCTGCCAGCCACGTTGTGAGCCTCAACCTTGAGTTGATAAACTGAGCTGGGTGTTAAATTCGTTACGACGAACCGCCGTTGCATTTTGACATTGTTCGACACCAAGGTCCAATGAAACTCATTTATTGGCCTGTACTGAATAACGAAGTACTTTATGGGGCAACCGTTATCAGGCCAGACGTGCAATCGCAGCACTAGAGTGGTAGAGTTTGGGTTGAGGAAGGCAGCCACTTGTGGGATTCCCGGGGCTTGACCTTGAGTTCGAACCGAGAGCACCGGCGACGACGGACTGCTGCCGATTTTATTATGTGATGTTAGATACAACTGGTACGTGTTTCCGCACAGAAGCCCCTGTTAAAGAAATTACAATTATATTTTTCTTCGTATACGTATTACTCTCGAATAATTGAATCTCTAATATAAATCTTCGTACAATTTTATATTTTTAATTAATATTATATTTTTAATTAAATGGTTTGTTAAAATGTATCCAGAATACATGTTAACAAAATCACGTTTTAATTTTGATTATTATTTATTTTATTAATATGTTGTACAACAGACTCTTGTGATATTAAAGCATGCTCGTGCAACTACGCTTTTTCCGAAAACATTTGTGGTAACTCGCATATTATACAGCGAATTATTCTCGTACTATACAATGCTTTTTTAAATTAATTTATTGTACTATGCGTATAATTTTTAAATATTATAATATGCAATTTTTATATTTGAAAATCACTTTGAAATTTACATATAATTCTTTAAATATTACTTTGACAGTTACTTTTTTTATCACTTCAGGTTAATATTGAGATTTTGTTTATTAAATTTAACAAAATTTTAAAATTCTTTATAAGATAAAATAAAAACAATTTGTCATGATATTTAACTATGTTTTATTTTTCTATAATAAGAACAATTCTAAATTTATAAAAAAAATAAAATTTCTAAATTCTGATGACGAGGTTTATACACGGAAAAAAATGCTGTTCAATTAAAAAAAAATGAAGTTGCTTCAATTAAACGTGTATGTCACGGGCTGCCACAAACATAAATAGTTCATTTAATTATATTTGCTTAAATCAAATATTTAAATTATTAAAACAACTATTAGATGTTTTTTGTTCATTAATATTAATGTTGCATCAACTAAATTTATTTCAACTACACTAATGCTGTTGATACAATATCATTTTTTTCCGTGTATAATACGGATTCCTATAACGTGAAATCTTGTATGAGGGCTTACGATATAATTTTAGAATTTGTTTAAAGCATTAACATTTTTCCATCAACGCGCGATTAATATTACAAATTAATTTCAAGCAAATTTACCTTTAGTTCGTGATTGGTAGCATGACGAGATAATTGTAACTCATCAAGTGTACCGTGAGTAGTTCGATAATATAGTGTGTAACCCGTCAAAGGCGCACCACCGTTATGCTCGGATTTCCAATGTAATAACACGCTACTCGACGTAGAACTGGTTACATACAATACCGGAGCACTAGGCGGAACTGGAATAATAGATATTAGACTCTCTTCTCTCTCTCTCTTTGTAGCGTATTCTAAATGGCGCTAATATTCTGCTCAATTAGAGTTTATAATAAGTTGATTATCTATTTAGCAGAATATTAGCATCGTAATCGTGTAATGCAATTACATACAGTACAACAATTACATCGTAATAAATTACGAGCAAATGGATAAATAATTATTTTAATATTATAATGCATAATACTCTTTTGAATTAAGCTCCTGCTGTTTCATTAAAATTAAAATAGCACATAAATGTAAAAGAGAATTAATTATAATATGTGTAATTAACCTTGCACCGTGAGAGTGTAATGCAGTTTATCGCTGCCTTGGGAGTTCTCCACCTGACAGGTATAATTCCCGCTGTCCTGCGACTGCAGATTCGACAACACGACTTCTCCGGTCGTCAAGATCTGCACGTTTCTAGTAGAATCGGTGCGTATCTGCTCCGTACTCTTGTACCAATCTCTCGTCGGATCCCCGACCGCGTTGCATGCCAAGGTCGCTGAACCCCGCCATGGACGCACCACGTGTCCGCCGAAGGATGTGATCCTGGCTGGCACTCGATTCGTCGGAACTTGTGCTGCCACTCTCGAACTCTGGCCCTCGCCCATTCGAGTGCTACCAGTCACCCAGAATTGATACTCAACATGTTGTTGTAAGTCGGTTGCCTCGAAATACGTACTCGTCGCCGGTAACGTCTTCTTGCCGTGATTGAGTTCCTCCCGTCCGTCGACAACTCTGTGGAATTTTTTTATTAGCTTCACAAACTTGCCGAAGAATTTTATTTAGCAGATATTTAATTATACGAGATATTAAATTGCAAGACACTATTTTTGTCTCATAGGCAAGATGCAAAAGATACAATTTTTATTTACTTACCTTGTATACAGATTATATTTGGTAATAATTCCATTTGGCTCGAGTGGCGGTAGCCATGAGATAAACAGAGCCTGCGGCGAACTCACGACGACCTTGATGTCAGCCGGACTGCCCGGTACTAGGAAAATGAGAAAAATGTTTATTAAAATTTTGTAAAAAAAAAAAAATAATAATAACTCTAACGCAAGCAAATTACCATCTTCTTCCGTTTGGCAGTAAATCGTCGCGGAAGGCACACCGTCGCCAATTCTAGTAAAAGCCAAAACCTGAATAGTGTAATTGGTATAACGTCTGAGCCCAGTTAGAACCGTTGTCAAAGCGCTCGTTTTACGGACCTAATCACGGAATTAACTAATTAATCAAGATAGGAGAACGGAACAAACAATTAATTTGTTAGAATAGTCACCTCCATCTCGTCCACGCCTCGCCACGCGTCAGCCAAAATCGGTTCATAATTCAATTTGTAACCTTGGATAATGCCGTTACTATGACTGTTAGGTGGAGGTTGCCAGGATACTTGCAAGGACTGGGAAGTGAGTGCCACGCATCTCACATCATCCGGTGGCATACTGGGAACTATAAACAATTACTTCTCATTGTTACATCGTAAAAACTCATCTTGAAGATAATTTAAAAAATAGTTAGAAAACAAAGATGATTTATTTTTAAAATTAAAATAAAATAAAACTTTAATAATCACCGTCTTCCAAGGTTTGGGTAATCAGTGGTTCACACAGAGGTCCTGGTCCAACCTGATTGTAAGCTCGAACAACGAGAGTGTATCTGGTGTATGGTCTAAGACCTGTAAGTCGAAGTTCGCCGCCGCCTTCCTCTCCATCACCCGAGACGGAGCTGAAGTTGTACGATGGATTATTCGAACTGAAATAATAATCTCTTGACACACTGTGCTCCTCATCCCCTTCCTTCAAGAAATTATCCACAATTATTATATTTAGAAATTCAATTATAATATATTTATCCTTAGACATGATCGAATCAATCTGGATGTAAATTCAAATTTAATTCCAATCGATCTTTGTATTATTGCTAATGCATTTCTTACTTCGAAACATTATATATTTTATTTAGAAATTAAATTACTTTGCGTAACAATTACCTTGTTTCCTTATAACCGACATTGAAACCTTGTATGTCACCGTGACGAAGCTCCAGCAATGGTGGTGACCAAGTAACGAGAATCTCGGAAGAGGACAGAGGTCTGGCCGCGAGATTCATCGGCGGACCGGCTGGTTTCTGTGGCTCGGTTCTGACGATGAGCTCAGCCGAGGGGACAGATCGACCTGCTGGACCTTCCGCTATCACGCGTATGGTGTATCTTGTGGCAGGTTTTAAATCATCGATCAACGCCGCATACGGCAAGGGTGGTCCAGTAAATTCTTGTTGTTGCCACATTCCGCCTAGTAATTTCGATTTTAAAATGTCAGAACTTTTCTTGAATATATTTTGCAAATTATTGTAAATTGGATAAAAACGATTTTCATTCGAGACAATCAGAGAGAGAAAGAATATGAGTATAGCTTCTAAAGAATTTACGTAAGACAAAGTTTATTGCATTTAAGTTGAGTTATACTTATTCACCTTATTATTTCTTATACGTGCAATGTTATAATGTTTAAAATGGATTTGACGTTACTCCAACGCATCTATTTGTAAAATGTAAATTAGTATATATTTGTTAATTTACCCTCGCCCTCTTTGTATTGGAGAATATACTTGGTGACCTCGCTAGTGTCCTGCGACTTATGCTGCCACTTAACATTAATGCTACGACTAGCCACCATGGCAGTTTCTAGAGCGTTCGGCGGTTGGGGTGGTTCTAAAACATGCAGAATTCGATATTAATATACATACATACACATATATATATATATATATATATATATATATATATATATATATATATATACACACACATAAGCGCAAGAGTATCGCATTTGGAATTCAATTATTCTATATCGGGGCGAATTGACCTATAAACCCATATCGTACCTTGGACGAGGAGTTGCACCAGCTGCTGATCGCGACCGTAAAGATTGTTCGCTTGGCAAAAGTACGCACCGCTGTCAGCGGCTTCCGCCGATGAGATTTGCAATTGCGCGATGACACCGTCCGGCGTTACTTCCTGCTTCACTGCGACGCTTTATAGCGAATTTATAAAAGTTCATTAAAAGCTTTGTAAAAGGGGGCACAACTATGAAATATTCATGTATCATCGCAGAAGTAGTATGCTAATATTTTTGGAACAAACTCTCCCTTTGAACAATAGCATTTCAGTATTCTCTTATTAATAACGGATGAACGGATTATATTTGACCCTTTTAACCTGGATACACTCTCCTGAATTTTTCAAGTGCATGTGTGTTTCACATGCATGCGTGTGTTTCCTATTATCAACTCGGAATGCATTATTAATACCGTCGCATCTCATTTGTTAAATTCCGTTCAGCATGATCGATTTATGGAGACTAACGTACCGCTCGCAATGAACGTTCCACACCAAACGACACGATAATCTAACGAAAATCGCAGCGAGCGCAGAGATTTTGCACCGTTTTAATTTATTCATCGCGAGTATCGATTTTTGGCCACGTCGCAGACAGTCCGTTCATCTGTAGGATTCTAAATACGGTTGATCTCGACTTACCGGTAATTCGTCGAGGGATTCAGCTCGTTTTTACCGCCTTTCAGCCAGGTAACCGTAACCGGCTTATCGCCGTGTACCTCACAATGTAACGTCGCCGTGTCCCCTTTCTTTACGGTAACAAGCCGCGACGGCGCCGCGAAATACGGAGACGCTACAAAGTCGCGAAGCAACGAAAAAAAATGTAAGTCCGACGATAGGATTTCAACGTTTAAAATTAAACATTGAAATGCGCAAATATTTAATTTTTGCGAAACGAATTGATGCACTTTACTCACAATTGACCTTCAATTGCACGACTTTGCCTAAACCGCTTCCAATGCCGTTGCTCGCATGGCACAGGTAAAAGCCCTCTCTGTCTTCTTTCACGTGTTGCAGCAATAGAGTGCCGTTGTTGAGGATCTTGGTGTAAGTTCTTTCGCGCAGCTCCTCGTAATCGCCGGCTTTACTTCCTGTTAACAAGTGCCGTGTGAGAAAGTCAAACTCAACCTACTTGACGTAAACAAAATCCTATCACGCTTCCCTAACTCTCGAAAAGAAGTGATTTTACAAATAGTATAGAAATAAAAATGGCATGAGATAAAAGAGAGAAGCTGAGCTAAAATTGATAGGCAGATTAAACCGGATTAAAGGTATATAAGTATCAAAGTGATGTGTCTCACTATTTAGGAGAGAAAATAAAAAGATGTGTATTCTGTTGAAATAAATGGTATCATTAGATGTTGGATTAATCGGACTTTTGGTAAAGTTATCTTAAATTAATAAGTTTATTATTAGCACTTATAATCCGCATTATTTTATTGACAAAAGGAACTTTCAGTTCCCATTTCTTATATCATTTCCTATACGTTTCTTGTAAGGGTCTTAATGACATCATTTATTTCAACAGAATACGTATCTTTTTTGGATTTTCTCCCAAATAGTGAAGCGCATCAGTTTGATACTTGTACGTATCTTTAATCTACCCAATTTTATCAAAAAACTAGCGTCTTCCGTCTCGGTTTCGCTCGAGATAATAGTGTGACTGAATCATACGTATTGGAAGTGATATTTTTCGAGTACAAGCAGTAGATCTCGATAAATTTGATCGTACTTGAGGCATAGTGGCAACCGAGTAGAATCGGCGAATAAATCCGCGAATACAGAAACCCAGAGACAATGCTCCTTATATAATATGCTTGCGAGTGGATAAAACCGTGCGCCGCCTAACGGTGACATCACTACACGAGTTAATACAGCCGAAAATGATAAAAATGATGAAAACATCAATTTCTGGTTAATGAAAATATTTTTAGACATGCTATATAGCCTATGTCCGTCCTAGTGTATATGAGAACATGGTGTCAAAATTTGGAGAAAATCGGTTCAGTAGTTTTTGAGTTATGCGGTAACAAAGAAAACAGGCTCTCTTTTTATATATTAGTATACAGTAGAGATATAGATAATTTAAGATTTGGACTACCACAAAATGGGGCTAAACTTGGCCGCTTTCTTTATCCACGTTGCTAAATAAACATCTCAAACATCGCGCGAGAGATAATTGTGGATTAAAGTCTTGTTGATTTGCAAAAGCATCTCACCGGTGGCTTTCTTCCACACGATCGTCGGCGTCGGGACGCCCTGCGCCTGGCAGTGCAGCGCGACGTGGCGATTTCTCTCGACGCTCACGTCGCTTGGCTCGACGATCCATCTGGGCGGTACTGTAACGTCAGAGACACCCGCTTTACACAGATCAATCGCGTGTGTGCCAGCATTCAACTTATCATGTCTTGCTTTACTGGTCGTTAGCGATTTAGAGACAGGTACGTTTTCATGATAGAGAGAAAGAGATAGAGAGAAAGAGATAGAGAGAGTCGTGAAAAAGCGCGACGCAAACGAAAGAGCGCTACGTGAGCTCGTGTTCGTTTCGACGTGCGATTCTGCGCGTCAAAGAGATCGAGTCTCAAACGAATCGATAAAAGACGTAAGAGAGAAAGAGAAAAAGAGGTGTACATCGAGAGAGTGGCCTCGCGCGTGAAGCTACGCCGCTCTCGTTTCATCTTCCCTCTTTGGAAACGCACGCTCTTCTACTGCCGCGCGATTTTTTTCACACTTCTCAAATCTCCGCGCGCATGACGCGCGACGTATTCGCGAATATTGGCGCGATGAAGAAACTGATAAAGATACTGAGAGAAGATAGAGTGAGAATGAAGGTAAATATGCGGATGGGGCAGAATTGTTGGAGTATCAGGGGGTCATGAATCGATGCGAGGCGTATTTCGCGGGTGTCAATTGATATATATAAAGTCTCGTGTCATTCGCACGCCAGGCAGCAGCAGACAATTCACCTCTATGTTCAACACCGCAACAGGATAACAAGGAAAATGACAAGGGCGGAGGCAATCGATCATCTATTATCTGCAACGTTTAACTCTCCTAGGAGCTACCAACAAGGACAACGAAACGAAGGCGTCTCTATGATAGCGCGCGATACAATAGTACGTACAACAGCTCTCAGCTCGTAAGAAGAAAAAAAGAAAAAAAAATATACAATATAAGAACAGACGGATGCTTGGTCGTCGAAGTTTCTCGATCCGGCGCGAGATTTTGCGTCGCGCATCGATTTGTCAACAAAGTCTCAAAGTAGGGGGTGGTTCTTGTACAATCAGGTGTATTGTTTGGCAAGGTTCTACTTCTTACTGTGGTGAAAAAAACGCTGCACAAGCGAGATACTGTGAGTGGGAGTTTCCAACGTTTTACAAGACGGCAAAGTATCGGCCACGCATCGATCGCGTGCGACAATATATAATATATATAGATAGATAGATAGGATATATAGATATATATATGTATGTGACATGTGAGTATACAAATATATATACTCGAGCCCAAACGGTGGCGTGTGAAACAAGTAGAACTCTCGGAAAGTGGTACGCAAAGGGCGGGAAGTGTTTGGGTGCGGACCTCGTGAGAGTGGCGAATAATAATAATAATAATAATAATAATAATAAGAATAACGGTACCAATAATAACAATATATATGTATATATATATAAGTACCCGCGTCTAACGACTAGTTCAATAAAGTACGAATTTAATTAATGATATACGACTACTAGCCTACTTTTTTACTGATCGCTCACGAGGCGGAGGATGCGCCGCTCGGGGTATTTTCACGAATTCAAGCTTTTGTCGATTGAGTGCCACAAATTTCAACCGCCGACAAAGAACTTAGGAACTTTTTATTATACTTGTAGAATCATTTTACTTTCTCCTTACTTTTACACACGAAAGAACTTGCGGGCGCGATACGCGAGCGTTTAGCATCCTCATCCCATTGCGACGAAAGAAATATAAAGAAGAGAAAGAGATACGGACGGACGGAGAGAAAAGATAGATAGAGAGAGAGAAACGGAAAGAGAGACAAAGATAGATAAAGTTTGGTGAGAAAGCATGCAGAAGTGAATAAAGGTTGTCTTCCAACGAGCCCAAAGGAGCCAGCACAAAGGTCGGTGAAGATTGGTCATGAGCGTAGTGGTACGTGCTCGCACTTGGATGATCAAGATACTTTGATATATATTATTTAAGAATAATTCGATAAACATACAGACACAAAGAGATGTATATATACTGTAAAATGTGCAGGCAATAGTGATTTACGGCTACATAAAGAGATCATGCCGAATGAAGTGTTGATGCTCACATACACGCACGCACGCACAGGCCAGAAAAAATCTCTTTATTTCATTTTCATTTATTTGTAGCTGCAGTTGTTGCTGTTGTTGTTGTAGTTGTAGTAGTTGAAACGAGTAAAAAATAAGGAAAGGTGCAAACTGTTACCTTTATTATTCGGTCAAGTCAAGCAAACCTCGGGGGTCCACGAGATACCGACGCATTCCCAGAGAGCCAAAGCAACGCAAATGTAATACACACTGTGTCTGGGGTAAGAAGGAATCTCAGACGGATCTCTGGGAGGGACTCGATAGGTTGGGGATGAAGTGGGGGAAACAGGGAAAGGTACGGGAGGTTGGGAGCGTAATGATTGTGATCTCGCCCGGGAGTGAACGTGCTGTCACTCGAAATCTCAATGGTATCATCTTTAAGCCGTGGAGCCAGCGTGTATAGTCGGAGTACAGTCTCTCTAAATGTCACATCCTGGCGAGAACACAGCTATGATGAACTATGGTGAAGCGGGAACCGAGTCAATAAGCGCGGTGATATGTCGATGGCGGTGGATGATGAAATGGTGACTGAGACTGGAGAACGGGCCGAGGGAGCGATGAAATGGATGTTCAGAGGATGACGTTCGACCCCGATAAATTTCGAAATTTCACGACATTGTAAACTGAAGATTGTATAAAATTCATTTGACGGACTTACTCAATATTCAACTCCTGAAAAGTTATTTAATTATTACATGTATCTTAAAAATTTACGATATTAAAATTAATGCTCGTAAAGTAAGTAGCTAATGCTCGTAAAGGGTTCAAGAAACAATTTTACAATGTAATAGAAATTCTTCTAAATTTAGAAAAAAAGATAGAGATTATTAGAAATGTCATTTTTAATTTAGATCAGGGAAACGATCGAGGCGATTTGACAAGGCGATTATTAGGAATTATTAGGACAAGGGTTGGCGATCATCTAGTTACCTTTTACCTGTAGCTTGGCCGTGTACCTGACCTCGGCGGCGGGGTTCGCGGCGACGCAGGTATAGTCGCCGGAGTGCTCGGCCGCGAGATTCGTTATACTGAGGAGGCTCGAGTAAGGATCCAGTTGGGAGACATTTGCGACGGATGCCAGATTCGGCGGCAAGGGAAAGGGACTTTGGCCGTCTTTCAGCCAGGATATGGTTAGGGGTGGATCTCCCGCCGCGACCCCGCACACCGTCCGCGTCCGCATCCCCTCGGATAGTCCCTCTTGGAACGTAAATGGCTCAATAATAGGGGGTACTGGAAAAGGTCAAGAGAGAAGAGAGAACCATACGTGAGAGCAAGAAAAAGATGGCACCAAAAAACGCAAGAACCTTGTAATACCAGGTATACGTGTTCTTTTCATATATATATGCATAAATATATATATATATAGATTTATACTGTGAGATGGTATGCGTATATATATATATTTTTCAGTTCTTTTCGCTTCTGTTCCTTCCGCTTCATATAAACAGTGGTACGTCCATGTATATGTAGATATATATATATAGAATATAATATGTATATATATGTAGAATATGTACAATAGAGGCAGTATAGTAACGTAGCAATGTAGAGGAGAGAGAGGGTGGCCCCGCCGCGGACCTGCCCCTGACGCCCTCACACCTTATACACTTAAATTGGCATCGCACACTTGCGCGCAGCATCCGATCCTTTTTAACGTAAGAGCTTTATCTTTCCGAAGCTACCGCATCGTTTCCTTCAAAATACTCGGTCATTTTAATAAATCATTTTAGAGGTGAGTGATTTCTACAAAATTCTTCGTGTTTATCTCAAACACCGTGACAAACATTACTAAAATTAAAAGATAGATTAAAACATGAAAGGGATAATTAAACAGAGATAAACAAAATCTGAATGAAAGAGGAAACGCGCGATGTCGCTGTCGAAAAGTCAAAGCGCAACTTCCTTTTGAGGACGTATGGAAGAGGTGGAGGCGGGTATCGTGCATAAGGAAGAGTCACGCTAAGCGTGAGCAATCTTTAGTTACAAGTCACCAAGTCTCTACGTTCCTTGATGACGAGAAGTCGGCAAGGTCCCGTCGTGGAAGCGCATCGCCAATAGCTTCGAGCTTTCATCTTTGTGTTGGACGAAATTATAATATCATTCACGGAGGATTTCGCGGATCGACCCCCATATCTCCGACCCCGAACTAGAATGTAACAATAGCCGTTGATAACGCGCAACTTCCCTGGTTCGCAGCTTCCATTTTCGAGCCCGGCCGATACAATTCGCACGCACGCAACGGGCACACACGCGCACACGCAAAACTCGGGCGGTCAGGCGGTCGTCGGGCAAATTGTAGGGGGCCTAGAGGAGGATTACCATGAACCACAAGCCGCTGCGTGTGCGATACCTCTGCGGCCACATTACGGGCCACGCACGAGTAGTTGCCGTTGTGATCTGGAGATAAACTTTCAATCATCAGTATGCTATTGTACTGGTCCATATTGGTGACAGTGACGCGTTCCGACGGCCCCATCGAGCGTCCGTCCTTGAGCCACGTGATGGACAGCGGCAGATCGCCTCTGGTCACTGAGCACGTGAGGGTGGTGCGTTCGCCGAGATGCAGGTCGCGATCTGCCGTGAACGGACTAATTTTGGGGGGAACTGGAATAATAACAACGAGACAGCTCGTGAGCGCACGTTACGATACATAAACGGCAATCGGTAACATGGCACGTGTCTCGGGTCTCCTCCCACGCAATCCTAAAAACTTATCTACCACCCTTGGCTCCGCATGACCTCGTATTTGCTCTTCGTTTTTTCGACCGATTATACGATGATCGTCTTCCCGACATCGCTCTTTCATCTCGGCGCGGCACTCATTCGTCGTCTTCGGTCGGAATGATCCACCTGCGACAATTCGTTATCATAGGAAACCAGAAATGAGGCCTTACCGATCACCGCGACGTCTCCGGATCTTCTGGCGCTGTGACCTTGCTTGTTCCTCGCCCAGCAGGTGTACACCCCGGCATCACCCTTCTTCTGCACGCTGCTGATCATCAGAGTACCATCCACGAGGACCTTCTGACGTAAATCGTCCGGTAATTCGCGATTGGCTCTCTCCCACTTGATCTCCTCGATCGGATATCCGGCCACTGGGCACTTCAAACGAAGAGTCTCGCCAGCGACGGCGGTCACTTTCGGAATCAGACGTATGTACGGAAGTCCTAAACGGGAAAATTCACATTTACGCAAGTTTTGAGCTGATGGGAAACTACGGGATAGGATCGATAAATAATCAAATAACTAGCTAGAAAACATCGTTATCGCGATTTAATAACGAAAATATTATTATCATAATATACCCCTTTCTAGATACTGAAATATTTAAATTTGTAACATTCTCTCTTTAATGTCATATAATAATTAAACGCTGATGGTATCAGGTCCTAATTTCGGAAAAAATATGATCACGTCACAGTTTATACGTGATGATGATTTACGGTCAAATTAACGATAAGTCATTAATCATTGATGCAACTACTCGATATCAAAAAGCGAGAGGTGAGCTGTCCCTCCATGGTCAGTTTCGGAACCAGTTACAATACGTGAAATTAATTATAATTTGTCTCGCATTATATACCACGATAATTAGCGGAAGGTACGTACCGTAAACATTCAGTCGCGCAGCATGTGTCACCTTTCCCGCGCGATTTTCGGCAGTGCAGGAATATTCACCTCCATCCTCCACCATGACGTGGCTTATATTGACATGGGATATAACGTCACCGTGCACTGTCACGTATTGGCCAATGACGAACCTTGCGCAACAATCAATGAACTTTTGATTTGAAAAGTAATTTACGGAGTAATTCGCCAAATTGTTCGGCGAATTTGCAAAGGATAATAAAACGTTCCATATAGCTGTACGTTAAAAGAAAAAAAGGAGGTCTTTAACAACAGTTACAGAATAATCACGTTTCTTTGTCACAACCGCGGGCAATGGCATTGCAAAGCTACGTAATAAAAGTGTGATAAAACTGAAGATGGCAAAATGATACGTGGACTTTTCACGAGAAGCATTTCACATTTCTATCTGTTATCGGTCTGACGCAGGTTAGACAGCTCTCAAATCGATGCAATCTGGTGAATCTCGGTGAGTGCGCGTGAATCCCCGGCGTTATCGTTGCGCGTTATCGTTTAGAATTTGTCACGTCCATCTCGATCAGGCGAGAATGAAACTACGACCGCCGGAAACTGTGACTGGTTGTGAGCGAAGAGGATATGAACCGTATAAGGGGTAGAAAGCCGGTAATAAAACGAGATATAGCGAGGTGGATCTTTTACGCCTATCAGTCGTTAAACTGCACGTGATGGGGCTTGCGCATGTCACTTTTTTTGAGGTGGTATACGCCATCCGCGTAGCGGATATAAATATTCTCGTTTCCGTCCACCTGGGATATTACACGCGGAATTGCCTGCACGTGTATATACGATCGCGAACGACACCGTCACAAATTATAGTTCAATTACGATAGTGATATAAATGGTTTAAGACACCTCGCGCATTTATAGGTCGTTCACCTTCTTATTTTAGGAACGTCAATCTCGATTTTATTTCTTACTTCTCCTTATTTTATTATAACAACATATATAATAATAACTAATGAGAACGAAAAACATAATGTATTTGACATAGCCGAGATATAGCTCAATGCCAAAATCACGTACAAAAAAATGACAACTATATTTTCCTTTCTTTTCATTTTTCTTGTTTTTTTGTGGGACCATTAATTTATCCGTCAGTAAATTACGGGATATCAACTCCCAAATAGCAAACACGTGAAATAACAGCATAAAAAGTAAGCTATTTCGGAGAATTTAGACGAGCTTACCTTCCATTAGTCGGTAAAGGAAAACCGTCCAACGCCCATGATACCTGAGGTGTAGGATTTCCTGCAGCAGAGCATTTTAAGGACACGGCAGGTCCTGGTTGGAGAGTTTGCTCGATGAACGAATACAGGAGCACGGGCGGCGCGTCTGGAACGTTAACGTGTAAGGCGAGCTTAATTACGCGAAGGAGAACAAATTTATGCCGCTAACCGTTACCGTTAATCAAAGTTGCTAGAACATGGAAATACCTGAAAGCGATCGTTTAAAGTAAAAAAAGAAAAGTGGGAACCATGTTTCCGTGATGCGGAATTAATGTAAACTCGATATTGCAGATAAACCAATTCCTCACTCTTGAAAATGTTGTTACAAAGGTATTTATATCTGTATTTATATGTCCTACAGTTCAAGTTTGCATCTAAAACTCCATGTTGAAAAATTTTATCGTCGTACTGTATTTCCGCTATGAAAATGTGGACATAATCCACGCGACCTGGCAATAAAAGCGGCTGGAGTAAACGAATGAGCGTCGAAAGAAGGCGGGCGAGGGTGCGCGATATCCTGATCCTGAAAGCCGCCACACCCAACGCACATTCGCGATGGGACGCGAGAGACAATAGGCTCACCGTTATGGAAACGCCGCGTAGAAATTTCTCTTTTCTTTGTCGATGTTACTCCACAGCAACATGGAGAAAAACAGGAACCGGTACGCGAAACCCTCGAGAGAGCGGGAGAAGAAGATTCCGCGTGGATTTTCGCGAGAGAGCTCAGGATCGACCATGTCGACTTTTCCGGCCGCGTTTGTAATTAAAAGCGTCGATTCCGCCGTCATTAAAAAAAGCTTCGTTGTCGCGTCGTGAGAACTATGCTGGTAGTCTGTTGCTCTCGGTGGAGAAAAAAGAAATGAGACAGTCTCGTTGTCGAAATGAATACTGAATTCCCGGTGCTCCTCGTGTTCGCGAATCTATGTGCAAATTGATGAATTCCGTCTCGATTCCTCTCGGCGATCGTCAGCGCGCCAGTAGTCACGTCGTCGCGACTCTTCCACTTCCGGTCGATGAGATGGAATTTTAAGTAATGGCGATAGTGATCGACGTCGATATTACAATATCTTGGAGTAAGATATTCGCCGCTCAACAGGAACATTTTACCGCTTTTACGTTGATTGTATGTCTCGCGAATAATTAATATCCATCATCATCCCAACGTATGTCAAGGTGTGTGAGTTGTCGAACGAAATAACAGTGGAAAGTCAGTAAAAATACTGATATGCAATATGTTCGTTCGTGCATAATTATATTTCGACATAAAATTCTAGACTCCTTTTTTTTACAATCAGGATTTTACTGCGGCAGAGTAATTGGATTTATACTTTCATCATTCTCTGGCATTCGACATCGTCGCGACTATTTCCAACGGAGCAATATAAAAACGGCAAATTAAAGCACTCGGACGTTAGTCGAATCGGTAAAAACGCGTTCCGAGCGCACACAGACGGCTCCGCTTGAACACGAGGAATTCATTTTGAGTAATTTGGCAGTTCTGTTCGCTCGAGGAAATGACTTTTCTGCCGTCGCTTCTATTCTGCTGCGTACCATAGAATTCGCACATTTGCCCCGACGCTTGAAATTGTAGCGAGCAGAGCGTTTTATGTGTAGCGGCAATACGCGATGTTCGTGATTTTTACACATATTGCTTACTAGTACAAGAGAAGAGAAAGAGAGAGAAGCAGAAAAGTTTCGATAAAAAAATAAATTTTATTTCATGTATTTTCGGATATTTAAATCATCAATAATCACCAACATCGGTTTTAAAACAGCAACGATTTTACGCAAATCACTTTTCTCTCCGGCCATCAGTAGCTAGGTGATTGAATCGATAAAGCGTTCGCTAATCGCGAGAACGCCGATAACCGGCCGGCCAATCGTACGCAGCTATTATGCCGAGTGGATTTTACGAGCGAGAGGTGCTCGAATTTCGCGAAATGTACCTTGCGCAATTTACCGGCCGCTCTCTTCAGCCTCGGAAATGACTCTTTTTTTTTTATAGCCGCTTCGGTTCCGACCGGGCCGCACCGCCAGGCTGCTTTCCTCATCCTCGTCGTCCTCTCGCACGGCGAAATTGCATCGGCGATAGCTTTGTCCCGCTCGCTCGCGCAACCCAGGATGTCCTTGCCGTCGGCGTTCGCGCTCGCTCGAATTCTCTTTGACGTAAATTCCGTGCATTACTGACGCTGACGAGCGAGAGACACTAACTTCATTGTTGTTTCAAAGGCCTTTCCTCCCTGCTAGTCGCCCTGCCCTGCCACCAACACTCCCCGAACAACTGGTCTAGATATACAGGGTGTGTCCGGTCACGATGTGGCGCGTTAACTATATATTAACGACAGGTTCTTGAAGTTTTAATATTCCGTGAATATTTCACAAATACCCGTCGTTCTAAACCGCAACACTTTCTGAAATTTTCATCGTTGAATATTCCGGAAGCAAAACTCCGAATTAAATCTCC
The DNA here is from genome assembly GCA_901521435.1 of Crematogaster levior. NCBI lineage: Eukaryota > Metazoa > Arthropoda > Insecta > Hymenoptera > Formicidae > Crematogaster > Crematogaster levior. The sequence continues at coordinate 483,811 of CABEGB010001458.1, forward strand.
ACTAAAGTACAATTCACTTGGGGCTAATTAAGTTCCGCTGATGAAGTTTAATTCATGAAAAAAAAGCTTCTTCTACATTGCCCTACATTAAATATTCCTGTAATTAGAATTGTACAATTTTTACTCAACAAAAAGTGACTTTTAATTCCTCGAGGAATCTATTATTAAGGTCGATATCGTGCAAGATGTGGAAGCTCCACGTACAAAACGCATCGAAGTGCTGTAAGAACGATTCGAGAGTGGGAATGCACAGCTGCAAAACGAGGTAAAAGCGCTGTAAAAGAAGATCCCTCTCCACTTCAAAGTGGTGTCTACCCTTCGGTCGGCAGCTCGGCACGCGGCAGCGGTCGCCTCTTTGCCGAGTAATCGAGTTCTGTGTAATTTGATAGGTAGTATAACGCGGGCTGTCGATCGGTGCGCAGTGTCTTCTCTCTCGTTGGGACACCTTTGACAGCGCCTTTCGAGGATGACATGAGAGCGAAAGAGAAAGAGAGAGAGGCACAAAAGAGAGAGACGCGGGTCAATATCCTGGCGCAAGGAGATCGAGTCACCGTACTAGATGTCTCCGTTATTATATGGGATCTCTGGGGATGATACTACCACTTGCGATCGGAACGCTGTTATTAGTACTTTCCGCGTGAGACCATGAAGCACGAACGATCGTTGAGCTTTTAATAGTTAACGTATTTAATCGATGAAATGTCTCTCGAGTGGAGCAGCTCGCCGCTTCTCTCCCGTCATCGTCTAAAGTTAAACTATCCTTATCTACGTAACTACACACTATTTCCCACTAAGCCGAGTATGATGCTCTTTCACGATGCTTCCAAATTAATTAAAACACTAAATATTTAAACAAAGCTCGCGGAGAGATATTTTGTCAGACACTCCGCAGAAATGTTCTAATTACTTCGTGTTTCATTATTTTCGACGTTTTTCCACCAACACATCATCTTTTGATATTCAAACTTATGTAAATTTCTTTGGTACACTTGCGATTCGTATAACAGAAAGGTGAATGTCGAAGAAACTATTTACATACCACCTAGTTGAAGTTCCGCCGATGCTTGAGCCGTATCGCCCTCCGACCTTCTCACAATGCACTGATACATGCCGCGGTCTTCCCTTCCAATTCCGTTGAGCTTCAGTAATTCCGATTGCCTTCCTGTTCCTGGAAGTTGTCGGCCATCCTTGTACCACGTGATAAAGTGCGGTCCAGCTTGCGGATGCGTGCCAACCTCGCACCTAAACTCGGCGTTGCCTCCTAAGTGAACGCTGAGCAATGGAGGCGTCACTTCCACATGAAGAGGCGCAGTCACGATTAATCTGGGAGTGTAACAAAGGCACCGATATTATTAAAACTTTAATTTACGATAGCATCATGGAATTACACGTGTTGATTTAGTGATTAAAGTAAAATGACGTAATTAAAACGCGCTCGTATAAATAATAAATGGATTTTAGATAATACATAAAAAGTTGATATTTTTAAATAATTTGTTTAATAATTTTTAATCTCTATTACCTGATTTCAGCGCTCGCTTCGCCACCAGGATTAGAAGCGGAGCAACGATATACACCGCTGTCTTCTAACGTTACCGCTTCGATGGCCAGCACAGAACCAAGAAGTCTAGTTCTGGGTCCGGAAAGTACCAACATTGGCTCTGCTCCTGTTTGCGCGAACCACCTGCAAGCGAAAACATAAAAAATGCTTTCAACTTAATAACATCCATAAACGTTACTACGTTTTTTAGGAGAATTTATGATCTTGGCTTCTATGGGATAATAATTTTCAAAAAGCACTTATATTGTATTATTTTATATTACATGGATAATTATGAATAAAATTAAAAATATATATTGAATTTAAAATATGAGAAAATAATAATCGAAAATAAACTTTTTTATTTTATTACATGGAAATTATAAATTACTATTTGCAAGGATGGTAACACAAATGTATGAAATGGAAGCAGATTTCGAAAGATTTAAGACGTTAAATACCGCTTATATCGCAACAAGATTTTTATTTTTGTACTTATTGATCGCGCATATAATATTCTATCGCGTTTGCCAAGTTCGTCGCATAATCGATTTTCAGCAGGGTTGCAACGCGATGAGTTCAAGTGTTCGATGACAGTATAGACTGACACAATCTCCAAATAGTCTCTGCCTTGCTCTTCCTCTCTCGTTCTCTATCACTTTGCCCCCTTTCTGTCTCTCGCACTCTATCTCGTTGACGAATAATTTTTCATCGAAAGGCAAAGCAGTTGGCGCGACAAAGAGGCGGCAAGAGAGGCACGAAAGGGGAGAGCGGTTCAATTTCGTTGGCTTTTCGGATACGTCGACCTAGAAACGACATCCAGCAGCGTTTATCCCCAGGATTCTCTCTCTATGGAGTCACTGGCATTTCCCGATCGGACAGCACGTTCGGACTTTGAACCGTTCAGGAACATAAGGAGCTTTCTCCCCAGTCTTGCGCATTCATAATCCATCAAAGAGTTTCATTCAATTCGGATTTAAAAATTTAATTATATTACAAAGGGTAAAATAACCCTATGAAAGGTAAAATAATTTTTACAAGAAACAAAAGTTGTGTAAGACATTGGAAAAATTTGGTTCAGGAGGAAATTCACCTCCTAAGTATTATTCCTAAGAATACTTGACAAGTTGCAAAAAATACAATGTTTCTTAATATTTTCAGTTGATGTGCGTAAAATATTAACAGAGATAATAGAAGTAAATAACAATAAGAAAATAACACAAAGAAAAATGATGATAAGATAATGTTTCTTAAAAAAACTTGTTTGCGAGTTTTGTTTTGGAAACGTCTTAGATTTAAATAATAGATATTATACTTTCTTTATAAATACATCCATAAAATCTATTAATATTTATGATGTTTAAAATTGTAATGTGTAACGTTCGATAAAATAAAATTAGTACAATTTAAATGTCCGTGTAAAAGCTTTGCTTGAAAAGTTGGCCGATCGAACTTGGATCACCGAGTTAGAAAATGGAAGAGTTCGGAAACACGGTAAGGCGTGTCGTAGAAGTACTTAAAAGTTGTGCGTGGGAATTCAATAAATTCCACGAGAGGAGTTTCGAGAGAGGATCTTACTCGTGCGATTTGTCCGCCCCCGAATCGATCGGCTGCGTGCGGTCGTTATTCGTGCGATATATCGAACGTCGGGATATGTATCGGTGTCGCATAAATCTCGCGACAAATTTACAGCGCCCCTCTCGCCTGCGAGCATATAAATTTGCATAATGCATTCCTCGCGGGGTGGGGCGGGGCCCGAGTGTGGGTCTTAATAACGTGATAGTATTTCACGAGCGGAATCGCCGCTGCGCGATACACGCGTTTCGGTCCCGCGAGACAATCGACCGCCCGTCGATCGGCGAGGTAAACGGCTTGAAACGTATTACATGAATATATTTTTCATAGAAAAGCCACGGCCGGTTCAGCCCAGCCCTGCCCGACCATGTCACGATATTGCCAATAAATTTTCATTCCGCCGAGCATTTTGCCGGGCTTTCCGCGGTCTCGGAAGAAAAGAAAAGAGCGAACACACGGAGAGAAAAGTGTCCTTCATTCCGCACTATCCGGAATGCAGATTGCTTTAACCGTCCCTTGGAAAAGGTTTTCCTCGGAGTTACGGGATCCTTTTTATTAAACTTCTGATTATGCGCTCAAAAATTTGGGGAGAATTTTGCGTTGGGAAAGTCACCCGCATAACTTCTTTATCATCTTCCGACTACTTTTCCCTTGAATAGCTTCATTGTACACGACACAAACTGATCCCGTTTACGTAACAAATGTGCAAATATTTCTCCCAGAACCGAAGAATATCGGATGTTGCAATTTACCGCATGCATGAGGAATGCAGGATAGAAGACCGTTTATCAAATTCTCCGTTCTGTAAAGTGGCAAAAGATAAAGTACGACATTCGATTCTAACCGTGATGGAGAAGCGGGTAAACTCGCTCGGAAAACGCCGAGTCGCGAGCCAGCGAGAATCTCTCTCTCTCTTTTCTCGAGTCGAGGCGACATGGAGAGCTTCCGATTGTGCCACCCTCTCGCGAGGCTTCACGATCGAGTGCTCCCACTTTTTCCCGATCAAAATCGCGCTCTCTCTCCTCTCCTGTCCCATCTCTTTCGAGCACTTTGGTGCTCGTCTTTGCCCTTTTTCCTCCTCCATTTCTCGTTGAGCATCATCAGTCCTTTTCCCCTCGAATCTCACTAGTTCTGAGGGAAAAGGAAGGAGGATTAAAGGAAAGGATTGACGTCCTCGTCTCTGTGTGCGTAGCCGATCCTTTCCTTCCCGTTCTACAGAGAAGATGTAAAATGTCTCAAAGCAGCGTCGTACACGAAACGATAGGCTCGCGCGCGATTGCCCGTCCCTCGAGTGTCGATTTTCGGCGAACAAAGGCGTACTCGCATTCATTTTTGTGTCACTCGGCACAAGACAGTCGAAAGATGATCTCTGGCAAGTGGACGGCGGAGTGTCTCTTTTCCCTTTCTTTCTCTCTGTAGTAGCAGCAATAGCAGCAGCAGCAACGAATAAATCCATTCTCAGTGCGCGCGAGTAACGAGGAGCGATTTCTCGCTTCGTTTTTCCGCGAGATTACTTTGTAATGGGAAAAGCTGTGGGAAAACGCGCGAGATACCGTTTTTTCTTTCGCTACGCGCCGGTTATACGAGACTCTCTACGACGGTGGACATTATTTAAAACGACACAGTGATTCCGTATAGCAGTATAATACACGACATATTTCCTGCTTCTACCTTTCATTTCATATATTTCTTAGAAAACAAAACAGAGATAATAGTTCTTATCACTGCGACGGTCCAAATGCTTGCAACTATTCTTATTATTGCGAATTAAGAGCTTATGATATTTTCGGAAGGTATAAAAGAGCAAAATATTATGACACGCTTTAATTTCTTTTAATTTTAATTTTAAATTCTTTTACTTTTATATTAAAGAGAAAAGAGCATTTTTATAATTCTGTGTTTTTCTCTTTTATGTATAATTGTTTGGATAAAACCAACGTTTTTCGTATTTCATATGAACTAGACATTTTATCCGAACTGACGTATGTCGGAATAATGATTCAACTTCGCTACGTCACTCCGAGGAACGGAGAATTAGTTATTTATTGTTATAGAAAAACTTGTTATGTTAGAAGCTATCTTTAATTGTAATGAAAATAAGATAAATGTTTTCCACGAAAGTATTTGTCTCATCTTAAATTCATAATTCGCGTTTCAAAATTTTATTTATAATTTAATACGTCGTATATTTCGATGTTACGTATATTAATATACATTTGGCACGCTGTACATTATTATATTCTCGATTCTTTAAATATTTTTCACATGTTCTATCACTAACAATAAGATGTATAAGTAAATTACACTAAATCTTGCTCAAATCTTTCCAATAGGTATATAAAATTATAATTACAATTATAATTATAATTACAATTATAATTATAATTATAATTATATTTTATGTATATTTATAAGTATAACTGACGTTTGTATAACTGACGTAATGTATAATTAAGACAATTTATAATTTCCGTCAGATTTCAGAATTCTGTTGATAATTATATATGCCATGTAGTTTGATATTACGCGCGTATGTATTTTAATATATATTTTATTATATGTTGTATTCCCAACTCTGCAAACAGTCTTTGTATTATAATACAATAAATCCACTTTAGACGATTTATAATTCGCATCACATTACAGGATAGAGCTCTATTTATCATTTTACGTGCTGTGTAACATGATAAACATGAGGAATCAGATATATATATATATATATATATATATATATAAAAAATATATATAATATAAAAATATATATATATATATATATAATATGCATAAAAATACATACGTACATTAAAATACGTGATATACGGAATTATAAATGGAATTCTATTCTGAAATTCGACGCGAGTTATAATATATGGATATCAAAAGTGAACCGTTCATAAAAGTACATTTCTCCGTATTCCGAATTTTAACACAAATTATAGATTGATAAATGTGTGTATGTGTATCATGTATATTTTATATGTCCTATTTATTATGAAGATTATAGCATATAATGGCTTGAGGCAAATAAGAGACTAAAAATTCCATTAAAATATCCGATAGGTACATACATAAAATTAAAAATACATATTTATACATATTTATCTTGCATTCTAATATGAATTGTAGATCGTTATACAAATGCATGCGTCAACATGTGTCACGTATTACACATATTCTATTACTAATGAAATGAATAATAAGCGAATTAGACTAAAAATCTTATTGAAATATCCAATATAGAGATGCACAAAATTATAATTACATTAATGTGCATTTAAATTTAACGTATAATTACGTTATTTACGTTAATATTCCCATCCTGAATTTTGATACGAATTACATATTGTATTACAAACGCGCGCATATGTACATTTTATGTTCCATTTTTATTATTAAAATCGTTGCATACGATGTATCACAAGAAAAATGATACAAGTAAAAAATAAGTTTTTGGGTTTTTATAATTTATCAATTCGAAAACTTTTGTCTAGAAAATCGTCAAAATGTAGTTACAAAAACAAGAAAAGAGAAATGACAAATTTAAAAAAAGGTGGAAATTTCAACCCTTTGTCGGGCAAAGATGGTAAAGTGCAAATTACTGAAGCTCATAATTAAAAAAGAATTATAATTGCTGCATTTATTATTTAGTTGTATAAAGTCATTAATATAACATGTATCTGGAAAAGTTGGAAAAATCGTTTAAAATCGTTCTTCTATAGAATTGCTATTTCTTATTTGTGCACTTTTCTCGTGCAGAGGCGATATGTATACGCTCCCCCCTCCCCCCCCCGCCCCGAATTCAGTAGGGCCCATTTCTATCAACGTAGATGAACTCTAATCTCGGTTTAACTTATATTTTACCTTTATCTACTTTTCAAAATTCAAGGAGAAAGATAAAACACAAATTTAAACCGAGATTAAAGTTTATCGACATTGGTAGAAATAGATACGTAAATTTAAGATTAAAGATTCCATCGTAATATTCATCGTCAAGGATACTCGTCGGTTTAGTAAGTTCACGAATTTTTCGTAAACACATTGAACAATCGTGTCGCGCCGCGCCGTTTGTTTACTTTTGTCTCGTGCTCCGCGCGTTTCCAGGAATCACCGCGAGTTGATTCCCGGAATGGGCCGCCCTTCCCCTGTCTTCCCTTTTCTTGCCATCGTGCTCGAGTCAGTCCCCAAAATCGCGCTCTCGTATGCGGACACGAATAAACCACGCTAGATATTGCGGCGTACGATCAATTAGGCCTTCAAGAATAACTCGCGCTTGAATGTAAGGCCGGTATTCATAGTCGGATCTTATAATTAAGACCGTCTTAAATTCATCTTCAGATACTCCGTAGCCAATGAACTGATTCGTACAGCATCTAAAGATAAACTTAAGACGATCTTAACCCTTAGTCCCGACTCATGGGTCGTTTTCGACCCAAGCGAAATTTCAAAGTACCTTAGGTACCTCCATTTCTTAATAACAAACTATATAAAAAAATAATTTTTATCGAAATATTATGATTGGGACTTCAAGTTGAAGGTTGAAAGAAGCTCCATGAATTTTTTCAGATTTTTTAAAGCGTTTTTACTGATCCAAATAACGCAAAGACGCAAACGACCCATGAGTCGGGATTAAAGGTACCGAAAAGAACCGTCGGGACTAAGGGTTAAATATAAGATCCGACTATGAATACCGGCCTAAGTCGTATTTTGTCCCTATCTAATGCCCGAATCACACTAGCGATTGGCGATTGCGTTTGCGTCTGCGTTTGCATCTGCGTTTGCATTTGCCTTTTGACCAATCAGAAGGAAACTGCTGGCGATCTGATTGATCAAGGGACAATCGTAAACGCAGATCGCAATCGCCAATCGCTAGTGTGATTCGGGCATAACATCGCTTGATGTGGTAATCGCTGCGGAGATCAACGTATGAAATTAACGCGGAAATTAATGTGCTTCCAAATGTTAATGTATATATTTCGTCATTTTTTTGAAAAGCGAATCGTGTCGGGGACGCTGAAATTAATGTGCTTTCAAATGTTAATGTATATATTTCGTAATTTTTTTGAAAAGCGAATCGTATCGGAGACGCGAGAGAAAGGCTCGACCGTCGCGGTTATGAAAAAGAAAGAAAGAAGCAAAAAAAAAAAAAACGTAAGTGTACCAAAACTTAAGTAGCCAAATAAATCGATCGATCACAGCGTGACAGTTTTAAAATGGCAAGTGTTTACGTTTTTTCGACATATTCAACCGTGATCGACAGATTTGCTCACTTTTTTTTTCTTCTAACTTTTACAATTTGAAAGCATAATCGGCTATATTCGCTCTGACCCCCGAACCGTCCTGAACGTTGGTGAATTCCGGAGCGTTTTACTAGACTAACGCCAGAGTAGTGAGTCGCGTCGTGGGACGTGATCGTGTGACAAGAGCCGAGAAAGGTAAATCGGACGCCGTCTGTCGATCCACAGCCGCCACGATATCTTGTTCGCAAACGCTGTCGAGAACAAGTTTGCTCGGCTTGTGTCATCCGAGAGTCGGAAATCCGAAGTGCATTGGAGATCCGCGAGTTGGCATTCCGTGCGAGTCACGTTGAAACTGAGGAAGAGAAATAGCGCCGATATTGGTCGGGATCGGATATTCGGTTCGAGATCGGGCATTGCGGAAGAATGTATAATTTGTCGTATCCTAAAGTCAGACTTAAACGATGTGTGATAGGTGAGCCTATCAACAAGTTAAAGAAAGAGAGAGTGCGTAAAGCGAACTTATGCATTCAATAAGTTGGCTTGAAAGGAATAAGAATGATCGAAAAAAAATACGAGCGTTCTTGCGAGCAGTCGTGAGAACCCCTATATCCCGCGCGATCAAGATGGCGTCGTGCGGAACGACGCACGACGCGAAAAAACTCCCGCGATCACTGAAGAAAGTTGATTGATCGATACGATTCTTTGGATTTGACGAATCTACGGACTCAAGTTCAACGTTGCGATCGTGAAAATTCGTTATCTCGTACGTAGCGTCCGATTTTGTACTCTTTCGTCCAAGTGTCTGAAGTTGGCCGTATCGAAGAGATCGAGTTAAGATTGAAGAAAATTCAAGAATCAAGAGTGTCACGGATTTCGCGACAATCAGTGCGGAATGAGATCCGAAGAAATCATCGCCGCGAAAGCGTCGGGGAGCATCGGGAGTGTTTTGCTCGTGATCGAGAAGCGAGCGAGGCGAGCAAGCGAGCATAAACTCGTTGTCGCGTCGCCGAAACGGGTGTGTCGTGTGATTGCACGGGACGACTGCGTAATTAGCCTTCGGGGAGTCGGCGCGCGCGGAAACGCGCCGGAAGCGACCGACGGAGCGCGTCCGATGATCCGGTACATCGCGCTAATTAGCGACCGTAATTAATTATAATTTTCCGCTCGGTCCGCACGAGTGAACGAGGAAGCAGAGTTCTTCGATGGTGCGTAGTCGATATCGACATGGAGGATCGTCCGACGACGAAGCTGGGACGTGGCGAACTGCGACCGGTGAGTGCGTTCCTTTTGTTATTGGTTTGAATAATGAAACTGCAATCGCGCACCTTGCTCGAGCCGTTTGAAGAAAGGGATTTCAGAAAAATTGAAATTGACGTTTGGTCGGCCGAGAGATTAATTTGCGACGAATGAATTGTAAGAATCTTTGATAAAAATATTATATTATTTAAAGAACCTATTTTTGGTGAAAATATTTGTAGATATTTTAAAAGCGAAATATCTGGGGGGGGGGATAGAAACAATTATATTTCTATATGACTTGGCAGATTATTTTCAAATGGGCAACATATAAGTGAAAGTAAGAGTTTTCCTGATTTTTTTTTAGTTTTTTCGGATAGAATTTTTCAATTTTTACTGCTTAAAATTTTTTCTGGAGCATTTACGGAATGAATGTTTTTGAATCCTTGAATTCTTAAATGAATACATTACAATCGATTTTGTGCAAAGTTGAAAAGATTGTAAAGTTGTCTTCGTTTATATTTTATGTTTAATCGAACTTCTCTTTTGAAATGTATAATTAAGAACTTTTAAAAACTCTGCTCTTGAAGAGTGAGAGAGAGAGAGAGAGAGAGAGAGAGAGAGAAGAAGAGAATTTTATTAATTATATAAAATTTTAGGAAATGGATTGTTAGTTTTACAGAAATGAAGTAATTGTCTCTGAAAACTGATCTGAAGTTCGTTATAACAGAGTGAGCAAATTGCGCGATTCAGTTTTTCATTTGTTTGCAACAATTCAACTGTGCCTTATATATTTAATCGATATCACATCCGATTGCAAAGTTATAATGGCATTTTATGGTGGCATTTTGACGAATGTGGTCATGATATTTTGCGAAGTAGACGATAAAATACACAATTTGTTTCGATTTACCGTCTGACTGCATCTATAAAACATTTATATAAAAAATATTTTCAATCGAAAGATCGTTGTTTGTAGTGACATAACATAAGTGGCAATCTTAACATTATTAAATTCAAATTCTCTTCTTCGCCAGTGCATATTAATAAACAAATTTCAATTGTTCATCGATCCGTCTGACAAATTACCTGTGTCTCGCCGACTAGATTTGTCGTTGAAACATTTAACATTATTAGCATAATCTTTGTAATAACATGCAACATTAACATAAAACGGACATTCGTCAGGTATATTTTAGTAGACTTTCCAGTCAATTGAATTATTTCATTAAAAAGAACAATACTTAACTCTAGAACTCTAAACATCTAAAACTTATGTATGTAAACTCTAAACAAGATAAATAAATTTTATCTAGTGCATTTTTATTTGCTTATGACGCTCGGAAAAATGATTGAAATTCAATGCTTTTTTTGGAAATCGATGTAGAAATCAGGAGGAAGATAATTCTGTTAATGTTTTTTTGTGATTACCTATATAAATAAAAATGAAAAAAATTTTAATAAAAAACGAAACACAATTTTCTTTAAAATTCACTTTTTTCTAGTTGGTCTGGATGAATTTTACCTATTAGTTTAGGATTATTTATAATATTAAGTTACATATAATATATAACGTAAAAAATATATAACATAAAAATATAGCGTATTTATTAACTGTTATTCTTACTGGTGATCGACGAAGCATAAAAGGAAAGTTCATTGTCGATTATGTGACCGTCATGACGGTGAGAACATGTTAATTATATTATATAATTAATTAATTACATATTAACCAATCAAAATTCCGAAGTACAGTTTCAAAAGTATTAAAAACAAGTTTTGTTTTTAATACTTATTATTTTTAATACTTATTATTTTTAATACTTATTATTTTTGAATGCGTGTACAATCTTGCAAGTTTTTTTTCTAAAATTTTAATATAAATTAAAAATAAGAGAGAAAATTGTGATTCTTCATACACTGAAAAAAATATTGATTCAACTAAATCGATTTGTCACGGGCTGCTAAATAAATTTTTAGTTGGGACAAAGATTTCCTTGTCCAGGCTAAAAATTGTCAGACAGACTAAACAATTATTTAGGGTAACAAAACATTTCGTTACTATTGCTTTCGAAGTTGAACGGTTTAGTTAAATCAATTACTTTTTTCTCTCAGTGTACAAAAGAGTGTCTTCCTGATGATTACTTAAAGCCTTTTACGTATAGTGAAAGCTTTCGGCTTTCCAGCGCATTTTGTTTCACGTGCGTGCAAACAATCGGAACGTTTGCAACCGCGTCGTGACGCAATCTCGAATTGCGAGGGGGACCAAGGCCGCCACCGGTTAGTCGCCCGATGATGCGATCAGCTGATCGTGTGGCACGTGCTCGCGGCGCTTAACTGACCTAGCTCTACGCGCACGCGAGTTCCCGGGAGCGCTTACGTGCGTAGTACCATGCTGAAACGGTGAATGAATGTCGCGGGCGTGTTTTTCTGAAGCGTGATTCATCGAGAAATACTGACTTAACGTCAGACTAGACGTATCTCTTTTTGCGATTGTCTCGCATCTGCAATCGCAATGAGCGATCATACGCACGCTGAATTTTTTTGGTATATAGAGAATATAGAGGACTATTGATTTTTTGCCGTTTGAACCATCTGGATTGGAAAAGAAACTATCGGAAAGTCGACATAAAGAACTTTTCTTGACGCGTCTTCTTGATATCTTCTCCGTTGAAAAGATCATTGATTTTTACACACAAGAAACAAGGATGAAAAGAGAGATAAGCACCTTTTCTTAATAAAATCTCCTCGATATCTTCTTTACTTAAAAGAAATTTTCCCAATTTTTTTAAAGCAAATTAAAGTTTATTTGATAAGGAATTGAAAATGATGAAAGCATAGCGACGATACTCAATGTTTTCGCTCATGAAGTCGCGGGAGGGAGGTGGGATTTCCGCAAACACTTACCGGTATTCGGGCGAAGGGCAGGCTTGCGCCACGCAGACTAATGACGTCGACTCGTCCTGGGCGACGTGAACGACACCGGAGTTTTCGAGTATCACGGGAGGCATTACGCCTCTGTGATCTGTGAAGCAGAATGCAGAAAACTCGGCGCGTCACAAACAGCGTTTCCAGCGGTGCACACGGCAGTTTCCTTCGAAACTTATCGACGTTACCGAGACTCACCTGCTATCCTAATGTTGGCCATAGAGCTAACGACCACTTGTCTCGTGAGACGGTGCATCGTGCGGCATCTGTAGCCGTTCAGTTGGTCGCTGAACTCGAGGCTGTGCACTAGAAGCTCTCCCGTGGGAAGTAGGTGGAACTTGCCATCTATAAAACGTAGTGATCGAAAGCGTCGTGAAATGTCAAACATATCGAAAAATATCGTATATAAGATGTCCTAGAAAACCTGTATAATACTAAAGTATCTCTGTCTATCGACTTTTTTTATAGGCACTGTACATTTAAGTTTTGAAGTCTTGAAGTTTTAGAAGATTTTTAGAAGACGAAGTCTGTCCATTTTTTGCCGATAGAAGTAGATTTTGCAAGCGTTTGTCTTTACCAAAGAGACTTTTTTTTTAGATTCGAATAGCTTATAATTTGATTGGAGAGCATTGTCTTTTCTGCTCTTTTTCACTTTGCGTTATGCATCGGAATATTTGCTTCCCGTAATCGATCGCAAAACTCGTGAGCCCGAAACAACACTTCGATAGAATTCCGTTTACCGTGCATGAATAATACACGACTTCCTAATCCCGCCGTATTATTCATATTGAATGCGCGGCGGTAATAATTAGGATCAACGTTTCCCGATAAACCGTGTCGGTTATCTTTAACAACCGCGATAACGCCACGCCCTGCTGGATTACGATATTTTCGGGCACCGTCGCACTCGGCTGCATGATAATTACGCTAATTCTGCGGCTCCACCCTTGTCCGATCTACGTGACATAGGAACGCCGTCTCTCCCCTGCTTTCTCTCCTGCCTGAATTAAGCTAGAGGTTTCCTTAGATAAGCCCGACCACAACGTTTAACGACCACAATTATCTTAAACAGTTGCGAAGTCTGCCCTAGAAACTTAAAACTTTTCGGGGTCTACGAATCGTGCTGTATATGTATGATCGCTGTATATGTATGCTACTTACATCGCGCACAACAGAGAAGTACCGAGTAATATATTCAACAGATATTAAAAATTATTCCATCTTTTGACATGCAAACTAGTTAGTTTAAGTTTAAAATTTATTTACATTGTCTTGCAAGAACTATTTCCATTTTATTAGAAATATTGATAATTTCAATATCAATAATTTAGTGAATATCAATAATTTAATGACATATTTAACGATGATAGTATAAGAGAGGATTTTTTGTAATGAAAAATTTGAAAAGAATAGAGGATAATGTCAAAATCGAAAAATCTTAACCAAACATGTTGAAAGGAAATAATTTTTTTTTTTTTTTAATAAATTTTTGTGATATTTTCAAGAATAGGGATTTTCGAGTTTAAAGACAGATAAAGTAATAAGGAAAATTCGATTTCAAATTATCACAAAATCTGTTATCAAAATATTTTTTGTTAAGCATGATAAAAAATTACGGCCATTCCTATAATAGTAGCAACATTTTTGGGTTTATGCACACAGTATATCTGCCCTTTTATGACCGTGTATAACAACTGTGCACTTATGCGGCTGAGTGAGCTCGTTCGTGAGACATTAGAGTAGCTAAGAGCGGCAGTTGCGATAAGGCAGCCTTCTGAATAGATTGTCCGCTAAGTCAGGTGGACCGAATGGTCTATGTAGTTTAGGTATTACATTCGACAGACTGGATAGCTGGGTACGCGGTTCCATTCATTCGATAGATGCGACACGCATATGTATATATCGCTTGTACATGAGCCGGGCACTATGTACATGCAGCGAATTACGTTCAACCTGATAGCGGCGCAATCGCGATAGTGGATACGACGTGAAAAAACATCTTCCCATGAGATTATTATACTCTAGGCGAATATTATAACGTTGAAATCTTTTACAATTATGGATTAAGATCGTAATGCTTTTGTGAGGGAAAGAAAGAATTTATATTTGCACTTGATGTAAGTACGGACAACAGCGCTTTTATTCTAATTAGTATTCTTAGTTTAGCAACTGCTAATTATGACCACTAATCAAATCGCGGTACGCGAAATGTTTAATTATGTATAACGCTTCTATCTCGCGCTCTTGTACGCAATTTTCTGGAGGCGGATTTCGCGTTTACAGCAAATCTGATTAATCTCTGCAAGCTACTAATGAACCCGACAATCCCGACTCGCGCATCCTGCACCACGAGATGCGGAAGGAGACGCCGCATTATTGTGGATATTAAATTTCATCGCAGGCTCCGCAACGGATATTAAATTTTAGTCCTCGTAGACGATGGCCAGTCGAGTTCCAACATAGCGTACCAGCGGCTATACTGAAATCGCCTCGTATTGTCACGATATCCGTATTATTCTTTTTTTCCTTCTATTACCATCCTGCTACTACATCCGCGAAAATCCGCTCGGGATGTTTCCCGGGTTCGCATCAGTCTTTGCAGCCACGAGAGCCCGGATTAACGAAATTATTTGAAGATTTAACTATAGTAGTAAACTTTAAGTCGGAAAATATTTACACATATATTTGTAAAAATAAAAATTGTTAGATATATAGAAATGTAGATTAATATATTAAAAAGGAGAATGAGAGAGATATAGAATAATATAATTAAATATATTTATTTAGACTCATTGATCGGCACGATAACGAGATACAGAAAAAGAAAATTTCAATGTAACGATAAAGGATGGAAAATTAATGAGAAACTCTGCTTATATATTTAAATACAGAGTTTCAGAAATTTTAATTATGTTAAAAGTTACTACAAGTTTTCGAAAACCCCTGGCGTAGTGGAATCACGCGTCTTGTGCACATGGAATATGAAATAATTGCAGCACGTGTTTCTCTCCCATTGTTTTACCTTCCTGGCGCGACTTAATCCTTACGTATATCTCGTTGCAAAACCACGAAAATTTATTTTCCCATGAATAATGTTTTCCGCGTGAGATGATTTACGTTATTAAGCGAAGTTCTCGTGTGTGTGGATGTAAAAAGTCATCTTGAATTTTTCAATTGAACTTTAGTTAGTCTTTTACGTGACAATCCGCGTAGAATTTTGCGTTTTTATATTACAAAAGAATGTATATACACTCGCATGTAGACTTTCATTATGATTTACCTCCTTGTAGTGAGGGATATATGTAGGACGAAGGTTCGTGCAGCCAGGATACGACGCGCACCAAATCTTTGACATAGCTGGGTATGATGCAGCGTAATATTGCGGTGCATCCCCTCGATGCACCCCCCGTCACCTCCACTTCAACTTTGTATGCCTGAGCCACCACTGCAAACAGCAATAAAATCTTACATAAAGCCATATGTTCCAGCAATCTCGCACAAATTGTAAAACAATAGTTTACGTAGTAATTTCCATTTGCACATATAATTTCTTTTCCAAAAAGAAGAAAATTACAAAAAATTGATACCTTATGAAAAAATACTTTTGTGTTCCGCATAGTCTGTAATTGTTATGACAATTAAGATAATTAGTTTGCCCCTTGGTCTTCATAATTGCATTTTATCCTATAAATTTCGTTATCTTGTATCCCATTTTTAAATAGAAAAAGTTAACGGATGCTGTAAAAAATTACAAGTCGTCATTATGTTGAGCTAATAGCGCAACGAGACAGCGAACGAGGACGGTGTCTCTAATTGCCACCGTAATGAAAAAGCAATCGCAGTTACTCCAACAGTCTCGTTTTCAATTACATCGTCACCGTCTTGCTACATCGTGAAAGCACGTTGCCTTGTATACGGGTGTGTACGACACTATGTATATACACACAGGGTGTCGCACACGTCGTTACCCCGTAACCGTCCGTTGAATCTCGACGTCGGGGATGCGTTGAAGCATGGCATGAGGCGACGCGAGCATATAACGAACGTCTCGCTTCTCTCCTTTCTCGTTCCTTCCTCGTTCCTCCTCTTCCTTTTCCTTTTTGTGTCCGGCATCGCTCTCTCGCGCTCGAGAGGCACCGTATACTCATCCGGAGATTTTATTTACGTGGAAATTCCAAGGGCGACGGCCAGCTCTGCCACCGACGGTGCAGTCTGACAGGCCGACGTCGCGACGCCACAACGCTGAGGCTAAAGCCCTGGCTACGGCGTTCTGAATTTATCCTCTTGTATTTCTTTTCTACTCCTCAAGCTCTCGGACTGCACGAAGACTTCGTTTCGCGTTTTTCTTCCTTTCAGTTTTCTAATTTCTGCTTCTCCCGCACGTCACCTCGCTTTTTCGTATCTTTCGCGACTCGTGTGAGGAATATCGCATTGAATTATGATATCAACACTCAAGGGTGTTAGTAAAGAGATCTTTATATAAGATACCGCAGTACAATATAAGTAGCAATACATAATAAGATTATTTTGGATATATAGGATATTCTGTATAAATAGGATAAAGATCAATACTATTTTGTGTTCACAAAAACAAACATCTTTTCTCTTTAGCAAAATTTTGCAAATACATTGTTTTCGTAAATACGTTGAAATCTCATTTAATATGTTAATACAGTATCATTTATTTCTTGATGTAAAAATTGATTTATTTCTTTGTGTAAAAATTTTAGCAATTTGATTATAAGAAAATATATTATTTTAAAATATTTCCTGTAACAAAATACTGGAAGCATTTATTTGAGTTGACATAACCCAGAACCGAAAATCACTCTTTGCACAAGAAAACGTTTATTATTTTACATCAAATAAATTTTCTTTAAGCGTTTTATTTTAAAAAATATAAATGTTAGACCTAATGATCACAAAATTTACATGTAAAAAATTATTTTCACAACTCACTCAGCAAATTCACTGTATATCAAGAAATAAAATCTCAAATATGAAAGCTTTTTAGAAAGGGAAAAAATGCTTATTTTTTGATAAAAAGAATATAGTAATGTTAATCTATATCCTATCTATATAAAACACCTGTATAAATAAAGCATGTAATTTGTATATTTATATAAAACACATATACATATATATGTACCTTACATGTTCATATGGATTTTTTCTAATTTTAAGTCCAGATTCACTGTACCACTAATTCCCACGTATGACGACTTATAGCTTTCTGAAATTCTCTATAATCGAACTTTAATTTCTCTTTCGAAATTATCACAAACGTGTTCATAACTTTTGGCGCGAAATCGCTCGCGTAAAGCACGTTCCCTTCATCGAGCACGCGCGAGGAAGAAATTTCTTCTGTTAAATCGAAAGAGAGAAAGAGAAAGAATTGAGTAAAGTTTTAATTAACGGTCACACGTCTAGGCCAGAACTTTATGGCCGCGAGGGGGTTAGTAGTTGGAAATCCTGAAAGCGCCAGGTCGACCTCGCAGCTGCCACGGATTTGCATTCAGATTGCATTTTTTTTAAAGGTAATTACACTACGCAACCAGAAGGGAACCTACGTGCATCTCATCGGTCGTTTTCGGTAAGCCTCGTTCGAACGCCTGTTTTACACTGATCCTCTTTCGCAATTGGTATTTTTTTCCCACAAGAAACTGGATCGTATACACATTTGAAAACTATTGTTTAGAGGAGTGTTTCTTGCGGTATAAAAGCCGGCTTTCTAGAGAATAATATGGCTATAAGAAATATTCCGATTGATTAAAATGATTACACGAATTGCTTTCTATTAAGGTTCTCTTAATAATGGAAGACATAATTTTACAGATAATGTGAAAATGCATAAAAATCCAAATAATTTTAGAGTATCAAATCGCACGCTTTCTTTTTAAACAAGAAATACGATAAGTACGTTTAATCGTGACAGCAACCTATCAAACAAATTTTTTTATTTATTTATGTATTCAACGTATTTTTATTGAAGCCTAATAGCCAAATATTTCTTAAATAAATGGAGGCGTATTATGTATGTAGCCAAATTCCTTTACACAAAGCCATTGCGAGGTTTTGCGGCTCTCCCAATTACATTTGGACGTACACAGCGCGAGTGCTCGTTGTCCGATTATGGCCTGTGCAAAACTGGCCTATCCGCGATTTTGCGTTTTATCACACGCGAGAGACGACCCGTACATTACTGTTGACTCGCGTCAAATATCCGCGGCATTCGCGTAATCCGCTTAATAGACTTTTCGAATGGTCGGTGCGCGTGGCGGCCGCGTGTGAAGCTCTAATATCATATGTCGACAGTCGTACCGATTATGCGTTTGTCGTTCCTTAATTAAAGGATAGTGCATGATGTAAATAAAAATTGCGCGATGTGTATAACGCGATAAAATGTTTTCGATAATAATAGCACTCGCACAACAAATAGGTAAATTAAAAAGCATTCGGCAAAGTAATTTGCTCCACAAGGTTATCAACTTTGTTCTAACTTTTCCTTTATAATCTTTATTCAATATAACGCTTGATTACGCAGTTATATTAAACATATGTACATATATTATATACTTATAAGTTATATCGTAAATTATAATTGAACATATCTTTTGCTAATAGAGTTTTATAGAGTTTGGAAGGGTCTTCTCTCTAGTATATTTTGCTTTTTATGTATCGACACGAATCTCGTATGAGTTTCTTACCTGCTCTGACTTGCACATCGCGACTGAGCACCCTGCCGACAGTGTTGCTCGCCACGCATCTGTACGCGGCGCTATGAACGTCCTGCCGATAAGCTGCAGCCGGAAATGGCAGGAGCACCAGGGTGCCATTTCTGAGTACTCTTCGCACGCCCGACACATCGTTCACCGGATGCCCGTCTGCGGTGGACCAGTCGATGTTGGGCGGCGGACTTCCGGAAGCCGTGCAGTCCAACCAAGCGCCGCTGGAATTCGAGAATTCGATCCTCGACGGTGGTTCCAGCACGAAGCTGGGGCCGCGTAGGTGAGCGTCGAAGCCGTGCCCGCCTGCGGACGTTACTACAGCAGCTGCACCTGCACAGAAAATCATATTCTTTTATGAAGAGATAAGCTTGTGATATAGAATCATTCTTGACGTTCTATAATTGTGTTTCTTTTAAATAAACGTTGATCACGAGAATGTAAAATGCATTAAAAATGCGTTAAAAATTTACCATCGTATTAAAAAAAAAGTATTTTGTGTCTCTATTTTACTATGATAAAAAAAAAAAAAACAAATTTCACGAATAAATCTCTTTGCATAAGTGTGTGTGTATGTGTATGTGTGTGTGTGTGTTGTGTGTGTGTATTGTTTGTGTGTGTGTGTGTGTGTAATTAAAATTATAATTTAATATATATTATAATTTTAATATAATTTAATATAATATAATTTTATATATATATATATATAATTATAATTTATATATATAAATTATAATACATATAAATTTATATATTATGAATTTATCGAAACTTTCCTAAAAACACAAAGTATATGTAGAAAGACTTGAAAGTTTTGATCACTCTTGGATAAATCGCTAATGGACAGAAAGATTTAATAATAGATATAATAGATATTATGTTGTATATTCATAACGTAACACGTGTCGCGTCGAAAGACTTGGACCGATAACATGAGGAAGCGAGGGGTGGGTATCACATTGATGGCCAGTCGTATTAGGTGGAAAATAGTTTGACAAGTTCCAAAGTGGATTAATCGACGTGCTTAGTGCCGGTCGAACGGTGCTGTTGCGGCGATGCAGCTAATACGTCGAGCAAGTTATTCTCTTCGAGGAGTGGCGTGCGCGCGCGAGACTCACTCCTCGGCATAAATGCTTTGATCGAGGGTGTGAAAGCACGAGTCAGCAACTACCTACTTGCCGGCTCTTGTATCGTTAGGTAGTTAATAACTCCCCGCCTGCAGGTTGCATCCCTCGTGTCAATGTTACGATGAAATTTGCGAGCCATGGGAGCTGCGATAAATTTCGGGCCGTTCGCCCGCTTAGCCTATGTAGCCTTGTGTTCGCGTTTAAACTTAACTCTCAACTGTTGCAACTCTGCTAACAGTGTCATAACACCTAAACACTTCTTTTAAACGACATTACAGCTCTCCTAAACTTAGTTTCTCCTCTACCAACTTTTTATTTGTACATTCGATATTTGATACTTAGAAAGTGTCTAATTTTTACGATACATTTTGTATATTTAGCATTACAAGTACCAAATTATTAACTAAAAGGTTAAATCTAGTTTCTCCTCTTTATTATAATTTTTATTATAAATACCAATTTTTATTATATATACCAGTTTTTTGTTTGAAAACTGAAAATCTCAACTGAAAGTTTTCTGAGTTTTGCAACTTGGGATTTCTTTCTGAGATTATTTGAATGTATTTTTCTTTTCCCTATAAAATTATGCTATCAAGGATCATATGTATAATGTACATGTATAATGTACGTTATAATAACATATATTATTATAATGGATCATATGTATAATGTACGTTATAATAATGGTTATATTTTAGTCGATTAAAAGTATTTATATATTTTTCATAGCCGCACTTACTGTTTTCTACCAAATTTAGCAAGAGAAATAGTTCTCTAAACGATAAGAGAGAGAGGTTTAGTAACAAATTTTACCTAAATCCACATTGCCGTTTTTTTTATGTATCACTTGTGATTTAATTGGAAGTTGGAAAAGGTCAAGACAAGTCAAACAGCTAATTGCGTTTATTTACGATGTTCCGAAGGTTCGCAGACGGGCGGATAAATGAAATGGTGTTCTTTTCTGCCGCCTTGATATTGCGAGGTGTTTCGTGCGCGTTGTTTGTGACAGGGTGCGGGAATCGGGAAAACGCGAAACTCATAACGACATTCGTGCGGGGCACCTGACGTAACTCGTTTATAACTACGTTCGAGAGGGAAATGCACGCTCGTTTCGGTCGAATTTCGTAATGCCGTCGCGCGCGCGTGTAACGCGCGCGTGGCATACAAAATACGAAGTATGCAAATCCTTGGCGTGCGCGCGCGCAAGAGAGAGAGAGAGAATATTGAAATCCTCCATCGTGGTGTCCGGCAATTATGCTCGCCGTTACGCCAGCCGGCTTCCGGAATTGTGTCTCTCGCGCGCGCTACTTAATTACTAATTCCGTGCGAGTATCACACCGCCGTTCCCGAGCGGAATTCCGCACATCGCGTTGTCCGAGCGACGTCGTACCGATTTCCGAAGACGACGCACTGGCCTTAATTAATTGGCAGAAAATTAATTACGCGTTATACATGCGCATCCACTTCAACATCGTTAACTAAAAATTCACACGGACGAGTTACATCGAGATTGAATTGCCACAGTGATTTCCGCGACACTCGGATTAACTTTACTTTTATGTTTGTACATATACATATATATAATATATTTCTGTATATATGAAACATATATATAAATATTTTCACATTTATCCGACTCATCGCGTTATTGATTTCTACGTTTTCTTGTCGTGATTTCACGGAGGTTTTTCGAGATATCTACAAATGTAACTGCGTGCTTTATTTGCGTGGGTCGGATTCGCGTCAACATCCCACCCTTTATGACGCACCCTCGAGGAGATTTACCTATCGACGTGGAAAATCGAGGAACCGAAGGAGACGGCCGTGCCGAGCGAGTGAACGCCGGCAAGATTGAACATGCCGGTCGGTGCTCAAAGTGACTGGCCGTCACGAGAGCATGCGTTTAAAGCGACAGAGACGGACGGATAGAACTCAACAGCGAATAGGAGGTATAACGGAAGTCGGATACATGAGCGAATGATGAGATAGAGAACGAAATAGTGAGAGAGAGAGGGGTGGGAGAGGGGTACGCAGGTGTTGGTGGGTAATAGCTCCCTATTACCATACCGCTTAGCTAAGCCGGCTAATCGGTTCCGTTTATGCCGACCGGCAAATTATTATTAATCGCATTGCGCTCGTGGATTACCGTTTATATGCGTCTATGGCATGGTGGCATTTGCACTTCGCACTGAGCGTCGCATGGGCTTTTAGTGTCGCGTATTTACTTGTACACGCCTGATCTTTCGACGGACTACATACATACATACATATGTACATACATATATACGTACATACATATATATATATATACATGCATATGTACATACACATACGCGCGCGCGCGCACACATGACACCCATGTATACATGCAAAACACACATATGTATATACATATTTAACTGCGCTTAACTGCGTGTAGGACTTCCCAAACTTGTGAATTTTGCATAATCTGCATATATTCTTTAAACTCTGATGCTACTTGTATTTCTTATGTAAATATGCAAGCATTGAACGATTTAGTCCATTATTTCCGTTTATTTATTTTCCAGTGAAACTATTTTGATACACTGTTAATGATGTTATATGAATGTAATTAAATTATTATATCATATTGCACAGATTATTACGGTTCAATTATCACAAAAACACAATTGATGCGTAAAATATAGCATTGAATGCATTTATTTTTATATTTTATATAATATAATTACATTTTTTTATAAATATAAAAACATGATGCCATCTGATTTTAATTATTATATAAAGATTGTAGTTCACAGGGGGAGATTACTTTTTCTGTTTGAATTAATTGTTATTTGCTGATGATTTTTGTCAGCGTTTATACAACTCTGAAATTTATAAGCGTAATTAATCTCTGCCTTTCTTCTTAAATAATAATGCCTTTCTTGTAAATAATAATGCAGAAAGAGGGAATCGACTAACCTCTGGTTAGCAGTTAAACAGAAAATGAAAAACACTTTAGGAATCCTTTCTCGCGGTTCGAGATCCCAGCTTGCAAAATCCGAAGGTGGGATTTCTGTCATTCGCTTGGACCTCGCTTTCTGGAAACATTCGAATCGATGGTTCGGATTCGGTAAAAAGAGCTCATGCTATAAACCAGGAATCAATAGGCGGAACAAACTGTGTAGATGGGTAGAGGTCTGTGTAGAGGTCTCCCGTAAGATTGAATTTGCAGACTCTGCCTCTCCGAGTTCTCGACGAGGGGTGAATCTTGGAGAAAAGGTGGAGGGTAACGTCGGAGCTCGATAAGAGTCCAGGGTCTCGTGACGACGTTTTCTCCTCTCAGAAACCTTCATGTTCTTCTCTTTGTCCGCTCTTTCTCCCCCTCTCGAAAGAGCTCCCGATGTTTGCTCTACCTATCAAGACGGCAATTATTTGATCCGGCTAGTGAAACGTATCCCTCGAATCTTTCCCTAGCACTTTTCCTTCCGTTTACTAGTATTTTAGGATGATTCATTAAAACTTTATTCTGTAGACTTTGGGAACTCTTAATTTTTCTTTATCGAAAGTGATGAATTCTGCGGAACGTTAGTATAATAACACATTAGCATCGGAGCGTTTAGTGTACATATGCATCATTCGGACTCTAGTAAAAAATCTGAAAGAGGCATATGTGCGTCATCTGGCGCTAATGTGTTAGTGTGATTAAAAATAAAATTTCTTGAGATTGTAATGCTTATTTGCAAATATTCGCTTAAATAAGTAAAGGTCCGTAAAATATCTACATGAGAAAATTTTTAGAAAATAAGGACGAACATTAAAAATACAAAGAAATTTTTAGTAGAATCTCTTAATTTCTAAGCATTGCAATTTATTATCGGCAAACTGTAACACAACTTCTCACATGTTAGAAAAGTAGCTTTAATATAAAAAAATCTAGCAGACTGCTCTTTTTTATTAGGACATAACAGACAGGAATATAACAGACTAAAGACGACATTAATACCCGCTAGAAGTCGAAAAAGTCGATAGAATCGGTAATAGCTCGAGATACAAAGAAAGAACAGAGAAAGAAGGGAGGGGGAAGAACGGACGAATGAGTCGTTTTGCAAACCACTTACTCCCGTGCAAGTCGAAGACGGCAACAAGTTGAGAAAGTTGTTTAGACGCCTCGGAACGAGACGGAGATCGCTTCTCTGAAAAACTATGGCCGTGCAGGGACACACGGGCAATTTTCCAGTTCGTGCGGAAAGTTTCCGCGACGGGCAACAAGTTGGGAAAGTTTCGCTATGGTCGTGGATGGCGTTTCCCGGGGGAACGCTTCCGCGGGCCATTTCAAAAACTGTCGAACGACTAATCTTATGGCTTCCAGTGAGAGAACGCGATGCGAAACTTCGGCCGGCGGACCGGAGTTTGCAACTTTTGCGCGAATTCACCGCGAAAACGGTAAAGAAGTTCCGAAACGCTTGGATAAGCGGGTTAGACAAGCGACATTTTTGAGGTTCATCTCGCAAGATTATTTTTATCTTATTTTATACTAGTGGTACACATCGCGCGTTCTTATCTCAAAGAAAGATTTAACTTAGCAGGGATCTTGCGCATTTCTGTGGGGAAGAGTGAGGGGGGTATGTTTATATATGTTTTTACTATATATATATATATACACACACACACATTATTTCCACATTTGACATAGATATTTTTCCATTTCTCTATGCCATATTTCTTGACGTCTACAAAATACAACTTTTGTTTTCTCTCATATGATGTCCATTCACGAATTTCTGTCATCTTTCTTTCCATATCCGTATCAGTTAATACTGTATGTTCCTGTAGATCTTCTATTTTTGATTATACTTTTATTTCTTTGTAATATTTCATTTGTATTGTAATTTATGTATATATACACATACACATACATACATATAGTTTCTTCGAACGTATTCTTACCATCAAATTAGTTTACAATACTCTTTTCTGTAACTCTTCGATACAAGCGAACGTTTTATTACACGTCACCAACAACGACACAGTATCGTTGCCGAGGTTTCCTCTGTCAGTTGCATTTTTGCTGGAAGGATGCGAGAAGGCGCCTCGCACCACCCACCCCTCGCGTCACCCTATGCGAGGGAGAGAAGGACGGCTCCCCGGGGATGGTGTCGACTTCGCGAAGGCGTTGGTCCTTTCAATTTCACGAATAGAAGACGGGTGACGAGGAGAAAGACGGGTGGAGTGATTGTTGGAAATATGAGAGAAACTTTCAACCTCTCGCACAGCAAGCAAGCTCTAGCAACTCCGCCTCCCTCGCCGTTAAGGCGAGCTCGCTTTTTCCACTCTGACCTCTTCTTGCTCCTCCTCCTCATCCCCCTTCCTCTCTCCTTCTTGTCTTCCGGCTCGCATGTAGTCTTCGCAAGTGCTTCGCAGCGTAACCTCTTCGCCATTTTAAAGCGTCCTGAAAGCTCGCTTGCGCGCAACCGAGTTTTTGGAACAAAAACGCGCTTTTCTCTCTCGACTCTTCTCGCTCAGCTCGGTCCAGCTTCCTATTTTTCTCTTTTTCTTCGTTCACCAAAATTCATCTCGCGGTATTCTTTTCTCATGCTTTTTTGCTTCTACATTGTGACTACTCGAGTATTCGTCAAGACGACCTTCTTATTAATTTTACTGTGTATAAATCACAAAGTTATTGCTCGAACAAACTTCATCGGGTTCTCGTGCTGAAATTGAATTTATATAAAGAGGAAGCAAACACAAATATTAAACTTAAGATAATGATTTGTCATTTCGTAACGTTCGAATATAAACGAAAGAAAATAATCTCTTTCATAAAATTGATAATTTAATTGTCATTAAATATTCTGATATCTTATTATAAATTGTAAAAACTGATACATTTTATAATAAATTTTTTTTTGCATTTTTTAATCTTTTTTTCCTAAAACACGTTTTAGCGAGATTAGGAATTAGCAAATTACAAATGGCACGCACTTTTACCGGGCATTGGGAGTAAATCCTGGATTCTGTCTGAATCAGGGAGATGGATGGAAAAAACGCGAGGCACGTTTCATGCTTGCTGGAGGTTTGCTCGCGCGGGGGAAAAGTCCGTACACATTCTCTCCGTCTTTTTTCCTATGCCGAAGCGGCGTGAATGACGGTGGTAATACGGGATGGATCGAAGGATTGAACGCGGCGCGAGAGCGGGACCGGAACAGGTGCAAGGATATACACCCGCCGGGAACAATGAGCGCAATCAATGCTGCACAGCGCCCCTTCGACGTCAATCAAACGGCAGGCGAGTACGCGCCACTACCCCATTGGCCCCGATTGCCTTTTGTCGCCCTTTAGTGTCCGCTACAGCCACTACAGAAATTGGGAGAGGGAAGAACTACAGAAAGAGAGAGAGAGAGAGAGGGGGGGGGTGCATAGTAGGAAGTACAGGGATGGCACGGAAGCGATGAATCCAACGGAGAAGAGAGGAGGGATGCTGCGAGAGGGTACGCAAAGAGGAGAGAAATGTGCCGCGTTGCATACCGAATGTGGCAAATTCCTGCCGAATACTCTCGCAGTTGCGACACGTGCATTGCGGGAGAGGGAAGGGGGAATGAGATCGGTGCGCGACCTAATTTTCGGGGGCTTGCTAATCCTCGCACCTCGCTTGCTCCATGTCGCATGTCCGTCTCGTGTCCATCCGTCGCGTCGGTACTCTCGAAATTGCGCACACACATGAATGCGTATGCACGTATGGGACGTATTGTACGCCGACTTCGAGATGTCGCGTGCGGTCGATGATCTTGACATGAGAGCGATATCAGTAGGAATGGATAGATCCAAAGTGAAAAATAAATATGTCTTTTTGATTACTTAATTGTTATTTAATTATTGATAATTATCGATTTAATTAATTTGAAATTATTTTAGAAAATTATTACGTGAATTAAATACATATTCTACAAGAGTTTTTTTTCTCTTTTTAAGACAGAGAATCGGAATTGATAACAGAAATGCAAAAATAAAATAATAAAATGCGAATTTTTTATATTAAAAATACATTTTAATTTTTTTCACATATATATGTTTTTTTTATTAGACAGTATTACTGAATATCAATATCATGATTTTACTTTACGTTTCTAATTTTTGAATGTAATTTTTATGTGTTGACGCTTATAAATTTTTTGGAAGTTTATTTCTATGATTTTGACTTTTATGTGCGTGCGTGTATGTAATATCATCCTTTTTAAAATTTGTTCATAAATGTGAGTGCTTTGTTGTATGTTGTTACTCTCGGGCTGATTGACTAGGACAGTCTCATGCAAATTGCGCGAATGTAGTATCCCTTCGTGTTCTTTGATACGTTTATACATTCCGTCCAGCGAAACTATTGCTAGACATACGTGGGTTCAAGGAAGAGACAAGGAGGGGGAAGGGACGGTTTAAAGCCGCGCGGATATTCGGCATCCAACGTCGCTTAGTTGCATTACGTGCAGTGCAGTTGCCGCTTTAATAATCCGGCTTGACAATTGTGTCTAGCTTCATTCACGTAGCGACCATGTAGCGTTCATAATCCGGGAGCTGGTATGTTAATCACAGTGCTTCTGTTCTCTGCGTTCGAGAGAAATTAGACTGCTTATACCGAGTGGTCGAAAAAAAGATCAATGACGAAGTTTGCGAATCAACAAATACAATTTACTAATAAATTTTTAATAAATTTATTTTCAGTAAAAAGGTGGAATTTTTATAATTATTGCGAAACTATATTCATTATTAGCACTATTGAGATAGATTCAATTGGTAAACAAGAGAGGCAGATTATACGTCTGCACGTTTATCCAAACACCCGCTGCTACGGCAGCGAAACGCCAGTACTATCCTGTTTGAAGCTGGACAGAGCGTGTTTGTGCCGAGTAACACGAACCGCGGTTGTGTTGCTGTGGTATAATAATTATACTTCGTTATTGATCACATACCAGATTCTACAATAATGATCCGAAGGGGCCCAGGTCCAATTTAGAATCATCACACAATATGGGTATTGGCTTACATCTCTCGTTAGCGATGCATCATTATGCAGTGTACTGGAGATGCTGCCAGTATAATATTTATATTGGCGAATGTCAAAATTACACGTCAGCATAGGTAGAATATTTCGTATTTAAAGATTCACAATCAGGTGTTCGAAGAGTTTATGTGACTAATCAATACCGTGTATACACCCTGCTTTAAACAAAACGTAAATAATCAAATTAAGTCTGATTAATCAATGTCGCGCATCAATACCTTACTTTAAGAATCTTATAAATAAAGTGTGCTTAATTTTTAAAAAGTCGATAAAATTGGGATAAAATTAAGGGTAATAATTTGGTTAAATAATTTTGGAATAAAATCAGAGCTGTGTTACCGATATAATAAAATTTTCTTTAATATAAAACATACTCCTATAACAGCTGTACACACATACATTTAATACATGTTCAAACAATCTTATCATCTATCCTGTATAGTTAGCTATACATAAATTAAAGTCAGAATTCAATATTGAATTATATAATATT
Source organism: Crematogaster levior (assembly GCA_901521435.1). Taxonomy (NCBI): domain Eukaryota; kingdom Metazoa; phylum Arthropoda; class Insecta; order Hymenoptera; family Formicidae; genus Crematogaster; species Crematogaster levior. The sequence goes on from CABEGB010001458.1 coordinate 512,689, forward strand.
CCATAAGTTTCTCGATAAATAGAAGCTTTATATGATGATAAATTCTAAACTATCGGTCACCATTTTGCCCCATTAAATGCGACGAATGATGTTCCCACGTGTATCGAGTTAGCAAGATAGATTCTGCCTCGTTGAGTTTATCGCTTTCGGCTCGAGGACCCTGCTCGTGTGAGATATTACAAGAGAGGACTTACGTTCGCGCGGAGGACTATTGGAGAACGAGAGCAAGGTGGACTAAAGCAGGCAGGATACGAGAGGACACCGATGATTTCCCAGGGGGTCGTGTCTACCTCCTCATCCTCTATCGTCAACGTCGTCCTTCTGATGCTATTTCTTCTCCCTCTTTCTTAGCCCCCCGAGCGTATCTTATATCTTAGGCAGCACAGTCGTTATTCCTTTTTTCCCTCCTCCTCGAATCCGTCGTCGACGTGTTTCATTAGTCTACGTGAATTTCAATAGTCGCTCAACAAAAGCTCGAGGGCAGAAGACTTAAAGCCGAGAGAAAGGAGTTTCTTGCTAAGAAATTGCGATGGAAGTTCTGTTAGAAGTACATTCTACATCGCATGTTATAAGTCGGAGCACAATATGTTCAAAATGATATATTCAACAAGTGAGGTATTGTATTAATATACTGGGCGTCTTAGTTATAATTATCAGAAATATGCGCGTAATTCTATATCAAATATAAAGTTTCATATTAATATACGAGGTGTCCCAGAACCATCAGAAACGCTAAATAACGTACCCATTTTGAGGAAAGCGGTTGTTACGTGCCGCTTCCCCCCTCCCCTGTGGTTTCCGCTCACGTTGGCGAAATAAATTCGGGCGGTTACGAGCGAGAGAGAAGGATATTTTATACGGCGCATAAAATTGCGGCCGATGTCGTCAATTTGTTTTTAGCCTGACTCTTCCCCTTATTTTTTTCTCTTTTCTCTTTCTTTTTGTCCCTTTCATGCGATACCGTTTAGTCGGGAGTCGTGGCGCCTCGGACGGAAAACATTCTCCGCGTGCCGCTGTCCTTTCTCGTCACTTTCCCAGGAAGAAACCATCCTCCCTCCTCTCCGTCGCACCTGCGAGGTCTTATCTCGAAGTTGCAGGCGCATCTTGGATACAACGTGTCTTGGGGGTGTTCTCTCGGGACCACCCCACTCCCCGCTTCCTCCGCCTATTTGGGGGATATGCAATGCACTATGCAATACCGTGCGTTTCAAGCAAACTTCTAAGCAGGTTTTCGCTTGCATTTTGCATGCATCCCTGGTGCTTCGCGCGTCGGGATGATTGAACCAACAGAATATGCGCGAGTGTATACGTGTGTTTTATCCACCTGATTTTACATGATATTTTTCTCTTGGTTATTCCTATTTGCATAAATGTAGTCAGTGTTATCAATATTATTGTAAAATATAAAATAAGTTGTAGGAATATTTTACTGCCATACACACCATTCTAAACCATTTCATGTGCGTTGCATTCTGGTCGGTGTAGATATCGATTTTCATATTTTGTGTAAATAATGTGTAATTGATACGTATTGTAGTTATTTTATCAACACACAGTGTTCTAGTTTGTTCTTAATATTACTTTTTTATACAAGTTTCAATATGTTATTTTTCAATCAAAGAAAGTTAATATGACCTACAAAGCTGATTTATTAAAATTTTTTTTTCAATCTGTAAAAAAATCATATTGCAACTTCATATTTATTTTAGTTTTCTGTAATTTATTTTCTAACTATCTTTTATTTTTCTATACAGTACGATATTACAAACGATGCCCCTTTGTAATTCCATCCAGCATGATTCATTTATTTATATGTTGAATGGAATGCGAACATACACATGGTCTGCTCGCGATCTACTACGACATATATTCGATGTATTTTCGTCTGTCGGTTTTGTGCGCTTGTCCGAGCGTTAAAAACTACCACTGACGGAAATTCGATACGAGTAAGACATACTACAGACCGACGTGAATCTCAAGATATAGGTCAGTGTCTCCGAAACATGCGCCGGCTGCATCAATTTCGTTCGACATTCGCGCGTCATTACTTTTGCACAACTGTATCATCATTACTTTTGCATACTATATATATATATATATATATATATATATATATATATATACCGAGTCACATAACGTATGCACCATTACCGTTGCGGAAAGAGAGAAAGAGAGGAAGTCCTGAGTTTTACCATGCACACGCATGAATTATAGGCGTGAACTCTTTATTTGAATATTTTAAACAGTCATGTGTGGACGACTCGCGTGACAGAAAACTCTGTTCCGATCTTTAAACTATGTTTTCATTAGATTGCATGTTCGCCACTCGTTTTCTTTGGTCAAAGGACAGTTACTACTCTATTGAATCGGGTGCTTCCTTCTGTGCTGTTTCCTGGCTCACTCTCTCGCACCCTCTATATCTATTACACCTGCATAGCCGCTTATCTCGAGACTCCAGGCGTGCCTAACGTGAATATATATGTCTCTCTCTCTCTCTCTCTCTCTGTTTCTTCATCTCTCTCTGTCTCTCTTTCTCTGTTCTCTTACTAAATCTGCCGGAGGGACAGAAACTCGCAAGAGCCAATCGTTTGTGCGAATTCGAGTTAATAATGATAATGTCTGTGCAGATATCCTTTGCTGATGACTCGATAAAGCCTTAATAATAAAAAAGTAAGCTTAAATAATTTATTTCTGATTTATACGACTTTTATTAAATAAATAATACATTATATGTATACGTTTAATGTAAATATAATAATGCGATATCTCGTGACATATGAAAATTGGAATGTCACAAAAATTGTCTTGATGTGTTTCGTTCACATTTCATCTTGAATTCTAATCGCGATTAAATAAAATTTACATTCAACATATTCAACCGACGATTTTCTGTGTTTATGTACATGTATATGTACACTATAAATTTTCAAGAGGGAAACAGAAGTGCGATTACTTCGTTTTGTTCGTTCTGTATTTATGTCGCCAAGATAGCGACTTTGACAAACACGTCTAAAGCTAGCGCCAGACTATGCGCGATTCGTAATTCGCGATTCGCGATTTGTGATTCGTTGAAATTTGAGGAGATTCGTCATTCGCTATTGTAGAGCTCCTACACTATTCGTGATTCGCAATGTATCATTCGCAATAGTGTAGCGCGACATGAATGGATTGATTCGTGATGATTCGCGTCCTTTGAGATTCGTCAAAAAACCACTCGGCGAGCGAATCGGTGCGAACGACGAATCGCGCATGACGAATCGACGAATCTTCCGTCCGCACTATTCACGAATTATAAACGAATCACAAATATTCGCCGAATTGCGCATAATCTGGCGCTAGCTTGATGTCTACGTTCTGTAATAAGGCGTCAGATATACCGATATGAACTTGGTCCCGACTATATAAAAAACAGATTAATAATATAGTCTGTATCTCATTTGTACCGCATTATGTTATTTGTACCTGTACAAAGAATAAAAAAATACGGAATGATTAAATAATGGTCAACGCTCAATTTTGTTAACGCTATTAGATAGAGAATCGTTTGCACTTGTTTGTACTTTTTTTCATTTTGTATTTGTATCTCATGGGGTTTGGAAGTACATTTTTCAATTTTTGGACGTAACATTCTTACCATACGGTAAAGCCATTATTTTTTAAGATGTCGCAAAACGAACAATAGGGTTCGAAAGAGAATCATTTTTATTTGGTTGTACCTCTTTTCATTTCATTTGTACCTCAAGGGGTTCGGAAGTACATTTTTCAATTTTTAATATGGTGCTCTCTCTCTCTAAAATAAAAATCTACTATTTTTAAGATATCGCAAAACGACAATAGAGAATTGTACTCCGTTTGTATTTCTTTTCGTTTCTCCACAAAAATAATGGATGCCATTTAAAAGTTATGAAAATATAAATTTAAAAAATTGAAAAATGTATTTTTGGTACTTGAGGTACAAACGATTCTCTATTTAATAATAAATAATGATAATGATAATAATGATAATAATAATAATAATAATAGTGAAACTAAAATATTAGTGTTAAACGCTGACCATTTTTCAATCGTTCTATATTTTAAATATAAAAAGTTTGGTGCAAACAGATACAAACAGAAGCAAACGAGGTACAAACGGACCATATTAATTTTTTTATAAAGTCAGGTGTCAGTTCAGGTGTCAGATATGGGGACACTGACATGGTTCGCGTCGTTTTCTTATCGGCTGTGAAATGGCGTTCATTTCTTGTTGTTATTTAATGCTTACTTTACGATGACCATCTTCAGATATTATAAACTCGAATATTTCTTCAGAGACTTTATATAATATATAAAGTTAAATATTTTCAAGGAGTACACTGAAAATTTGAGTAACGTGAATTAAGTAGAGTTACACAAATTATGTTGCACCAACTGCAATCGAGTCACATTAAATAAAAATCGAACCAGATTAACAATTTATTTAATGGTAAGTTGACAAAACTAGAAATGTGTATATGTAATGTAAATGTCTAACCACCATAGAAATTGATTTAACTGCATTTAACAATTACATTTGTTTGAAATCAATAGTATTGCATTATGAATATCTTTAACTAAATTTTTAGCTTACCTTGCAACAAGATGTTAAAAGAATATCAAAATTTTACTATGACAGTTTATCAGTATATAATCTTGAGATTGAGTTCGTTAAAATCGATTGAAGTTGTTCCAACTAATTTTTTTACACTATTTTTTTTAATTTCTTAGCGGCACGTTTGTATCGTACTAATATTGATCGATAGAGGAGAGTCATAAGCACGTTTTATGTAAGTATAACGACGGTGAATGACGCGTATACAGCATGGGCAAGATCATATTACGGAGTTACGAGTCTGATGGACAGGACGGGATAAAAGTTTATGCCACCCCAATTGAATTGACGTGTGCTCCGGAAGTGTGCGTCGGTAGAGATAGGCAGTGAGACACGGAAGTGACAGTACCCGGACCCGTCCACCCGCGTTATTTGTAACGTGAAACGGGACGACACATCGCGAGAGTGTTTCTCGTGAAAATATGTCGCGCAAATTTTTCGCGGGGTATGATTTTTACTCTTTTGCTGGATCCTGGCGGGGAAATATTATTTTTTAGAGAGATCGAGATGAGGGACTGCCATTTTTTTCCGCGCGAAGGAATTTCCACCGACGTGAAATATTTTTACGGATTTGTATTGCGCGCGAGGATAGTCCGCGAATGAATATTATTAATTTCGATGACGCTGTACGTCATAAATTGATAAACGGTTGATAAAAGTTACTCGTATTACCGCATAAATATTGCGCTAATCATGTAATAGTTTTATTTCTCGCACTTTAATAATTCCTTGCTCGCGAGAGACACATATTTTCATTATTCTCGACGCTGAATATGAGTCGCTGACGCGGTGGTTCGATATATCGGTGAGACCGCCGGAATTTCAGTTAATCGAAAACGACCCGAAATTTCGCCGAATGATTACGAAACTTCGGATAACACCCCTGTACATAGTGCAGACTGCGTTTCGTTCCGCCGTGAATTCTCTGTTAAAACTACCATGCATCAGATTACAATTCCTGGTATTCTCGCTGTTGTCCCATATATCTATTTTTATTTAACTGATAAATAATGTGGAGGTGTTATATATAGATATATAATAATGACTCAATAACGATATTAAATACAGCAATACCATATAAAGTACAAAGTAAGCTGAATGTTTCTGCAGTGGTCTAACTTAAATTGCTAATATTCGTAATCGAGAGGCATGGTACACTTGTTTGTCCTTGTTGCGAACCTTTCTCGAGAATAAATTTAGCTTTTCTATCTCCCGTTTCTCTTTTGCGAGCGGAAAACGAAGGCGAAGAAAGAAGAGCAGTAAACTAGAACTTCATCGGCGTAACGATAATGGGGCGCGACGACGCCGGAGGAAAACAATATGTAAATCGTTCGGTGCATCCCAATCAAAGTCGGAATCCGCGGTGCGCCAGCGAGCTTCCGCGCCTGCCTAACGACGCAATTTAAATTCCGAAGGCTTGTCTCGAAGTGCGCCAAGGTATATATCGCCGACTGGATAGAGAAAATCCGTCGTTGCGGCACAGAGGGAGGGATGAAAGAGGAAAGGGGGATGGGAGGAAATGATTTCCAGGAGGGCTGAGTCGCATCGGGACACGGAATGCATGCCGTTTGCAGCCACTCCGCTAACTTCAACGACGATAGTGTCTTTTTGGTCCGCCGTTGTGACGCGAGTTTCCGCGTCCGCTCGAATAAGAATCGGGTTTTATGGAAACTCGTGTATTCGCGAGAAGAAGAAAGAAGAAGGACAAGAAAGCTCGGCTTCAATTCTGGTCTTCGGGAATAATACCGGAATGCTCGACAAATTACATGCGCCGGTGAGAGAAAGCCGGTGAGAGTAGCGCGAGAGATTGGAAATATATTGTTGCAGTAAGTTTTTCAACTTCGTATTATTTCCATAACGCATATAGTTGTGGAAAAATGTCAGAATTACGATTCCTGTAATGCATACTCGCGAAGTATCATACACTTCTCATGAATGCTGTATTAGGTTGATGCGAAAGATACATTGTATTTTTGTATAAAATAAAGTTCTTTACAGAGTTTTTTAAAAAAATAAGAGTTCTTTAAAAAATAATTTCTAAATAATTAAAAAAAATTTTTTTTTAATATATTAAAACCAGTATTGTCAGCGGCGTTAATTTTGCTTTGATTTTACTGCAATTTAGTTTTTGAGACAAACTTTTTACTCTGATCTAATAGAACAAAATTAAATAACGAATTAATTTTATGCAACTTTGGAAAAATCAAATCTATATTAATATTTAAATTATTACGTTATTGTTATTATGTTTAAATTATTATTTATTTATATATATAGGATTTATTTAAATATTAATTTATGAAGGTTAATTTAGACCCTATTGAATCTCTACAACACGAATCGAATTTACCTACGAAGAGCTAGCGATAAAAAGCGATGCGTCATTAGAGTTGAAAGGATCAATCCATCTAAAATATCGAAAAGAACCGCTTCAATCTGGCGTAAATTATTCCTCGCGAGCGTCGAGTGAATCGATCCATTTGGAATTTTTCATCTGGAAGTTGGCGATCATCAGCCACGTCAATTATACAAGATGCGGATGTCTATCAGACATGCGCTTATATTTTGCATGTCGATCAGTAGTGAGTCTGGTTTTGCGCGATGCGACTACATCCGTTCTCTGTATAGCGAAACTATAAGAAGGAAAAAAACAGACGTTTCGAATCGCTGTATGTACACGCGGCTCATGAATAATTCAAGAATGTGCGAGTTTGTTCGTATTCTGAGAACGCGACCACGCATATGTTACAAACACACGCCGCGGGATCGGTTCGCTGGATTCGTGAACCGTAGCATGAGCCAAGTTGTAATAAAATGCGCAAGGCAAATAAAATACGATAGTGTGACGCTGGATGCACGATATTTTCGTTCCAGTGGATATCACCCATTGTCTACATGGTATGACAAATTTTCTACATGTGTTATAACGTACGTTGGAAATATATATGTTAGAAGACTCGGGAAAAGTAATTTTATAATTATATATCTTTAATATATATATATATATATATATATATATATTAAATATATGGGGCATTCTTTTCGGGAGACCCCATGCTCTCCAAAATTGGTTTGACTCGAAAAAATCGAACGGGGGTGCAAATGAAAGCTTGAAACCTCTGTTTTCGATTGCCGTGTGGCGCTTTTCGAAATTTGCAATGGCGGACTCAATATAGCGGCTCAAGGCTGACAAAGTGTCAGGAAAACTTTCGATTAGTTGCGATTTTTGCGCTCTAAATCAGTCCAAGTCTATTGTAATCATTTGGTAATGTATGATTGAAGGTCTTTAGTGATGAATCGATCTCAGAATATCCGAATTAAAAATGGCGTATCCAATATGGCGGCTAAAATCCTCACTTGCGTAACGTAATTTACTGGAAATTCATTGGATCTATTTGGAATTGATCATACAGGAGTTTCAAGGACCGCTGATAAGTAATCCAATGCCAAAATATCCAAATTCAAAATGGCGGATCCAATATGGTGATCAAAAATCTTGCTAACATACCACAATTTACTAGAAGGAACCCCGCAGAATTCTTATGAGAAATGGCTTTTGGTAAAATCGGTTGAAATTGTAGTGTGATGTGGTTCATTGCATCCTGATGAGGGGTGTCAATGGGCACAGGGTGGACGGGGGTGGACGGTTTCCGAGTTATAGAGCATCAAGGATCGGAGGAATGGGTTTATCTGCTTATTTTTCCGATCTTTGACGCTCTGTAACTCGGAGACTGTCCATTTTTTGACCTTGTGTCTATTGACACTTTTCGTCGGGATGTGATGAGCTGCATTGTACTACAATTTCAACCGTATTTGGTTCATTTTATCTTAATTTAACACGACGCGATTTTTTGATGTAACTAAAAATTTATTTTTATTATTGTTGCCAGTGTTAGCTGCAATTTATAAAGTAGATATATGCACTTTTAATAAAATGCATATGTGTTACGTGGTAGTTTCTTGCAAAAAAGCGAAAATCCGAAGTAGATTTTTATTCTAAATTTTGCGTACACTTAAGAGCAACGTCATGGAGATCTGATTATTGTTGCGCAATTATTGTTTCTCAATCTTCGCGAAGTGAGAGGAAAAGAAAGTGAAAGAGGCTAACTATAGAGTAGACATAACCGTGCGGGCACCCAACTCGTTCCGACTATAAATTCCGGTTGTATTATCCCAGTCGGGTAGATCCCCGTCGATTTACGGTCGCGAGCATTCCCCTCCTCACGAACACAAAAATAATATCTATCGCGGTAATCTCTTCGGGATGCGGAAAAATATGTATTTCACGTATTCCACCATTCGCCTTACGACTAGTCTCAATCTCACGGACTGCTATTCCAGCGATAACTATTTTTAAAGTCTTTTACACTCGTTTATATAGAAAAGTGAGAGGCTCTGCGCTGATGCAATAAATTGCACATCAGCAAAGTACGTACTGTTACGAAGAAGTAAAAACTCGTTTCATTTCTGTTCACCTTCTTAATTATTAGATTCTTTAAGCGTCTCGTAACCTTAATCTCCGATTTCTTCTTAATGGATCGTCTATTTGATGCAAGTTAAAAAGAAAGTTTATATAAGGAAACGATATGTTAAGAGATTAATTTACTTGACATTTTAGATATGTACTATCGACATATATGATATTATGATATTATGCAATACGTACCAAGTGCAATCATATTTCAATAAGGCGAAAGGGAGAGAAAGTGAAACCAATCCGGGACAGACATAATCCTCTCATAAATCGTTGTTGTAAATTTCATTCGTAATTTGTAATTGCGACGTTTATCGTTTATCGTCTACACGGTTAATGTCACAGATACAAGTGTGATACATCTTCCTGTCGTCATTTCCTCTCACGTGTTGAAGAAGCATAATGCGCAAGATGATGAATGTCTCGAGTTTATTGCGATATTAAAATCTCATCGAGTCTGTAGTACGAAAAATTAAATTCGCCGAAATTGTACCGCGATTTGAACCCTCTCTTTCTCTCCCTCCAGTCTCATCAAGAAATATAAACATTGCGGTAAAGTAGTATTAAAAATCCTGAGCTTTGACGCGCGGAGCTTGGTTTCTAAATATTGATGCGTAATGTAAATTACGGGGGAGAAAAACGCTCCATTGCATAGAGTGTCCGGGATTAACGGTAAGGTTTCGGACCACGACGAAAAATTTAGCGGTAATCTTCAGGCTGGACGAAGCAATTCCCTCGGTAGTTCTCTTCCATGTTACAGACGTTGCTCGTTTTATGTGCTTCTTTGACGCGTGCAAGAGCCTTTGCGTTCCTATTCTTTCGTTCTCGCGCTCGTTCGCCCGCTCGCTCGTATCCTTTCGTCGCTCTCGTCTCGTCTGCACCCTGCGGGGCGCACCACCCCTACCACCCCCGTCTTTTCATCTCGTACTTCATCTTTCTTCCACGCCGGAACTGAAAGTCTGTCGTACAATCGCCGCGGAAAGTTTTCGTCTGGAGATTTCGACAGGGACGCCTTTTCTCTCGTTGCAACCCGTTCCCTATTTCTTCCCGTGCGCTTCCATCCACTGTGGTCGACCGCTATCCTCTCTGTGCGTGAACATCTGGGGGATGAACTCGGAATGAAATCTTTTGGCGAATTCCTATTCGAGTCTGTGTGCTTGTCGCTGTCGCTAAAAAGCGACAATAACTCCACGGTAATTACGACCGAATTCTTCCCGTTCTTATGATGAAAAGGATAAAATCGTATCGATCGCGACGAAAAAAAAAAACGCTTTTCTCTGATCGTTGCTAACGTGAATGCTATGAAATGTGAAATACGTAAACGTATTCCGTATACATACGTTTCACTTCAGTTTGCACAATTTGTTCAGTTCAACTTTTTCGACGCTTTTATCTCGATCTGTATTTTCCATCTGTAATTAGCACTGCATCCTGCGAGCGACGTTGCATTCGTAATATCTCGCGTATACGGTTGTCGTTCCCCCGGCATTCGCGATGCAGCCAGCATGCGCACGCCAAAAGAATTTACGATCGCGGCGTTTCGTTGTCTGATTACACGCGAGCGTAGCTCTCTGCCGTCGCCATCGCCATCCCTGCTGCCGGCGGCAAGAGGTTGGCTACGATGGGACATGCCACGATGAAGATGCCGCGGGGAGATAAAAGAGAAGCTCACGAAATTGGGGATTCAGGAACGACCGCGGTGCGGCCGTGAGTGGGGTACGGCCAACGCTGCTGATCCTACGTGCTCCGTGCGCGAGGATTTTTGAATTGTTAAATATTCAATTTCGCTCGAACGCGGGCATAAAGTATGAGCGGGGTTCTCGAAACGGTCGGGTCTTGCAAAAAATATCAATTGGCGCATAACACTCTTTTGTCATTATTGATAAAAATGGACGCGCGATGGTAGCGATATTAATTTTCGAGGCGAATACGTGCAACCAGTTATACAAATTTGTCGTGCCGACTTGTTGTTTTTCTCTGATGAAGGTAATGGATGAATATAACGGGAGGAAGAAAGACAGAGAGCGTTGTTATTCTCTATTCGTGCCCGCGCGAAAAACTGTCATTTATATCGGAATTCAAACGAATCAAAGATATAAAAATGTTTATACGTCAATTTTGGCGATCTGGGAATTCGGGAAACGGTGTCTATTTGTGGGGTCACTCGAGCGCACTCGCTGACGGATGACACAGTCGAGTGAACTTTTTGAAACTTTACTCCCGTTCCAGTTTAGAGTCGCACTATTCTGCGCTCGCGTCGACAATTAACCGGCATATGCGAAAAAAAAAATACATAGAGGCACACAAAATACGTAGCGCACTCGCAAGGTACTTCGACATTCGAAATGGATTAACGTGTCATTTTTTAAGTGTAGTTTTCGCGTTTGAAAGTTCTCTGACTCCTCTAGTTTTATGCCAAGCGGTAGTTAATTATCCCCGCCATGCCGATTACAGGCAGCGCGCTTAAGCGCGCGCTGTATACAGAGAAATGCAGGAACTGCCTCGGGTTGAAAGGAGCGTGTCGGAAATGGAAGATCGTAGCGAATGAAGCGAGGGAGGGTGCACTCGGGGTTGGTTCGTACGAAATCCGCGCGTCCGAACGTTCGGTCAGATGTAGAAAAAGGCTGCGGTTCGGCAGCCGCGGGGAGGAAATGTTTCGCAGCATTGAGCCGATGCATCGACGAATATATCTGTATTTCCGAACAAGCGTATATACATGTATGTGTATGTGATAGCAACACGATCGAGAATGTTTGCGGTGGTGTTTCCCCGGTGGTCAGTTTTGCCGGATTTTCACTGAGATAGCGGACCCGGTAACCAACATATAAAGCCGTCGGCCCCATATTTTTCATCCGTATTTTATTTTCAAATGCTCACGGAATATTTTGCCGGTCGCATAGCTATGTTTTTAAACGCGTGTCCGCGAAACGCAAGAACGCTGAGTTTTTTTTTTCCTTCCGGGCACCCGAGTAATTCGACGTTCCGATAACGATTGATCACAGGATATAACAGCGAAATCGCGTTGCTACGGCCGAACTATGCCGTTGTTTCACAATCGAATTTGTTGTACTGCAATTTTGTTACATCGAGTTACTCGTATATCGTGTATACAGACGTTAGTCTACAGGGTGATTTAATCAAATTTTGCTTCGTTCAAAATGTCGTTCCGTCAATACGTATGCGCGTCATAACACAATTTCGACATAATAATTTTTCGCGCACGTTGAACAGTTTATTTATCGAGCGACACTGTTTATTCGAACGGATAGATGCAGCGACGCGAGATTGAATTATGTAGATATTAGATATAATCGCAGAGAGAGAGAGAGAGAGAGAGAGGGAGGAAGGAAGAGAGAGAGAGAGGGATGTTTCCGCGATTTGCGTGGACACGCGTATGGTGAATTTTAAAGCGTGTTGTCGCAATACGCAATATTAAAGCCGTCACGCGCCCGAATATCCGTGTACGCATTGTATACATACGTTCTCTTTAATAATCGACCTGGATACGGGTCGACGCTCATCCATATATAACACGCATTTGAGTCTCGGCAAAGGGGGGAAACAGAAACGGTAGAATCCGCCATGGTAATTGCCTGTGAAGCACGTTAAAGTCCCATATCCGGGGTTAATTATCACGCACTAACGCTATGAACCACCGGTCACAGCTTTGATTTCGAGCCGCGAATTTCTCGTCTTGGAAGGAAACTGAGCTGAAGCGAGGATGAAGCCGAGAAAAGCGGCAGGCAGAGACAATTTGATAACTTTGCCTAAAATAAACGACGAGGGTTTCCTTAGTGTTACTTACGCTAAAGAGAACTTTCTTCAGTTTCCGTCTTGCGAACTATCGAACGAATATTGCAGAAGGTCTTAAGCTTTTGAAAAACCTTGTTACCGAACGAGCTTCAAGTTTGTAGTTTAGTTAACCGGTTCTCAAGTTCTCGATGATCTTACTTCGGCCGAATTATTTTCAATGTAAGTTAATTCACTGGATGGAAACTTCGCCGTGTAAGCTGGAAGATTTACTACATTATTACAAAGTGCCAATTCAGCTCTTGCGTGCACGAATTAATTTTTCTGAAAATTTCCATTTTGATACGTTACGATGTTCGATTATTGAAGTTTAAAGATATGCGATTTCGCGATAGTTGTTAACACATACATTCAGAACAAATTGTTGTTTATCAGTTAAGCAAAATTCTTCTGATATTAGATTCATCGGCGTCAAATGGTAAAACGCTTCGGAGAAATCTCGGGCAATAGAATGCGGTTTCTTGAAACCTCTAATTTTTGAGAACGCCGCGAAAATGAGTTCGCGAACAAAGAGTTCCTGTAACGTGTTGTAAGCGGCATTCGGCATGCAATCAGAACGTGTCGCCGAATGTGATTGTAATAGTAGGATCGAGTAACGAGTGACTCGCGGCCATTAATTATGCAAATTTTATTCCTTTGTGAAGATACGATGTATCAAATGCTGTCTCCGGAGGGCGGAAGTCTCCTTTCTGTTGGATGGCCGACGCTTCTCCGTCTTTATTCGTTTACACGTAGGTAGCCCAGTTTGTTTGTACCTGCGGCCTTGTTAGAAGTACATTTGAATACTTTTAACGAGGAATGAATACGAGAGAGAGAAGAGAGAGAGAGAGAGAGAAAGAGAGTGCGTGGGATAGGCTCTGGTCGAGGTAATCCAAAATATATTACCAGAGCTTTGTACCTTTGTACGTGGTCCCACTCACGAACGATTCGTGTTCTCTTTTCCTCCCCTTCTCTTTTCCTTCCCTCAGTTGTATCTTGTACCTTGTTCTCACCCACTCCATTAATATTTCTCTTTCTCTCGTTCTCTTTCATTCACTCTTTTGTCTCTCTTTTATCTTCTCTCTTTATATCTCATTCTTTCTGCCTGTCGCTCGCTCTCTCGTTCAATTTTTCTCTTCGTTACGTCAGAATTTCTGCTCCGCTCCTCTCGTCCCTCTTGCCCTGGAATTATTACCACGTCGGAACCGAGAACCGCAAGCCCCACACGCATAGATAACGGCTTGGCCGCGCTCGAAATGAATTCGAATCGGCCAGAATTTAAAAGCCCGCAGGTATAACGCGCGCCGTTGCACGCCCGTGCTCGTACAGCTCGGCGGTATGAAGAGAAGAATTTCACATCGTACTCGATTTTTTTATCACTGCTCCGTTTGCCTCCCTCCGCGCACCCTCTCCCCCTCTTTCGCCTCTTCTCACCCCCGCGCCGACCCCTCTGGTTCGCCGCCCCGTGGCGGGCAATCGATAAAGCCTGTGATTTATTTTCGCGGACAATTCCCCGACCGCTGTGCTTTCTTATGATCCAGCTCGACAGCAGAAACGATTGCGATGGGACAATGATGTTGGAGAATCTGAGCCTGTCGTGTAACAAGATTTTCAGGATCATGCTGTCTTTACATTCGCACACCTGGATTTGCCGATACTTCCGGCAATATACCTGAAATGTCGATTTTTATTGCTATAGGGGATCCAATGATGATCTTTCGAAAAACATCTTATTGTATAAAACAAAGGAAAAATAATTTCGTAAATTTATTATATCAAATTACGAGTAAAATCTTTTCTTTGTCAGTGAATAACAATCCAAAAAGGGGACCAACTAATTTAGTGACGACAACCTGGCTATAAAATATCTTTATTCAACCATCACGTTTCGACCATTGATTCTGGCCCTTTTTAAGTGAACAGTATAATTTTTAATGGTGTTAACAAAAAATGTCAAAAAGTAATTTTGAGCCCTTATAATGTAAAAATCTGTACAACGGAACAAACACGTCAGATACTCGTGACAGCAAACATAAGACAGTTCTGAATAAAAATATTTTATAGCCAAGTCATCACTAAATTACTTCCCTTTTTGGTATATTGTATCGAGTTTATTGATCATTTAAATCAATTCTTTTTGTCATTTTCTTTGCTTTAATTTCCTTTAGCTATTATTGATATTTTTAATATACTTAACTTAATTAATATACTTAACACTCTGTACATATCTATTTTTTTATAGATCTATTTTTATATAGTATGATATTCTGGCATAAATTCTATATATAAATATCCTAGCATAAAGATATAGAATAAAGATTCAAAGTTCGACGAGAGAGCAGAGAGAGACGCGATAAATTCAGAAGTTAATTCCGACCAATAATGAGTCTACGTTTTTTTCACGGTGCCGAAGTAATCCGTCGTGATTTCCGGCGCTGATTAAAAGTTGGCCGGCTAATTATTTGGGCCGTGCGTCTTTCGAAATTATTCCACCGAGGGTGCTTGTTCGGGGGCGGTTAACAGTCACATATCTCACTGCCGGACGCAGTTATTTTTCTCTCCCTTCTATGGCGATCCCGCGCGGCGCCATTGCTAAAACCGCACATGCGTCTGTGGCGTACAAATAATACACCGTGCGGAAAATTTACTGCTAATTACTTTCCCATGTACGTGTGCATGGTGCGCTCGGCCACGTTATAAAACAGAGATCGCGAGACTTGCGGCGGCATCAACTGATAATGCCGAAATCCATTAGCCCCGATTCAAGTGACGTCACGGTCTTGTCACATTTTTTCCAAGCGAAGAAAAACGCCCCGATAATATGCCATCGAGTTGATGGCCTATTTTCGGGCGACCTTTGATTCCGACGGGAAGTGTTTGTACGGTTCAGTAGAATAATCGCTCGACGCTGAAATTCTCTACTCCAAGCCTTTTTAGCGACGAGAGGTGATGTCCTCGTGCTCTAATTGCCTCGCTGACGTGTTCTCCGCGTTGTTCCTCAAGCGGATGAATTAAGCGCTCGGGTCGACCGGAAAATCACGCTAACACGTGACCACCCGCAGTTTGCCAAACTGATCAATTTCATCTTGCCAATCTCCTTTCCATCTTTCTCTTCTCTTCTATATATAAATATCTTAAAATGAATAACTCTTAAGATGAATAAATTCAAAGATCCTGCTCTTTGAATATATTCACAGATGCTGTAAATGACCGTAATCGAGTAATGAAATTTTAGCGACAAATTTTTTTATGCGTTTTGAATAATTTTTTATCTTTTTAATTTAACGTGATTTAATTAATCTCGATTATTTAAATTCCAAGTTAATTAATTTGCAGTACGGAATATTACGTTATCGTTGGGGGAAAAGAATAATTTAAATTAATATAAATATAATTAATTTTATTTACCCTGTGTATTATGGAATTGTCAAATTGAATATTTATTAATATGATTTCTTCGATGGTGAAACGTCTCAAGAAATTTTCTCTCTTTCTTCCGAACCATCTTTTTTTCCGTAATAATATAAAATATTGTTTATTTAGTTCTCAGGTTATACTTCATCATGACACGGATTGCGGATCGCAATGTTTTCCTATCCGCCACTTTGTTGGGGCGGATAAAAACGCGGCAATGCGCAAAACCGCGGCCCCTATGCCGCATCGGAAATCGCGAGCAAATATTTCGCCATTCAAGCGAATACCTCGACGCGTTTCTCTCTTTCCCCATCCTCCGCTGCAGCAGTAGCAGCCCGCATCCTCGTTCTCTCGTCCGTGGCACGATTCGCGATATAGATCCCGGGAACGAATGCCTGCGTTCGTGTTGGAATTTCTGTGACGTCGGTAAACGCCGGGGCTTTCGACATCAAAGAATGTCGTGTGCGCCGTGCCGTATGTCGCCATCGCTGCCTCTCGACGAGGCCGAACCACCCTCATGTATCACCCCCGCATCCTGTCACGTCGCGATCAAAGAACCCGTGAGCTCCATTCAGGCATTCTTCGCGAAAAGTAGTAACGTACACACGTTCGCTGTGTATTCGCGTGCGAGGAGGATGCCTTGAAGAGATGCCCGTTTACGAAATAATACGCGCGCACACCGCGTCGCTGGGAGGAGGTATATTTTTATCGGGCGATCGAGGCGCTCCATCGATTCGCTGCAAGCGAGGCGCAAAGACCCTGGGGAGGGAGAGAGGGAGACAGAGCTTCGCCCACGCTACCTACGGTAATTATCGAAGGCGGGGTTGTTGACCCCCTTTCGTCCTGCTCGGTTGAGAGCGAGCCGGCTACCGTTTCGCACTCGGGCTACTAGATGCGAAACGAAGACGTCCGTGTGCTTCCTAAAGCTGTCTCTATATTGGACGACGATTCACAAACGGTTCACGAATATGTACAAAGATGCATTTGAAATGAGCGTTGTTCGACAAATAAACGCGAGATGAGTATTTTATTTATTAAAATGATGCAGACGTTGGATATTATTCGATATTGATTGGTCTTGAACGATTCAACAGCATGCTTATATCACTTGGAGAATATGCTTTCTCATCCATGTGTAGCGTGGAACGTTCGTCTTTGAATATTAATGATATCGCTGAATCCATCGTCGACGTTACGTTTTTATTTTGTTACGTATAAACTCTCTGCATAATTTTTTTCTTCGAAGATTTGTGTCAAGTTTAAATATAGGAATGTAGGAATATAGGAATATAGGAATGTAATAAAGACATACAAAATATGGAGTTATTACAGTTGGGAATTAATTTAGCAACTCGACTTCAGAGTGAAAAGAGTCGATAAAAAAATTATCCATATGTATGCATGATTAATTGTCAGAAAATGAAATGTGACGGTTAATAACACAAATAACGCTTTATGTAATCAAAACATTTGTAATTTTCTAATTGGAAAGTTAATTGATTTAAAAACAAGCTATTCGACCTGTCTATTTTAATTTATTTAAGAAAATGAGAATAATTAAAAGTAAAGTGGAAAAAGAATATCAGTCGATCACGGTAGCTATAATAAAAATAACGTGTAATAATAATATTGTTTGTAGGGATTACAATGCACTTACTTACTAGGGCGGAGAGCAATACCTCTCGAATTACTTTGAGATTTCACCAAACATTATAAAAATGAACGGCAACCTTCACAAAAAGGTCTTTATCTATAGGTCGTTAAAGCAACGGATAGCGTGTGTCATCCTTTGAATTTGTCACGGGTAGCTGCACAATTCTTCTTTACCAAAAAGGTAAATTACTAGAACGTATGACACAGCTTAAGGAGAAAATATATCAATTTACAATTATACTCGTTCGTAATTCATTACATAACTGTTTTATTATTCTTAAAAAAAATTACAGACGTTCATCGCTTACCCGTGGAAAAATTATAGATATACACACTTGCCTCTGTAAAGATTTAATAAAAACTGCTCGCGATCGAACGACGGTAATACGGTAATATCGAAAAAGTCACGCCAGGTTCTCTATATTGCGCCGAGTACTTGCCAAGTATAATTAATTGTCGTGATATTCGAGAGCCATCGTCACAGTTATTGAGTTTCGTGCCCAATGAAATTATACGGTTGCACAGGATTGTACTCGATAGCATGGCCGATATTTCGGATTGTATCGCCCAGCTTTTCTCCCTCGCAACCGGACCGGTGGGTCGGTAAAATCCACGGGTTTTGTCCTACCCGTCATAAATATCGCATTGCCGGCATTAAGCAGTACAATTAAAGTCCATGCTGGCCGCCATTGGCGGATTTTACCGATTTGTTCGCTTGTTATCACTAAATATCGGCGCGTGGCGCTCATTATTATGCGGTATAATTGGATGTTGATAGATTTTGTCGTTTTGCTCCGTCGTTAATCATAAATAGGGCGCGCTGCCAGCGTCACACAATATAACGGAAATTGGATCTGTGTTAGATTTTGCAGTCTTGTCGGATCGTTAATCATCGACGTGGCGGGCGGCGCCATAAAACGGAAGCTCGTAGAATTCGTTAACCCTCATTATCCGATACAAATTAGGGGGCGCGTCGCTTCGGCAGGTGTAATAAAGCGGACAGGGAGGGAGTGTAAGAAAAAATCTGGCTTTTTCAGTCTTAGTAATGACTCTTACTAACTACTAACGAGTCCAAACTTCTCTGTCCTTCTCTTACTCTCATCTGTCGAACTAGAATAGTTTTAGAGAGCTCTTATCCTTTCCTCTCCCTCTACTTTTTTCTTATTCTACTTTGAAGTTCTTTTTTTTTTAACGAAGAGGAAGGAGTCGGTAACTCTGCCGCAACTCTGCGAACGGAGTCCATTTTTCATCTCTTCTAGTTGCTCTTATGTCGGATAATAGCAGACAGAACGGCTACGAGACAGCCAATCCTCGTATCCGTGTCACGCGACTTTAATCATACTTCACATTTTATGATACGCATTTTTCATATAAGTCTGTTATATTGCATTTGCATTATGAAACATATTAATGCATCAACTATTACTTGAGGACTTGACGTAGAAAAATTTCAAATATCAGAATTATAAAACTATCTTTATTATTAGAAAATACTTTATGTTCCACAGCCAATAGCAATATAGAGAAAAGAAGTGTCGATATGATTTACATTTCTTTTACGAGCATTTAACGTTTATTGGACAGCATTATTATTTAATTCTATAACAGCAATAATTAGTTATTCTCAGGAGACGTCTATTTGTGTGACGTGAATTGTGTACCAATAATCAATGAGCATTTCGGTTGCTGGCAAATTTATGTAATAATTATTCGCCGTACACATATACATGGAGTTTCACGCGCGAAAGCCTATATAGTGCAATAAACTGTAGTCGTACTCTGAGTGATTGTCTAGAGGTCAAGGGTCTACAAAGGGTAGGGTTGGGTGCAGAGAGCGAGATTGCTTTTGCCGCGCGTAAGGACGTTCTTTGGCACGACAAGTCGATTCCTCGTGGACCGGTAGTCCTCTGTAAGCAGGAGATTATTGGTCTTGTTCGTGCCTTTATCTCTGTCGGAAGAACCGTATAAGCTCACTTGCCTTACTAGAAGACGGTCCTCCGTAATTTCCAACGATTTCCTTTGTGAAAAAACGGAAAAATTTTACGGTAGAATCTAAGAAAATCATGTTTCGAACGTATGACATGTTTGAATTATATAATTATGCAATATGATCTCTTTTATATATATATATATATATATATGACGTATATAGCTATAAATTGAAAAATTTTTTCTAAAATATCTGAGATATTTTAATATTATATTTTTGCTGAGTCTCTAAAAATTGACATTAATGTAGAGCAAAAGTTTTTAAATGTAAATTTCCAATTATAAAGATTTTTCTTCCCCCTTTCTCTCTTGATATTTTCGTATAATGAATCTTTTGGTCGATACTTTGAAGAGTGTTTAGCAATGACGCCTACTTCGGACAACATTAGCGTTATAAGAGTTAATACATAGAAGTGTCGTTACCAAAGAGAAAGGTCGGAACCGCTGACAAAAGGGAACAAAGAGCGCGATGAAAGTTGATAAGGGACAAACGGAAGGTGTCGGTTGTATCGAGACGATATCGATCTACACGCTTTCCGCGTCGTCGCTTCGCGCCGATTTATGCTAATGGTTTTGGTGTTAGTCCTATTCTACCCACCCGATTCGGACCGTGAGTCGCGTTACTTGCCAAAACAACAAGGGACAATGATGAGGACCGATTCGTGTAATTTACCGCAACGATTCCGCCGACTGTTCAAAACTGTTCCGTTTAATTCCACGACAAGGTGGGAGGCTCGGATCGATGTACGCACGCGTGCATGCACGTACATGTACGACACACGCAACTATGACGTCGGGGGATGAGTCCTGGAGGGAGATGGTGCACGATAGTCGGGCGGCCAGCTATGATTTATGTAGGTCGAGCAGGTGCAATTTGTATCGCGTCAGTTTTTACCGGTCGGGACGAAGCTACAGCCGACCGGCTGAGTTATTGCCCGAGCAGGAGTCGTCGAGTTTCTGGGATAACTCGAGTGCAGTGACTTTCTGAGTTACAAGGGGGAAGAAGAATAAGGGGCGGTCAAAGCGTATTTTTCGTAACCCTTCGTGACTGGATTTGCAATTTTAAGTAAAATTGACGTAAACTAAGCTGTCCTTTCTGTCTCTGTTCTTTTGGAGCATTTATCAGAGGATAAATTTTTTGTAGCCTGTAAAAGATATATCACAACCGTCCAAAATTGATTTGATTCTTTTTGAAATATATGTTTTTAAACTAAAAAAAAATCTAAGAGATACATAATTTTTATACGTACCCATTTTGAGTTCAACACATTCATTCACATTACCATGACGGTCACTGATGACACTGAGTGTTTTTATTTTTTGTCAATCAGTGTCATTCATAGGACTATTATGGGGCAACTGTCAAATAAATATCATATATCATATTTTTGTGTCAACTCAATTTTGTACATTCAGTACTATAAATGGAGTATTTTATTGTTCTCTCTTCAATATAAAATCGTGTAATCCGGCATGAATAAAAAAATTAGCTAAAAAAAAAAACGCTTGAATATGGTGAATATGTTAAGAGACAAAAAAGGAAATAAATACTTATAACTGTAGTTAAATTGAGTTTTCATTCAGTTTTTATTTTTTATGTCTCATCTTTGATGATAACTGCTTAAAATAAAATATAAAGAATTCAGAAATTGTTTCCCTTAAAATGAGCATGTATAAAAAAATAATCCATGTCTTGTTTCAGCAATAAATTTCGAGAAGAATTAAATTAATTCCGATTAAAACGTAAGGAAAAAGTATATTTTATTTGTATATGTATTTATAAAAAATTTTTTTAACTGATTTCTATATTTTGAAGAATATTCTATAGAAATATATAATAGAATATTAGAACGGAATATTCTAGAATAGAAGAAAGTTTTTTATTTTTGAAACGTAAATATAAACTGCCTAAGGTTGTGAAATTTACTAAAATTACATTCATACTTAGTGTCTCACACCGGGCGGAATTAATCGCGTTAAAAAGTATTGCGGAATTTTCTATTTAATCTCAATCTATACATCTAGAAAAATTACTATTACTAGAAAAATTACTATTACAAGAAATACAATGACCTTAAAAATACTCGAGCGAGTTTCAAGGGTGAATGAGGGCGGGATACTTGATGAGAGCCGACACAACATCGTGTAAATTCATTTTCACGGGATTCATTCTATCCTGGATTTAGCCAAGTGTCGTGACGGGAATATATATACTACATGTGTTTTTTCTTCCTCTTTCTCTCGATGGCCAAATTCTCGGTGAGCTCGGGAAACCGGATGGGATAATGGTCTCATTTGGCTTGAAACTTCGTTGTTTAAAGGAGTTGAGGTGGTTGAAACGAGACCCGGGTCAGACAATATTACTCATCGAGTCGAACGTACGCGGTAATAATGTCGCGCTAATTCGTAGTTTCGCTCGCTCGAGAAACGGAATGTTACTGTCTGTTACGAGAGTGCTTTTGGCAGCGCGTTTGAATCGCGCCATTCTCGCGAGAACGTTCCCAACGACAATCCCGTGGCAGAGAATACGGAATTTGCGCAAGATCTTCTCGACCGTCGGGAACGATTAATTCTGTCCTTCTGATTGAAGTGAGTTTATATACATGTGTAACGATGGCGAATAGTTAACTATTTCGGGATAATAATTGACGCAGAGATCATTAAGTTATTAGATTTACGTGAATTCGTGCGAATCGGTTCGTGTAAATAGAACATTGTTGCTCGATGGATGGTTTGCATGATATACGTTTAGATTTAATCATTTACATCGCTCGAAGTTTCCGTTCGATATAATTTGTTATTAACAATATTCTATTCTATTAATGATATTGAAACGGTTACAGTAGGCTGTTTGACGAGTCATATGTTCTATACAATGTCTAAAATATGTTATTATAAATTTTAAATGCATGAATGAATATGCATTATATTTGACATTTACAGTGGAAACCTCAGATCGGTTTTAACAGTAAACACCTTAATCAATTTAATCAATTTATAATCGATTTAAATAACGTTTGATTCTATCATTTAACAGACGCGTGAGAACGTGCTACGCGTATTTTAACATTCACGTGCAGGATAATGTAATAGTTGGACG
Source organism: Crematogaster levior (assembly GCA_901521435.1). Classification (NCBI taxonomy): domain Eukaryota; kingdom Metazoa; phylum Arthropoda; class Insecta; order Hymenoptera; family Formicidae; genus Crematogaster; species Crematogaster levior. The sequence goes on from CABEGB010001458.1 coordinate 535,738, forward strand.
TGATATAACTTTGCGCGACAATTCTACAGATATCCGAATACGGCGAACATTGTCTCGATAGCGAAATCGACTTTGGAAATATACGGCTACGCGGATACCAATACGACGAGACTATTGACTCCGTGTAACGGTCCGTTTCACGCGTATCTCCAATGAAATCACCCTCGTCGTACCCGCCTCCTCGTTCATTGAGTCCTTCACCGTGATAAGGACCGTGAATGGTGAATGGTAGCGCGCGGTGGGGTAAAACGACGAGTACCTTGTCGTCGCGAATGTGCTGAATCAGAAATAGAAATAAGTACGAAATCGTTATGAAAGCACTTGGCGGAGTTTGCTGGAAATAATAGAATGAAAATTCCTGCGATTGTGCATACATTCTTAGTTTCAGCCCTCGTTTTCGCACATCGTTGCTCTCGCGTTTTCTCAATTCTGGACGCGTAGCCATGAGGTACATTGCTTTCATAAGTTTCTCAACCCAAAGAGTATTGGATTTGATTCAAGTTTTTAGAGAGAAAGAGAGAGAAAAATCTGTTCTCTTCTATTCTTAGTTTAACCATTCTACTTTCGTATATTTTTAGATTCTAACCGTTTTGATTTCGAATCTCGTCCTACAAATTTTACTCTATGAATTTCCAATTCTCAGAATTATGTATATTTTTAATGTAATTTAAAAATAGTGAAAAGAGAGTCATCTTGTTACCCTTAATTATCGTCCTTAATTAAGTTAACATCTCGCGGAGCTATCGATCTTTTTGCTAAGCACGACGTAATTCGGGAGAGGGAGGGAAGTGAGAATCTGTAGTTCACCATGTACACATACACACACACACACACACACACACACAAAATGCGACCAAGTCCGTCAGGTAGCGATTGGACAATGACGTCTTCCAGAACAATTCATTGTTTCGAGGAATCTCGTGTTCGTTTACGAGCCGAGAGTCGGTAGTGTCCCCCCGAACGTCTCCTCTCCTTTTCCTCTCACCTCCCTCCTTCCCCTTATTTCCACCCCTTACGGTTCGTTGCCGAGGGCCGTCTCATTGAATACACGCGGGGACAATGTAGTCTGCACAATACTGGTGTCAGCCGGAAATGACGCTACGCGGAGGCACTACGCAAGCAAGCTCGAATTGGTGATGTTAATACACCCGACGACAAACACACACAGACATCCCTATCAGTTAAACGAGACGAAATTATTGGCAGTATACAATATGCGCCTTACTCCCGAAACCTGTGACAACAATCCTTTCGCATTTCAGTCTTGCCTTTCTTTGTTCTTTCAGAGAGTAAAATAATTTTTCAAATCAATGATTTACAGCAATTTATGGAATTAGTTGATCTTATAGTACACAAAAAAGTAAATTTTCTTATGTAATGTGTCCTATTGGACATTATTAAATAAATATTGTTCGATGAAATAAATCGCGAGTTTACGAGACATGAGTTTATTGTTCTCACTGAGTCGTGAAACATATCGCGCATTTGTTTCTCGCTACAAGTGGTACCGACCAATTCGCTTTCATCTGTGTATTCCTAGCGAGATCGTCGCCCTCGGTTCTCTCATATCGATCTCTTAGGTCAAGACAAACTAGCTGTCCTATCAAGATTTTAAGAAGTGAACGTCACGTCGAAGTGGGCCACGAAAACAAACCGGGGTCAACGCGAGATATACTCTCGCGCGCGGCAAACTGTTGCTACTTCTCTCCGGTAAGGAGATTCTTGCCAGTCGCTTTGTTTGCGATGGAGATACATCTGCGCGATCAGTGAAGCGGAAACGATTTCCGAGGGAACTGGCTGCGCTAGTCCAGCGATGTCAAGATGAAAAATAAGCGATGGTATAAGACAAGAAAATAAATGTATGATTTAAAACGCTCAAGATGATATTCCGTAAAAGATGATCGTTTCACGATGAAATAATAGCATGACAATAGCAAGAACTAAAAGAGAGGAAGGAAGGAGTATAAGATGATTATTCTACTACAACGTGCACGTACATTACACTTTTTTAATGTTTTTTATTTTAAACCACCAAAAATTAATTCACTTGTAACATTATATGACATATAATAATAATAATATTGAAGGGTTACAATTATATCATTGTTAATAATATTACGGTATAATATTAACACATTGATATTAACATTGACTGTAATATTAACATTATATTTATTGGCAAATAAAATCAAGAAAAGAAAGGGACATTCGGGTAGCTGAGAGGGCCGGCGGGAGAAGAAGAGCAAAGGTCGCAACGAGGCAGAGAAGAAACGATGTCTCTCGGGACACGATCGGGTGCCTCGAAGCAAACGATATTGCTCCTTCTCGGTGGAAGATGCTTCGGGGAGATGCTATACAACCCACCCTCTATCCCGACGGCTTCCGGTACGGACACGGGGGAAGCGGATAAAAAGATTACACGAGCAAATACGCTACCATGGTGAATCCACGGTCGGTCGAACGAACCAACGCAGGGGTAGATAGGAATCTTTCGCTTGCCTTTAAGCGTAAACAGGAAACGGAATTTCCAACGCTGCGATCGATCCAACGATCGGTCGATCGATCGATTGTTTGTTCGTTAATTCCTTCATTTTCGAATCGCAAAGCTTAGTACGTGCGACAAAGCTTTAGTCTGAAATAATAATACGAGCTTAATGATCCAATGTTGCGAGTTACTTGAAGCAGAAAAAAGCAGTAAAAAGACGAGAGAAGAAAAGGAACCTTTTTCAGAAGTTTTCTCTTCAAATCACACGCGTAGTAAACCAAGTAAGAAACAGCAACATTTACCGCGGTATGTGAAGGTAACTTTGGAACATGAAAAGATCTTGGTAAAGCCTCAATAATTGATACAAATAGATGCACAATAAAGCTACATTCTTCGCGGAAACGCCCCCTTTTTCAAGTACTCCATACATTTTGAACCAAATAAAAATAGCAAACATCTCATCACTGCTCCGGAAATTGCAGCTTCTTTATTCTCGGATGCGTTTCTCTTCTTTACTAAACGTTCATTTGTCATAGGAGATTTATAAACTTTATCTTCTTATATCTAGAAAGAGAGAGGAAGAACGAAAGAGAGAAAAAAGAGAAAGAGTTCAGCGATAGGTCTCTTATCAATAACGACGTCGTGTCGTGCGGAAACGTATAACTGGGCACAGTATTTTGATATTGCGAGCTCGGTTTACGTTCCATCCATTCGCCTGATGCGATTTTCCTCGATATATACAGTAAGATTCTCAAGGTATACATGTTACGCGTCTTTGTCACACACACATAGAATATCGGGAGAATCCTGGAAACGGGACAATTTCTTTACCGCCGCCGCGTTGACGTAAATTTTTAATATTTCACAGAGATTCTCGCTGGATACTATCAGAGCCGGCTGTGAGAGCGTAATAGTTTGATCTCTACATTGAAAGAGAAAGACAGAGGAGGACACGCTGTTGCGCTGTGTCTCGATAAATTTATTTCGCGACTAAGGGGAAAGGGAGCTCATATATTCTTACGGGATCAGAGGGACACCAACGGTACTGGCACAGTCCCACGGCATCCCATGAATCCTTAGGATTTATGAAAGGTCGTTCCCGTCTTACAGTCTTGCTTGTCGAGACGCAGGACATCGGCGATAATTGATCATGTTGTTTCTGCGCTGACCACTGAGTAGATTCGAGGAAATTCCGATTAATCATCACGATTGTTCTCGTTCTTTACAAGGTCAGAGAGAAATGATGGCACATTAGTTTTAATTACAATTGATTTTTTCTTAAATAAGAGTGTTATTGTATTTAAGTTGTTTTTAGGTAATTTATAAATGATTAAAAATAGTCTGGTTCTATTGTTTCAGAAATAGGAGTTATGAAATTATTAGAGCAAAAAATTTCACTATTTTCCACGGATTTCTATGGAAATTAAATAGTTTCGTCAATGTTACTTTCCAATATTTACTTGCGCGAAATTCTTTGGTACAGTCATACGATATCGTATAATCGTAATGAATTCTTTTCTCAGTGCATAAACTCTCGACGTTTTTTCCTACTTTGATTTTATTGCTCACTTTTTATATTTTTTGATGAACAATGTTTTTATCGTCAGATAAACGACAGCCGGGATTTACGTCAGTTCGAGAAGGTGTTTACGGCGATATTTTGCTATCATATGCGCGTACGTCAAGAAGACGTATCCTGATCCACTTTCGTAGCTCGACAACACAAAAAAAAGAGGAAAATATGTAGAGGGTAAGAGAAGGGGCGTTCCTTACGCTTTGCTTAATATGTATGCTTGAAGCTTTGGCAGGACGAGCGGGAGAAAAAGAAATATTATCTCAACATCGTCGTGTCAACGACCCAGACGCGCTTTCAGTAGTGAAGGAGGATCACGTTATAAGTTATAAATGTACGACTGCCAACCAGAATCGTGTCTCGCTTTATGATCAAAGCACCAAGTAAATAGTGCAGATTTCCCTATGAAAACGAACTCCATTATCGTTCAACCTGTACTTTGAGATATTTGCTGCAATTGAAACACGCACAAAGGATTTGTATTTCGAGCCGATTCTCGCATTCTTATTCTACAAAAAAGCTTAGAAAATATTAGCTCAATTGATGTAACATCTTTATTTTCCAAAACTAAATTTTTCTTATTGTTGCCAGTGAAATTTAACAATGTGAAACAACTTCTTGTTGATTAACTAGCAATCTTTCGTTAAATCACTACAACGTTTCGAGACTACTAACAATAAGATTCAAGTCCTTTTCAAGTAGAATGGTAACGAGAACATTGTGCGCTAATAAGATTGTGCCAACAACTCAAGTCGGACACTAAGATTTTTATTTTCGATAAATTAAAAATGTAAACAATGTAAATGGAAAGCTCTTCATAAATCTTTTTCACATTCTTTCTTTTGTTAATTGCTAAAATAATGATTATTTTAAAAATTTATTATTTTACATCTTTATTAAAATTTTTCACTTTAAATGTTTTATCTTAAATGACGAATAATAGGATACTACTATCTTAAGTATAATAAATCCCTTACATTTGCCATTATACGCCGTTGTTGCTTTCGACCGAAAAATTTGTCGAAACTTAACTTAAATATTCCGGTCACAATGATCAACCGTTCCAGTTTCGGCGATAAGGCAATAGTCCCGCGATCCTACGTTTGTGTGCAATGATCAGATCGAAGAGAAGATATCTCCCTGAGGACGTTTACATCGGAAAGCGACAAGCATCGTCGGCGACGGTGTTACTTCGGCGGTTGCGTCACCACGAGAGACAGGTAGATAGGTAAAGCCGCAGGAGCGACGAGTCTGGCACAGACAAGAAATACGTTGCGGGATGAGGGGGAAAGAGAGAGAGAGAGACTAAATGGGGTGCCAGGGGAGAATCGCATAGTGAGAAATATATGTGTACGAAGAACGCGAGGGAAGCAAAGACGGAGAGCAAGATATCGGTTATTCCCAGGTGCGCTCGTGTCGGATCTTGCCGGCGACATGAACGTCGGAATTCAGGAAGAGTTGGGACAGACGACGACTACGACGACGAGAGGTTTGGTATCGAATTTGCGTCGTATTTACCCGAGGAAGGCGTCCCGACGCCTTCTTCCGGCGCCTTCGACCTGCAGAGAAGGGTCCACACATTCTCCGCCCGGCGACAATCCGTTTTGCCAGACAGCCGCTGGGAAATCGCTGGAACAGCCGCCATTTATTACCGGTGCTTGCAGCTTGCACGCGGATATTTTATTGCGAACGATTAGGGAGAAATTAGGTTAATTCCCCGTAATTTGTGCGATTTCATAATTCATAAGTATTTGCGGTGATTTAAGCTATGCGGAAATGACTATTAATATACTAATTGTTAATGACTACTTTTATTGTTATCAGACTAGAAAAAATGACTCTTAGTTTTTTTTGTTCAGGCTCTAACATTTTTTTAGTTGTTAAAATTAAAATAATTTTGATATAAATTCTATATGAAATAGGATCCTCTTTCGTCTTACAATTATTAATTCTTCATAGATAGTATCGTCACAAAAGGAAAAAATAATTGTATTTGACTTTGGTACGATGCTATTCTTTTCGAATCTTATATCTGTAATCGTGGTAATTACTGAAATGTGCATTGTGTCTTACACGAATAGACTGATAGTTTCAGTCGCAGGTAATTGCGCCATTGAGATTTTTCTTACTCTACTTTTCTTCTCTACAAGATTTTCCTCTCCCTGTTTTTGGCCCTACATACGATGTCGTGTTTCGTCGACATCAACTCTCGTCGTCGGATACATCGCGGCTGGCCCTGAATTTAAAGTTACGCCACTGGCCGTCCGGTTAGGGGAAGTGGTCGGCGAGTAGACGAGGGAAGAACGGTTGGATAGGTGGATAGACGAGGGAAGAACGGGGATAGGTGGATGGGAGAGCAGGAGGTAACGGTTGGAAAGAGAAGTAATGAGAGAGAGTCCGAGAGGGGTAGAGTGACAGGAAAGGGGTGGGTCGTTCGAGAGGGCAAGGCGAAACCGTGAACCATCGACCCGAGAGTTGGACGAGCTCTCGGACTCGTTATACACTCTCTCTAGCTCTCTTGTAGCAGGATGCATCTCCGTGCAGTTACAGGGGTGAGATGCAAGCGAGAGACAAAGGGAGATGGAAGGGCCACGTTCATCGCAGGGGCGCAGCCTGTGCGGCGAGTGCCATGCGGGACCGCCCCCGCGATGGACGCTGAATCAGTTGCAGTTGCAACGACACGCAGTATACGCACGTGATGCTAGGTGGTCTATAAACAGTGGCTGCGAGTCCGAATTTAAAATTAAAATACACAATGCCCGCGTATTGTCGTGCAACAGAATTTTAGATGAGCATAACGCGAATGCATTGTATCGTAAATTATTAGAATTTATTACCAATACGTGTATATCAGTGGTCATACACATAGTCACACACACACACACGCACGCACATATATGTGTGTGCATATGTATGTATGTCACAGTAGTTTATACATTGACCTATTTATTTCTCCATACGGCATGATAATATGATACATGTAAATGGGGAACTTTTTCTCTCTTTCTCGCTCTTTCTCTCTCTTTCTTCTTTCACAATATATCTACATAATCAATAATTAATCAAGTTTGAAAGTATATGTTATAATTTGAGTTGCTATAATTTTTAATAAACAATTTAAATTTTTTTCAACGTACTTGTCTTCTGAAAAGTATAACATTAACGTCTTTTACTTGGAATTAAGATGTTTTGCTCTCGGTAGTGTCATCAAATGGAAAAGTCTTGTAGACTCAAGCGAATTTACGTTATACGTCGTTAATAGGTGAAATAATGACAGAGCGACGGCGAGGTCGCTTTCAGTTTTAGCAATCCCAGGGGTAGTGGCCGTGCGCGCGGCAGCTTCCAGCGAGTTTCATAATGAAAGATTCAACGGGCGAGAGGAGCGCGCAGAGAGAAGCTCAGACACCAGGAGCGATATATCGCTGCAGGGTCGCGTTTCGTCCAATTTACGATTTCGAGGTGAGTGGCGGGATGCGCGCGACTCAAAGAGTTGCTGAAGTGACGTGGACAGGGAATGGAGGAAGAGAAGGAGACGGTGGAGATCCGGGAAGGAGAGCGGAGAGAAACTGTTTTTCGTATTTTATCAAAAGCATCGTCCATTTTTCAAGCCTGGCTCTGTGAGAGCGGTCGTAGCCGCATCGTCGTAGTGCATCGCTCTCGGCAGTGGCGGTATGAATATTAAATGATGAAGGCGAAGCTCGCCGAGGCAAGGAAGGAGCGAAGCAAGGCAAAAGAAAGGCTTAGAGAGGATAGCAATGAGCGTCATCTTTTGTAATAGAAAAAAATTTCGAAACAATTTTGGCTTCGACTCTTTCGAGCTTAATTGATTTTCGAAGTTGAACGTTATTTTTCGTATTTTTTCTTAAACTGCAGATTTAAAAATGCGTGAATTTATTTGCAGTAACAACAATTCTATCTTGTACATGAGTATCGAATTTATAATGTAATTGAATTTAATGAAAAGGAGATATTTCTGGAAATCTTTATTTTAGATTTATATTATAAGTATATCGGTTTCGATAGCTAATCGTAAATTTACCTTATGAAGAAGAAACGAAGATTATTAAAATATTTTCCTATAACTGAAGAAAGAATGCAATTTGCCACACTTATATAGGTTTTCGCTTTACAATCGTGACTTTGAAATAGCCCAGGAACGCATGGCGCGCATCGTTCGGAGAGCATAAAACTCGTATTTTTTCGATGAACAAGGAATTACTTCCCTACCTCACTCGTTCTCCTTCTTGGAGAAACGGTAAGGGAGAGAGGGAGAGGGAGTTAATGGATATCGAACGACTTCGTCTTCCTTGATCGTTGCTCCTTCTCTAACAGAGGAGGCTGTCAAAGGAGGAGGACGCGTGTGAGAGGACTGATAGACTGATTTATCCCCATCGCTGATAATGGTAGCAGTACGTGCGAATCGCGATAAGGACCCATTCTCATGCGATGTTGAGCATCACAACGCGTGTGACGGTGTGATGCTCAATATTTTCAATGTCACCGTATTTGTACTTAGCGATCAGTGTCATGACTTTCAATTTTCAAAGAAACAATCAATAATTTCGAGGTAGAACGAAAGTTTACTTGTAGAAAACTTTTATCTGCAAACAGCGGAACATCTCGATTTTCTAGGTCGACGTCGCGAAATGCATACTATTTTTTTTTAGAAAAACAATATAATACATTATGCTTTTCTGTAATAAAATTTTGCTTTTTATTTGTGTTAATAGCTTCTGTTTTTTATTATACTTATTTAATGAGAGAAGCACAAAGAGTAATTTTAATACAACACGCTGTTGTGCAAACGACCGTTTATTTTAAAAAAAATGTCGTATTTTTCCTTGAGATTACCGAATAAGTGTTTTAATACATAGAATGGAATCTGTATAGTGTATACAGATTCCATTTGTTATACATAAAATGTCAGATTACACAACAGATTACATGACAGTTTTGAATTTAATTTGTTATTTCTAAGCCTGTGATATATAAAGGACATTTAAAGATAGAACATGTATGAGGATGAATTCTAGGCTAATCCCAAAGACATATTTACTTTTGAGATATAACGGATTATAGAACACACATTTACAATATGACCACGATTTTGTTTCGCCATTACATTCGCACGGATTATGGTCATAAATATTGCAAAATGTGTGTGTGTGTGTGTGTAAAACTTGGTCGTTGCATTTTCAAATAAATATTTCTAACTGCATTCACAAAAGGGCTGTCCAATTTAACACTTTACTTTTCAAATTGAAGGGAACAGTGTACAGGATCTCGGTAGGCAACGTTTCAACGTTATTTCCATGGATAATAGGATCCTTAAAGGGATCCTCTTTCAACGTTATTCCAGACGCTTGCGAGTTTCTCTAAATGACATTAAAGCCGCGAATTTCAATTTCGCTGTAGGAAAATCACTCTAATCAGTTTCCCGGTGAGAGAATCGATAACTTCTAACATCAATTTCCCCCGTAATTCCGTCGAGATCTTATAATAATGCCACTTAATCATCCTCTCTCTCTCTCTCTCTCTCTCTCTCTCTTTCTTTCTCTCTTTCTCTCTACTTTTCAATCCACTCATAATTGCTAATCAGAAAAAAGTGCAGATATCTAAAATAATTTTAAGATTTTCTTGTCATGCTATAAAGTGTTTACTGCGATATCCAGTATTGAGATTCAAAAGTTATGAAATCGAATTCTGCAAGACAATTACTCTTCGTTAATTCTGAGTCATTTTACATATTGCTATCTTGGCATCAATTATATAGTTTTTTTGGAGTTATCGAAAAATTTTTAAATATTTTTACGTCACATCGACATGATTATTTAACCGGGCAGTTAGCTGATCGGCTGCCGGTATTTCCAATTCTCGATTGAACGCGCGTGGATAGATGACACGTCCATTCAATGGCGCGATTAAAGTACCCCTACGGCGTTAGCGCATGCTGTACAACTAAACGTATGTAAATACGTTTATTCTGGAATAATTCAGCAGTTAACGGTGTAACACTCGACGTACGCGTAGGCTAATGTCGCCGCTAAAGGGAGTCACTAAATAGCGCGCATACATATTAAATTTATCTATTTAAAACCGCTCGCGCGAGTCACATCGATGACACCACAGTCATTTCTGCTGTGAATAAAAAATAAGTTAATTGGCGTTGTGCCAAGTGAGAAAAACTTTTGTGGAAAATTTGCATGTTTTATAGTTATCTAAATTTGGCACCGCGCTCCGTGTTATTACTTTACTGTTTACAGAAACGTTGAACGTGAAGATAACTGATAACAGAGCTTTCAAGTACATTACAGCGTTCTAGTGCGGATGCTTTTCATTCCGCATGCGTACCCGCGCCTTCCTTGAAACTCGCCCGATATCACGGTCGAACGATGCCGTTACTAGTATAATGGATTCATTGCCATGCAAATTTGCCTGCGTTATGTGCGTTACATCTTAACTATACTCGCATACTCGCGATCGCGGAAAATTTCATTGGCTCGTGACTGAAATCGGGGCTTTCAACTTCAGCAAAATAGAACAGAACACGATGAGCACAAGTATGATCCGTTTCATTATCACTTTACTTTAATTCCTTTAAATTTATTTTAATTTGCGATAGTACGCACTTTAAGGAAACACTGTGCAAACAAACATTTCACATTGTTGGTCCACACGATTGTTTCGTGGGTAAAAATATCTTTCCTCTTCATGTCTTCTTTATATGCCTAAATCGCATGTTTTAATGGGTCTATTGAGAAACGCGTCCTTAAACATGCAGGAGGTACGTGTACACGTCTTTTGTCATGTCGAAAGTTCCGATGAAAAGCAATCTCGATGAACGAAGGTAAACGGTCGGTCCCACTCGTAATGCCAATTGACGCGCTCGTTTAAAGACGCGGAGGGTTTAAAGAGGATTTCGATCGATGATCCGTCGCGGGGGAAGAAGTTTGGTTCCGAGTTCTCTCGATGGTGCCGGGGGTGTTCCGACAGTGCGTAAAACCGCTTTAATTTACGATCGCATATAAATCGCAGTATAAATTCAGAACTCGACCCATCGGTTTTTGTTTGAGCACGTATGAAAAACCGTCGTTTTTTGTTTGCAGCACGATTCGCTCGGACTTCGAATTGATTTTCAGGATTTTGCAGAAATTTGAATTGTGGGAGCTTGTATTTACGGAAAAATAATATATATGTATGTGTATATATATATATATATATATATATATACATATATACTTTAAATATATGTATGTTTTTGGTGATTTTGATTTTCAATTACTTCGGAAATACCGATATCGTGAAGTAGACGATACAAAATATGACACGATATGGTCAGATATGAACAAAAAAGCTGCATTTCTATTTGCATATGTTTTTTCATATGTAAATAAATAAATAAAGATATTGATTAGATATGAACAAAGAAGCTGCATTTTTATTTTTGTATGTACGTACATGTATACATACGTACATGTATAATTGTATACATCATTAATTTAAGGGAAGATTATTTATGGAAGGCATATACAAAATAATGTACATATAATTATACAGAAAGAAGGAAAAAAATTATTTTTTAAAAATACTTAATCACTAGAAATGCATTTTACGAAAAGTTTCATGTCAATATTGATCTTGTAAATCGAGCGAAAGCTTGTATCTGTTTATTTTCAATTGCCGCAAGTTTGTTGCGGATGTTTAAGTACACTACGAAAGGTATCCGAACGTGATCCCAAAAGTTTGATTGTAATAAAGCTGCAGGTTCACGATTTCGTTCGAGTTGCGACTGTCTAGCTCGTTTCCTTCACACTTTCACAGTAATCTGCAAGCGCTTATTCCCAGACAATCGGGAGAATGTTGAAAGACGAGTTATTAAATTTGCGTTGTCGACCACCACCGACGATTATTTCCGAGCTCTCTTCGTGTTTGCGAGTGTCATCGAGCAAACGATCAAGCGGAGGGAAGAAACGAACAGGGAAGGGGGAGGGTGGGTAATAAAGAAAACCAGTGGTGGCGTCATGTCGTACAAGGGAGAGATGTGAAGGGAGGGAGGGCGAATTGTGGAGGGAGACGATTTCATTATGACGGAACAAAATCCTCTCAAAGTGAATCTCACGGGAAAGAAGAAGAGTAAGAGTATAGCTGACTATAGTTCGCGAGCACAGTCTGAAATAATCCACCGACGACGACAGAGTAATTTCAATTGTAAATGTTCACGTAAAACTTTGGAGCTAAGAAACGGCCAGCGTTGAATTCCCGCGCTGGACTATGCGGCATGACGTATCTTAATCGCTTTTTCACTCAGCTCGCGGTAATTCGAACCGAACACGCTGTTTCCGACATTTGCGCTGCTAAGTAAATCCTCATTTTCTGTCCCTTGGTATATCATTTACCACTTTCCGTTGCCAAGGATTAAATAATGATATTAACAATTTTTTGTTGACGAATTAACAGCATCGAGCAAATTATCACGAATTCATGTAAAAAGTTATAATATTATATGTACATATTGATATTACATAACATTGTACATTAAATATTATATATATTACATTACATGTGTGTGTGTATACACATGTATATCGTGTGTGCACACGTGTAATATTATAACGTGTGTAATATTATAACTTTTTATATAATGTTATAATTTTATACACATATTTATTTCTGATCAATTTGTTATTTTAATGCTATAAAAATATTGTTCGATTATAATAAGTGATGATAATATATAAGATATCATTGTTATTTAAGAAAATGACAATCGAGTAGTATGAAAAATGTCAAGCAAAAAATTGTGGTATTTCCTTTTTAACCTGAGCATTCTTATTCACAATGCGTGCGATTGGCAGATTACATACGGATCGCATACATCCATCACGTATATATGTGTCATTATTTCCGCCTATATCGGTCACTAAGGCCCTTCTTCGCGCTTCTGACATTCCAATAACGTGTACGAGATCGCAAAACGTAAGCGGCAACCGTGAGATTGAAAGCTCTGCTCGATCCTCATCCTTTAAGGTGAACGTGGGTATCAAGAAGTATGAAAGGTAAAAGAAAACGAGAGAGAGAGAAAGAAGATAAAAGAAGAAAGGGAGAGAGAAGCAACACACTCGAATAGGATGAACATCATAAGTCGTAGAGAAACCGGAGGGGGATAGTTAAAAGTTTTTTCGAGCCCTCTCTTCTCCCTTCAAGCCTTCTCCTCGCTCTTCGTCACTTCGATCTAGCCTCGTGTGGCGCCGGTCTCACGGCAATACGAATCAGTTTCCTCGAGTTTATATTCATAACGAATAAATTATTCAGCCCGGTGCCGGGATTCGAGCCCATCGGGATGCGTAGGCCCGTCACGTCGGCCCGTATTATCCACCTAATCGGAGAACGTGCCGGCGAAAAAGCTTCACGTCTCTTTCAGTTCGCGGACATTCACTCGTCGATCGATATAACCAGCTCGGATTTCGATGGTCATTTTTGTCATCGCTCTACAAGCGAAATCAAAGTTAAATAAGAAGTTTTCACATACGTCAGTTCCGTGTGGTAGAACCTAATGTAACTTTATATATAAATATTTAATTATCTCTATGTAATGGACCTTGTTAGTTCTTTCATTATCGAGGAATAATTTTATTTCAGAGAAGTAAAGACAAAATTGTCTACTTAGCATGAAGATATTGAGAAAATATGAATTTATATCTTTCTTGATAGCGGAAGTAAACCATTAATTTCCATTTCGTTTTCATTCTTTACGTATGATACATGAGGTGTTCATTTTTTTTACGTACTGTTACATTATTTTGTATTTTTAAAATTACAATTTTTCTCATTTTTACGAAATGCAAAGGATTAATGGGAGCATTTAGAACGAATGCTGAAAAATATCAGCTTTAGATTGAATAGCAGTGCAGTGGAAAATTCACGGGTTGTCGCAGGCATGCCTTTCCGGTGTTCCCGAGTGAGAAATAATTAGCAGGTTTCATCACCCAGCACGTATGTCCGTCCGCGCGTTGTAGCGACCGCGCTTTGAATACGTCACCTCGGAAGCGAATATCGCACGTTTATTGCAACGCCGAAAAGTACGATCTACCGTACGAGCCATGTTAAAAGCGCAATAGTAGCTGCGAATTTCTAAAATGCTGAAATTGCATTGATATTTAATTATTTTGTCGAAAACTTACGGTAATTAAAGAGTGACTCGCTATATACTATAATTAATTTCATTTTTACCTTAATATTTCATTTACATTTAATAAATCAGATCTAGTTCAATATAACATAGAAGAAAGAATTCCAAGTTTTAAAATCAAGAAAATGCTAAATGGAAATTTTTCAACAAAGAAGTTTTTTGTTGAATTTTTTGGTGATTGATCTTTTGAAACTTTTGATTTATTATTAAAAAAGTATATCTCGTTGAACTTTGAAAGTTTATAAAGATTGATGTTTTCGTCTCGTCTACTCAAACTTTCGCAACTTCACTTTCTACATTTCAACATCTATTATCCGGTCGTTTCTGCATTCTTAATTATATCGAGTTTCCGACCTGCTTCGTAGTTTTGTAGTTTCTGTTGCAAATATCGAATATATATATATATATATATATATTAGAAGATGTATTGTTGTATTCAGTATTAAAGAGAAACGCGAAGTTGATTGCGACTCACGTATCTCTGATTTTGCGAAATTCCAATTCTGCTAGTCGATGAAAATTTATAGATTTATCCTATTATTAGAAAATATGGTATATCCCACAATTTCGGCTGCGTGAGGAGAATAAAAATGAAAAGGATAAAAAAAGATAGAAATCATTATCTGATATAAGCAAGGGAGAGGAGCCTCTTATTAAGGGTAGGTTTTCCGCTCGCCTGAGAGCGCTTAAATTTCAGAACGTCGTTCTACGAAACACGGGCGACATCGTTAAGGCACGGCCGTCGAGATTAAAGGCTTTCCCGGATTCGAGAGATTTCAAGTCCGGGATTGTCCGCAATTAGTGCGGAACGAGGGGGTAAAGCAGCGACGGCGGCAGCGGCGGTAGCGACAACGACGACGAGCTCCTTCAGGAAACTACATAAAGCCTTCCTACGCGGAGGCGAAAGAAAGTAGAAATGTTAACGAGAAGAATCTTAAGATGCGTTGTGATCATTATCGACCCTTCTTCTTTTCTACAGATCGTCGGTTGTCTGAAAGATGATTGCATTTGCCGCCAGACAAACGTACAGCAGGAAAACGTCGAGCGGCTCGTAATTGATAGTTCTTCCTTGTACACGTCTTGCGTTTATCGTCTTTATGTATCATTAAGGAAGTATTATTAAGGAGACAGACGGTACAGTTGACTTTCGCGATTAATTAACGTCCGTAAGCGAGATAAATGAGAACGTAGAGATCAGAGCTTTTTATTAATATATACTCTCATAATGCGATTTTTCATTGACCAAAATAATTTCGAATACGCTCATATCCGATTTAATGATCGATATCAACAACGTGAATAATTTCGGCTGCAACATATGTTTCTCTTTCCCATATTGTGGTATTAAATAAGGCAAGTTTCAATTTACAGTAATGCTGTAAATGTATGGATTTTAATGTATAAACAACATATATGATAAATGGATATTGAGAAATTATTTGTGCATGTTGTTGTCAAATATTCATGTTTTTCAACACTGAGAGAGTCACTATACTTGTAACAGAATTTTTTGTATTCATTATTGTTATATCCATCAGTTATTTTTTTTATTCGTTTTATTTAAAAGGACATGCGCAATAATTACTTTGAACACCGTATCTCACTCCGTCGAGATTCAAAAAACATGTAAAAATGCAGAAAAGTTAATTTAGAAAAAAAAAGTTTATATCTATATAATATTATTATATATATATATATATATATATATATATATATATATATATATATATATAATATATAATAATATATATAATATTATTATATATATATATTAATATATATAATAATATTATATATATTAAATGTTGATATTAAAAATGTTTACAATAGAAAATTATCATTGAATTGACGTTGTTTTGGATAAATTTTTTCCCTTGTGATATTTTTCCACTAAGTCGCGTATCTAATTAGCGTCTCGTAAATACTTCACAAAATTTTACATCCGTGAGTTTTGCTAAGTTTCTTTACGCTCGAAGGAATGTATTAGTGTGCTTGCTTCGCGAATTAGATTTCCGTAAGCGTTCGTGTGCTTGCACACTCTTGCGCCCCGTTCTATCTCGTTTCCAGCGAAACTTTTCGAAACACATCGCGACTATAGACCATAGACTATATGGGAGAACACGCGCGCACGTCGTGTCACACGCGCGTTTACACGCGCAGGAAGTTGGACAGCTGCGCTGAAATTGTTTCTACGGGAAAATAGTATGGACGTGCGGTAACCGGCGTCGCGATAGCGCGCACGGATGTTCCGCCGCGACGCAAAACTTTCGCACGAGCAAATTTACACTTCGATCGCTTCAATTACACGCTGCGACGTCGCAGCCGCGATATCACGCTGCGAATAGGTTTTTTTTTTTTATAATGCACCCTTTCCGCATCTAGGACACGTTACTGTACATGCAGTGCAAATCGTAAGAGGATCGAAACGAGAGATTGTGACTCGCTTGTAAGCTCGATCGGGTTAACATACAGATATCGATCTTTAAAGTTCATCGTATTCGAGACGAGATGTGACGAACGAAATCGCGTCACGAAATCTGAGAACGGTATGCGAAATTTCTGGCACGCATTATTCGGGAGTCACGTGTGCGGTGAATCGTAAAGTCAAAATGAAAATTTTGCTCACACTAAACGTGGAACTCCGACATTTACGGTATTTGAGATATGAGATACTTGAAAGTTCTTTTTTTTTCTAATAAAGCGACGCAACTTCGCAATGGCAGGGAAGCGTTTTCTGCCTCTGTAAAATTTTGTCATAAAATTTTTATTTAACGACAATTTTGTTACATTTATTTCGCTATTTATTCAATTTAATGATTCTAAATAAGCGCCGATTTTATTGAAAAGCCGTTGAAATAGGCGAGAATTTAGCGGAGATAATGATCCAGTCATCAAGCGGGATCAATGCACATTTCCGATCGAGTGTAACAAAGCGGAGAATAAGTTCCTCGGTGATGTCGTGAAAAAGGCAAAATCCCTGGCTCAGCATGCACATAATATAATTCGATATTCTGTAGGAATGAAAAAGTTGGAACGAGCGATCGTTTAAATTCACTCTCTTCCCTTTGAGCGTCAGTCGCACCGGTAACGTCACTTTCGGTTAACTAAACTTTCGCTTCCAGTTTATATCATAGGTAGAACTTCTACCCGAAAAAAGGAGCGAAACGAAAAGTCCATTAATTTAAGTTTGATTTGAACTAGTAACACGCGAGTATCAGTCTAATGGGTCCTTTTTACGATGCCACTGTCGGCTTTCTTCATTTTATTCACTGTAGAGGAATCGATCCGTAACGAGAGACTTGCGATAATAAAAAGAGGCGTTAGAGGAGGATTTACCTGCGAAGATTAGGCAGCGGGCCAGCATCCTTCGATCTTGTGGTCGAATCTCACGTTCGACCGAGCTCGGCGCTCAGTTGTCAGAGAAGAACGATGACGCACGTCCGTTTCAGCGTCACCTTGATCCTCGTGCTCTGCCGCGGTGCCGTCGGGTTGCCGGATCGTCGCCGCCGCCGTCGTTGTCCTCGCCGTTGTTATCGTCGTCCTCGTCGTCGATGACGCACGGCGCAGGGACCCGGTGGCGATGGTGCAGGACGACGAGAACGAGCGGCGTGTTGTCGCGGTGTCGACGGCGATGCTGCTGCGAGTGCACGCGGTGCATACGCGGCGCGCGGCCGATCTAAAAGCCGGCGACGTTTAGATATCGCGCGGCGAAATTGCGACGAGGGTGGCGACGCAGGTCCGGGACAACGAGGACGCGAGGGGGAGGTGAGGAGGATAAGTATATCCGAGAGCGGAAGAGGTCCGGCGGAAAATGCGACGCGCGTCTACTACCCTCGCGATGAGAGTCTTTGGCCTCCGGCACCGCCGGCCACGACTGATCGTGCCGGGTAATCCCCCGCGAATGTCGGGGCGCATGCGTGCCACCCTTTCTCTCTCTACATCCCCTTGGTTGGGCGCGGGGTGGCTGCCCCTCTTCACGGAGTTTCTCTCGCGCGAGCGCTGGCTTCCGCTGAGAGGGTGTTGGGCGATGGGTGGTAGGTAGCTGGTGGTACAGGTGCTAGAACGGAGGGAAGAGAGGATACACTCCCGCACACGCACGATGAGATAGCGCTCTCAAATAGCAGACGTGATTTAGCCATTTACCGGCGCTGGTGCTTAGGAAATATTAAACGGTAAAAGCGGTGCATCATTTTTTATTACTGCAAGTACCAGGAAGCGACTATATCAGTATAGCATCTAAAGTCGCGCGGTTAGAAATAGTTATCTCCAATTAATTATCGCTTATTAGATCGTAACCGTAAGTGGAAAGAAATGTGACTGTAGGAAATTTTATTTTATTATCTATGATTTATTAGATTTCCTCTTATCTATCTACGAGAGATTCTGTATTATGACTTCCGCTCTCTGAAATCCACTCACTCTCGCGGGCTGATTTCCGTTGAGAGGTTGGTAGATAGATAGGTAGATAAGTACAGGTGCTACGAAGAACGGAAGGCAATGCGCATTCGTAGACACGGAGCCTTGCACGGAGCTCATCGCTTCGAGGAGATAACTTTCTCCAATACTATATACGAGATTTAACCGTTCATTGGAATGGCACTTCGTACAGTAAGTAGTGCAAAGAAGTGTTTCTAAGAGATAGCGATAATTTTCTTGTTGCAAATAGCCCTCGGACCTGTTACGTCAACAGCAAATTGCGGCTGTCCGTTATCTCTGATTAGCTGTCATTTTCTAGATTCTAACTATTACCGATCTGTTTGTAGTGTAATAGACATCTGCTGCTTCGTTATACTGTACTTATTGTTAGTTTATTAGTACCCTAGACATACGATGAGAAAGTAAATACTCTTGTTATATAAAAATAAATACTAAAATTTGATTTCAGGTTATTTCCAAAACTGAAGAGTAGTAAAAAAAATATTTGAGTTTGAGTATTTTGGTAATACACGGCGCAAAATTAGCTATATTTTATTTGTTAGAAGAAAGATGACATCGAATATAAAAAAAAAGCAGTTCTTTCGGATACGGACAATCGACAGGAACATGAAAGAATAATGAAAATGTACTGATGTTTATCTACATAGCTGGAGATAAAACAGTAGTGCTTTATTTTTACATATCGAAAAGTGTGAATAGTTTAATAATAGCTTTCCAATTATTTCTGATGGTCGTCCTCTGGTAACGATTGTTTGTTCTCGTCATGGATTCCTCATCAGGATTGCAATGTGAGAAGAAAGTAATAGAAGAACCGTCCTATAAGAAAAAAAGTCACAAAGGGGCTGCGTGCCCACAACGTTCTCAAAGTTCTCGTCTTTCCTAATGCAAGGACATGTATATCTTTCCCAATGAAAGATTATATCTTATCATCTTAATTACTGATTCTAAAGGAAATCTGTGCACAACTTTGTACGCTTCTATGCAACTATGTAATTCTCCCACTGAGATATGTAACTCTCCCACTGAGAGTCCTTACGAATCGATGAATTTTATACAAAGGTCACTACTCAACTGCGACATACGTTGAATTTGATGCAAGACTTCAGGCGGCGTCACTCACGCTCAAGGCGTGCTATAGCGCCTCTGTGGCTTTGTTTAGCAATTAATCTAGTCATATATATATATAACTTTGCCGATTCTCTTTCAAACACTATTATATATTAAATACACTTGTGTAGCAAATACGAATAGAAATAAACCTATACAGAAATAATCTTAAAATTGAATAATCAGAGAACAACAATCAACAAATTTAAAATCTTTCTTTCGACTTCAGTAAATATTTTTTGATCTCATTTATACCTCGATATCTAGACCGATTTCTGTAAATAGAATTTATTTATATTTCCGTAAAACAATCGACATAATAGAAAAATCATGCACATCGAATTCTTGCGAAGGACAAGTATTATAAATACTTGCAGGCAACAAAATCTCAAGGATAAACGGCCGCGTTCTTTAGCCACCACCGTCGCATTCGTCAGGATGAATCTTGTATCACAGAAGGACAGGATGGTAGACGGAGGATAAGGCACAGATATCACAAAGAACGAAACCGCCGTACACGCGAAGCCGTCGGCGGTATTATCCCGCGTATAATAATACCTGCGCGCGTACATAAATTATCCGCGAAACCGCCGGGGCCTATGTTTCCGACTGCAGTGTGTTATATTTCCTGCCGCCGCAGAACAAACGCAAGCCACGTCTTGCAACGGTGCGCGTCTGCGAATCGTCACTTTAATTAATTAGCCGTCTATTTCTTGCCGCAATATATAATTTATCACGAGATGTATTTAATTTCTTTCCTCTTTCTGAGACGGCGCGTGCGCGGCCTCTCGCCACGCTCTCGAAAAACGTCAGGAACATTTTTCACACTCTTTATATTTCTCATATCATCCTTCTAATATGCAAATGAATTTTTACTACACTTCACTCCGGCCGCGCTATTAATCGTTAGTCCCTCGTACCTCTACCTTCATAATTATATTTTTCGTCGCAGTTTTCTCCCTTCGATTTATTTTAAGCCAAATCTTTTTGACGCTCATCAAATTGCGTCACATTGCGTTTCCATTCTGTGGATGTTGAAAAGGACATCTTGACGTTTTCTTTCGGAGATTGCACCTCGCTCATTCCAGTCTGCTTCCTGGAAGGAGGAGACTGTGCGATCGATCGCGGTGTTTAATTATCCGGCGCGTTTTACGGTCCGGAGAACTTTTCGCTACGCGTCTCGCATCACGTTGATCACTGACTGGTGGGAGCACTTATCTGTTGTCGTGCACGCAGAAACGTTCGTGCAATAGAAGACTGTCATCGTCGATGGTGTAACGTCGCGTGCAATAAAGCTCCGGCAAACGCGAAGGGACACGGTCGTGAAGGTGACAAGGGGATGAGGCGACCGAAAGTTTCCATGTTAAGCGACGAAGTGCTCGCAAAACAGGTTCGAATCATAAAAGGTAAAGTTATAAGCGAGCGAAACCGGAAGCACGGGGGAGGAAGACTAGCGGCTGAAATTTTCGTATGAATTATTGGTAATTGATATAATGTGCTAGAGCAAAAATACCTCGCGCGGATATTGATATTGAAGGAGCGTTTGTTACGAATAATTTTCTCGTGTCTCAAACATATTTTTTTATTTACATATTGTAATTACGCATTATATCTCGTCGCTCATCGTCATTATTCAATTATATATCGTTATTCGTCAATCATTTATTGTTATTAATAATTAATATGTCATAAATATGCCATTCGGTAATAGTGTATCACATTAGCCATTAAATCTTAATGCTATATCATTGCGTAATACTTTTAATGTTCAATTTGGACACAGACTTGATTAATTGGAATCTGATTTCATGTATTATATATTTTAATGTAACCGTGTGGCGAAAGTAATTACTTTCGCCATAAATAAAAATATATATAATATTTTTATTTATCAAGAGACGAATTATTCGACAATGTATCTTGACGGGGTTCGTTCGCCCGTGCAGCTATTTATTCGAGCCCATTCACTTCAGAGGATTTGTTTCGCTGCCAGGGCGAACGTTTAGCGCGAGGTCGCGGAGTGTACGGAGTTTAGTATAATAGTATCGGTGAAGCGAAACTCGAGCCATTCTCTCGTTCGTTTTCGGCCATGTACGAGAGCGAGACAGATCAACAAGGACAAGAGGTACAACAGTAGAGTAAAAGAGCGATGAGGTAGGTAAGGGAATGCACGAAGCTTGGGTGCAGTGGCAACTCGGTGCAACTGAGGCGGAGGGATGCGACGACTGTGTCCGAGCACGTCGTTAAAACCCGACCCGGGGCTACGATTGTCGTCGTCCTCGTCGTCTACCGAGTATACACTCTCCGTTTCTCCCTGTTTGCACTTTCTTTCTCTCTCTCTCTCTCTATCATTCACATCCCTCGACTAACTCTCTTCTTTGTCCAACAGCGCGTTGATCTATCGCTCTACCAGGCTTGCTCGTTCGACTATTGTTTCGTCAAGTGCGACGTAAAAGACTCGAAGATCATACCCCCGTCCGCCTGGTCTCCATTGTAACGGCTATTAAAGCTGTTGTCTTAAATCCCTTCCTTTCCCTCCCTCCATGCCATGCTATATAATCTGTCTCTTTCTCCCTTCGTCTGCTGCTCATCGTCGAAACCCGGCTACCACCCTATCTCTCCTCCCTTTCGAGTCTCTTTGTCGCGAAGAGGTAAGTGCAGTTTGCGCAAATTCAAATTTATCCCCGGGTCACGTTCCCTCGAGGAGCGAATTAAGGACCTGGGCATGGAGCCGTCAGGAAGCACGCGTCGCTACTTAATCCTATCCGTAGCCCGTCTGCGCGGCGGACTGTTGCGGTTCGCAACCGACGCGAACTGGTTCCCGTGCGAATTGCGCGTTTTGCTTTTTTATTTCCGTCGCAAGATTTTGCGGAAACTTACACCTCGCCGCGATCTTAAACATCGAGCGGACATAGCTGTAACTTTTCCTTTCATGTTGCCCTCTTTAATCCGAAAAACTCGATGAAGCTTATTCTAGTGATCAAAAATTGAAAAATTAATAGAAATTAAAGACTCATTACATTTTGTTAAATTTTATCTCTTATATGTCTTGTTTTTTCTATGATAGTACAATCCTTCTTCTTGTTTCTTAATTGTAGAATTTTAACAGAGC
Source organism: Crematogaster levior (assembly GCA_901521435.1). Taxonomy (NCBI): domain Eukaryota; kingdom Metazoa; phylum Arthropoda; class Insecta; order Hymenoptera; family Formicidae; genus Crematogaster; species Crematogaster levior. The sequence goes on from CABEGB010001458.1 coordinate 558,641, forward strand.
TTTTATCCGCGCGTAAAGCTTTTTCTTCTAACTGTGACCACTTCCGACAGTTTATCGCTCTTTCGACTTTATCGTCGTTGCATTCTTCGATCTTAAGTGCGAGACATAGCCGCATTCGTGGCATTTTCTCGTAGAGATTCACGGAAACTGGCTTGAAGGGAGACAGAGAGGCGGCGAGTCCCGTCGCAAATTGGTTGGGTAATCGATGCCGGTCTTGGCATTCCATTCGTAGGTCAGACGTGTACCGTTTAATTAGAATACCCCGTTCTATCGCGTTAAATACCAGGTCGTACCGGAAGGACCGACTCAGATTTTTGTAATTTCATGCCTCTCACTCAGATTCTTGATATTCAGAGGATCTCGGCATTAAACTCGGTATGCCCCTGGCGCAAAGATAAAAGATTAAATGTACCTTTTAAATACTTCGCGCATTTAAATTGTTGCAAAAAAATTGCGCAAATGTTCCCGAGCATGTTTATAAATGTCTATTACAGGTATTTGTAATTAAGCGCTTTAGAATACATATACAAATATTGGAATATTCGAAATGTTGCCACATGTATAATATATTTATGTACTATTACGTGTATAATTACCAAATAATTATAATACACGCAGAGCATTACGTATATTTATCGATAAATGTTTCAAGCTGCCAACCATTTCGTTTTTTAAAGCTACGCACCCGAGAAATTAATCCGCTTATGGGGTTTAATAAGTCATGCACGGGAAATTTATTAGGCGAACAAAATACGAGAAAGGAAATTATGTAAACATTACGCGAGAAAACGTAATCTCCATCGCTTGAGAGTGGTCATGTCGCATTAAAATTAGCAGCTACCCAAACTCGCTCTCGCATAACGCAATATTACAAACAGCATGGCGGCGATGCGAGTACCGCGCTCGAATGGTACAGAAACCATTAATTAACGGTCGTCGGTACGTTTAATTGGTATTAGTTTAATTATCGTGGAAGCTACGAGGTCTCGAGGGGAATCGATGTCGAGGCAAGATGGTTGAATAGATAAATAAAGTGGGAGAAGAAATGGGAGGGGGTGAAAGAGGGGCAGGGGGTAGAATTGCAAGAAGTAAAGAAAGAGAATCCGTACGCAGATTCGGCGAAGAAAGACATGAGCTGAACAAAAGCATTCGCGATGAATGAACGAAGACTGTGAAGTAGGTACAGTTCTTCATTACGAATATTGAACGCGCATTTAAAGCAGCGCACTATGCTTGGAAAATACGAAGAATGATCGCTCATACTGTAACTTTCAAAGATAGCGATGGAAACTCGCGGAAACATCGAACGAAATACAAAATTTTAACAACTGTAATTACATCTCGCAACGGTAATGAGTTTTCCGAGATACATGAGGAGAAAGTTCTTGCGTTAAAAATAAATTTCGCATTTTAGCTTTCGCGTACAAAATGCTTGCGTTGAAAATATATTATTCAGGACTGCAGCATTTGTATAAAAGTATATATCTTGGTTTTTTTAGAGGATATTTTTATAACGTGATAAATATAATATATATATAATTATTATTACATGATGTAATACTGTATATACATTCTACTTATTTTGAGCTTTGATAGAAGGAAGTGCGATAATAAGTTATCGGCGACAAATTTGACAAGACGGAAGGGAAGATCAAGAACCAGTGGTAGTATTTAATACCCTTTAAGATTTTAAGTACTTTTCTCGATCCTGTTCCGACTCCAAGGGAAAAGAGAAGGGTGAGACTGCGCGACTTTTTGCCCAATGCGGACGATGCGAGAGGGAGATAGGCCACGGACGATGGTGTGAGTGCTAAAACGGCTACGTGAAGGGTCATAATTAAATTTAGATTTGTAGGGACGCAACAAAGGTAGGTGGGGATGGAGCATGAAGGGTTTTCTGGGAGAAAAAGAAGCAGACTGCCGGAGACGTAAGAAAAGGCACGGCTTCGTCGCGTTCTCGTAATTGAATTAAAATTTGAATCGTCGGGAGACAAGTGCCTTAAGTGCCCGCGACTATGAGCGAGGATGAAACGACGGAAACCTCCGGCCTTTCTCATCGACTCGGAAGCGACTGTCTCGTCACCGGCAATCCCGTGTCGATCCCTTTTTCCGGTAAATTGTAAAAATGCAAAGTGAATTTTTTTACGCGCGGACGTGAAGTACCCCCTCTAGATCGAAGGATTTTTCGCACTGTGTACATTTGCCGGTAAAGGGAGAACCGCGTTACTGAAGCAATGAAATTTACTTCTTTATTTTAATTTCGATCCGGCCGTCCCCTTTTCCTCAATCTGTATCAAATTTAAATAAATCCATACGAATACGACGCGCGTCACGTTATTTACGTTCCGAGCGTGCGAAAATTGTACTATGTTGTTGTTGCTACAGTTTTTAAAATTGTTAAAATTCGTATCCATAAATGTCCGTCACAATTATATTTTCCATTTACGAACGAAATAAAAAAAATATTTCGCGATTCTTATTTTCTTTAATAATATTTATATAAAGTTTAATGAGAATTTTCTTTATACTTTTATTTCCAGCTTTAAAAATAAATACTTTTCAACGTAATATGAAATATTTTCATAGAAATATATTCACTTAAAATTTTTATACGACAAAATAATACGTGCTTTTCTTTTCCACGATTCTTTAAATTAACCGCGTTGATATTGACCGATATGAAAACATTGCACAAGAATCACACGTTCTATTAAATCGTTACAGGCGCCATGCTATCGAGAGGTGATTATGTTAGATCCGTCTTTATGGTTCTTGACACACTTTGGTTAAAGAGCCCATTATGCTCGGTTACATGCTAGAGAATATCACGTAACTAAGAAGAGCGCGATGACCGAGTATCATCGATGTGAAATTTACATTCTCCCATCGTTCGAGAGCATACCGACCTCGGATGCCTTCGCCATAATGCGGACAGAGAAGCCGAAGTCGAGGTCTCGTTGGTCCTCGACGTTTAAAGTGCGACGCCGAAGGATGAGAAACGTCAACTATTCAAGTCGAACTTGGACTCGACTAGCAGGATCTTGAGGATCTCTGTTTTCCCTTTGTCACTTGTGTTCCGTTTGCCGCCAATTTGATTTCCTTTTCTTTTTCCATCCTTCTCTCACACTCGATCTTGCTGAACGACTAGAATATCACTCTAATACATTTTGATTGGACGCCAAAGCGACTGCCAGAACTCTTTTTGCCATTATCTTCGGATTGTTTATGCACGTCGGTGATGAAAAAATGAAGAGCTTCGCATAATTTTGATTTGGTTTTTCTTTTCTGAATTATTGGATCAGATTTTTATTAAAGTCTAGTATTTAAAGTCTATTATATTTTAACAATATTATTTAAAGAATATTGCTTTTTAGTTTACTTCATAGCGATTTGATAAATTTAATAGATAAATTTAATACATAAAATAAAAAGATCCAAGTTATAATAATACGTAACTTGTACAGGTAAAAAATTATTTGATTTCTGTGTGTAAATAAGATGTGATTATTATTGCGAATGGATATCTGCGAAGATCGCGAATTTTATTTTTCCATTAAGCTGTGGAAATATCGTTAACTTTATTTTGTACTTTATTTTGTACTTTAGATGGCAAATTGACGAAGTGCTTTAACTCTCAATACGATTTACGAGGTTCGAGGTAGCAGATTTTATAAAGTAAAATGTTTAAATATATATGCTTCCCCTATTTATACACAATAAATCTAGCGTAAACGTTTTATAATGGTTTTATAATTGAAACCCGTACGTGTGCTAGAGTAAAAAAAAAAAAACCTTCTTGAATTTCACCTTGCATGCGCGATTCTTGTGAGATTTCCGCTGGACTCTATCCACAATTTCAATCTCTCTCGCGCCGAAAGAAAGAAATGTACGTGGGGCTTAGGTGAACGAGAGGAAGGAATGAGGACCACGTTCGAGAGAAAAGAAAGAGATCACAGTGGGGAACGTGAGCCGTGAATCAACGGACGATTCACAGCGGGACTCATTCCGCCGTTCTTTTATTCCTGAGACTTGTGGATTGATGATATCGCTCGCGGATGGAAATGCGTGTAATTTTTACAACGTTGGCTCCGTCCCGTCGTCCACCGACTGCAACTACTGACGCTCCATCTCCTTGTGGTCTGCTTACAAGAGCGTTTCCGCGTAACTTCGCGGAATACGTCGAAATCCTCGGGGTGATTTCGCGCGAAATAACCCGCGCCGGAACTTTCCGCCGAAGCACCACTCTGCTGAGAGAAATTACGTCATTACTTGGCGATAATAAATTTCTGTCCTAAGTGCGGCAAGTTTGGGCACAACTCTGACAAGTTGAGGACGGTTTGTTCGCGTCGCGGGACGCGTATTGAAAATTATTCGGAATCTACGAAATAGTTTTCGGAAATCCGACGTTTCGCGAATATTTCCAAGATTGTGTATTCTCCCAATATTTTTTTTCCCTCCGTGTTCCAACACCGGTTGCTCGTTTCTAAAGTTTACCAGAGAGTTCACGTCTTTGCGTATACATTATTTGCCGGAGAATTATTCTCGAAGCAGCCGATCTTATCGATCGGTGGCAGACGAGTGTCATTCCGCTCCCGTTTTCGATTTTCCTCGCGTTTTCCTCTCATCCCCGCGCGAGTGTCGGTCAATACGACAAATCCGCTGGCAATAAAACACCGACACGACCGCGCTGTCGTTCCTCTTTTTTGGTATATCCCGCCGTTCTTTGTCCCTGTTCCTCTTTTTCATTTCGCGCTTCGTTTATCTCACTCGGTCTTTTTATCTCGTTTCTCCCATCTCTTTCTCCCTTTTTGCAAAACTACCGCTAGTATGCATGTACGTGAGCAACTTGTATGGATCGCGACCGCGGGTGTTGGAGGTCCAACATCGAATAATAAATTATAGCCAGGCTGTGCGTTGCGCGTGTGTTCGAATTTTCGGACCTGGAAAAACAGCGCGATTAACGACCCGTTTGCCTTCGTCAAAATATCGAAAAGCAGTTCAAAATATTGATATAACGCGGAAGTAGAAATATTCATAGTGTCCGTCCGATTTGGTAGAGGAAACTTAAGGTATAATTTATTTACTCAGACTCTTCTTTTTGCGGATATTTAATTAGCTTCAATTTTACATTTTTCACACAAGAGGGAAAATAAGTATACAAAGAATGTAATTGAAAATTTGTCTGAGAAGCAAAGGTGCGGTGTAACGAACTTGAAAACAGCGCGGCGGTGAGGAGAGGCACCAGGTGGGCCTTAATTAGCCGCGTTTTCCGATCAAAGTCGAGTCTCGCAGACGCTGCATTTAATATTAATCCCCTGAGCGGCGGAGTGGCGGAACATGGCGCGATAGTGCATGGTTAGAGGTTGTTGGACTGGAATATAGCGATTCTCGAAGAGAGAACCCAGCGTTGGCGCTCTCGGAACGTTCGCCAATTCCGATCTGGCAGGCGCAGCGTGCGCCTAATTGGTCAGATTTGTAATCGGCTACAGAGAGCGTCAGGTCGATTCGGGTTTGGCACGACGAGTGTTCGCCAGTTGGGGGCTGAATGTGTGCACGACAGGGGTGAAACAGGGGAGAGAAGGAGAGAACATTGGAGAAAGAGCGAGAAGGGATGGTTGAATCGAGAGAGAGAGAGGACGCTGAGAATCGGGAAAGGTGAGGGAGTGGGAGGTACAGGAAGAGAAATTGCGTGGAAGAGAGACAAGAGAGAGGAGGACAGAGAGAGGGATGATCGCACACGCGGCACAGATGTGTTTGAAACATCGTGCGCCGGTTTAGCCATACCTAGCCTAAATTTATATCCACATCCTCTCCGTTCTCTGCGACCTCTTCTCCCTCCGGCCTCTCTCCCTCTCTCGTTCATTTCGCGCCTACTATCGTGCGTCTCGTAATCCGCGCTAATTTAATTGCTCGTCGTCATCGATGGCCATTAACCGGGATAGAATTGTCAGCAGTATCACTGCCGGCATACAAGGACCGCCGGCTGTTGTGCACACACTGTGCGAAAGAGGCATTACGATGACATTATGGAGTTCTAAACTGTCGTCGAAGTATCGTCGCGTGCGAGGGGATCGAGTTTTCCGTTCCTTTCAGGGCCGTTTCCGCGCTCTTTTCTCTTCCGTTTTTCTCCTTCGTAGAGTGAACATATATTTCTTTCGCTTTAAGTATCACAAAGCTTGAAGAAAGTGCTTGGAAAAGAGAACAGAGGTCCTAAAGACAACTGGACAATATATAAAGTGTGTGTTTATCGTTATTATTAATGTTATTAGTAATTCTTTATCCGCGTCTTTTTTGTTTTATTATAAATAATATTAAAAGAATTTATGTAATAAAATCTTTTTTTTTTAATTTTATGAAGATTTTTCGTATATAACTCAGCACGTGTAAAATTTTGAAGAGCGCGATATCGATGCACATATTGTTGCCGGCATCATCGACGCCTGATTATTACCTGCCGCGTAACGTCAGCCGATTGTTACGCGCGCAGCCATCAACGTCCAATAAATTTATGGGCCCGTGGATGTAGCCCAGCCGTCTACGTTGAAGACCCTTCACACGAAATGTAATTGGCCAACCGGCCGAATGAGCATCGAACATGTCGTTAATGTAACCACTGTCAAGCGTCAATAATAATAATCGACCGAATTCGAGGTGATTGGAAACATCGAAAAGAGGTTTCAATACTTTCGCACATCAGGATGGTCTCAAATACATTTGTTCGATTCCTTAATGACATTACACATGCCATGAGGTTTATAAATTATATATTGTGCTTATCACACGATTACTCGCGTGAGATACTCGCGTTTATTAAAACTTTCGATCGAAAAATTAATAAAGTATGGTATTAATAAAGTATGGTATTTTAATACATACATTTATTAAGCATATAAAATATTCTCTTTCTCTCTCTCTCTCTCTCTCTCTCTCTCTCTCTCTCTCTTCTCCCTCCTTCCCTCCTTTCCTCTCTCCCACTTTCCCACCTTCCCACCCTTCTTCCTTTTCTTTCTTTCTCTTCACGCACAGGATCATGAACATTTTTATTGGAAATGAATAGGGTTTTCAAGCTTTTAGATAAAATCCGCCATATCCAACGCGCGTAGTCATAAAACATGAAAAATAGGGCACCGTGTGTAAACCGAGATGGAATATTTAATCGAATATTACACGAGCGAGAGAGGGATTCCGAAGGGGACGAGGGTCGTTTTTTTGTTCCGCGGCGGGCGGGCGGGCGCAAATGTGATCGAGGGAAACGTGCGTTGGGCGTGAATTGCAAAAGAACAGGATCGCATCGCGAGCCGCGAATAAAAAGCGATATCGATGAGTACCGTTCGCTCAAAAGCATCTCACTCGCCATTCTATCGAAGACGAATGCGCTTCACCATAATTAATCAAAGCGTAGATCTGGAGGATCCAATTAGTGGCGAGCGTGCTCTCGGAGACTGCCTCGAGAGCCGCCGCCGCGGCCAACGAGGATAGAGAATAATTGAGGATAGAAGACGCATTAAAGTTCAACCGAAAGGCACTAGTCGCGCAAATACGCTGATGGGCCGCTGACCTTAAACAAGATTCGTAGTTGTCGGTTCGCGTATCATCATTACCACAGGCTCGTTTATTAGTAACGATTATGCCCGTCTCGATCACTAGAACGTAATAATGATCGTTAAGAAACGTTACAATATTCAATCTTTGATCACAAAATGTTAAAATCAAATTTATTACGTTGATGAACGTGGCCATTTATTTTACGCAATAATCATTCGGACGCAAAATAATGTCGGAGAAATATTTCATTTTTGTTTTTAACATCATTATATAATACTTAAATTGATTAGCCTACCTCAATAATATGTGCTTTGATAATAACGATGTGTCTTCTTTTAACTTAAAATGTAAAAAAAAATATAATAATATAGAGAAGTGCTTCGGAACGAAATGAAAAAAAGCTATTACAAGGCAGGACTCACAATCAGTGTCGACGATGATGCCATTTCTTGACCCGGATTATTTTATCGCAATGAGGACTTAAGAGACCTATTATGCACGTAAATCCTTTTTACTGAAGGCACGTAGTTTAATTTTATTATCGGTGGTGATGCGTAAGAATATCTGAGTCATTAAAACATAAAGCAATGTAGTCATTAAAAAAGGCAACGAGGTATAATTTCTCTCGCGTACATGAATAACAATCTCGCGGTGAAGATAACTGGAGAGTGAGAAGTGAATTTTATAATCCGCATAAAATATATTACGCGGCGATAATTATGCATTATTGAGGATAATCGACAAAAGAGTGATGAAACATATACATCCTTGTGGTATCAATGTTAAGCGACAAAGTCGAGTCGCCTTGCTTTCATGACACGCGAGTAGAATGTAATTACTGTGATATTACTTGCACGGCTATTACGTTAAAGTCACACAACCTGCCATGGAGAAAACTTATTGTGTGTGTACGTGTCTCTTAACGCTTATCCTAGCACGTTGTGCCACACATTAAACTTGGTACTCATTATGTAGCTCCTTAATTAGGCCAATCCCATTTATTTTCCCATGTCTAGAATAGAAGAGATTCTTTTTCATACCAACGTAATAATATAAAATTAAATGTAGGTACGAAATCATAAAATTTCTACGCGGAGGTTACATGATATTTGGAGAAACATATTCCGGAATTTGTAATGTATAAAATAATAGTAGTTATTTAAATATAGAGCTTAAAAGATATAAAAGTTTATATCAATATTTAAATATTATTATATTAATAATAATAAATATAATTACAATGTATAAAATAATAGTGGTTATTAAATATAAATATAAAAAAGTTTAATTTTTGTGTTTAGTAATTTATTTTAAATAACATAGATAATTTATTTTAAGTAACATAAATAAATGTAACGACGATCATTCTCTTTGCCAGTAGTATTTTTACAAATTCAAGGGAACTAGTTGACGTCAAACTGGCATATGATTGGTGAGCTACAAGTCGACTTGGTTTGTCAGACTTTCACCGCAGTGATTCACCAATTTTTTGAAATCGAAATTCGATTTACATTTTGGAGTTAATAAACCTAATCTCCACTTATAACATGAAGAATTTATTGCGAAAAATATTACCTCAGCCAGGATTCGAACCTGGAACTCCCCCATTTCGTGCGGGTGTCATACCAATTCGACCACCGAGGATGTGATAATATTTCCACCATTCATATGCCAGTTTGACGTCAACTAGTTCCCTTCATTTGAATTTGTAACATAAATAAAGTTTTAGTTTAATTAATTTAAATACTTAATTAGAAAAAATAATTAATAATAATTTATATAATTTATTATTTAATAATTATAAATATTTATAAATGTAAAAATAGGAATTTAAAATATATTATATTATATTATAGATTATATTATAGGGATAGATTATATTATACGTTAAGTGCTAGCAATTGCGGTTAAACTAAAGTTTTTAAATAAATTCAGATTTTAATAGACAAATTAATTATTTTTTGATTGATTTAGAAAAACTTTATTTGATGAAATATTTAAGATTTTAATATAGTATTATTATATAAAAAAAGATTTAAAATTAGGTTATTAAATTAATAAGTTAATTAGCTATACGTGACTCAAGGTTTGAAAAATTAAATAAAATTTTAGCATATTCATGATATTGCCCACCATAACTGGATGTAGAGAAAAAAAATGCGAATATGTGAATTATAGCGAAAGCTTTAAACATTTAAATAAATACCATCACTAGCCAATAGTCGAAGACTGTAGATTAATAAAATTTTTATACATCATTTTTCTCGCCCCCCTCCTTCCCCAAGCATTATGTTGCATGGAAAAAAAAGCATCTAAATACGCGTGGTATTTATGCGATGGCGCAATACCGTAATAGCGAGTGGCATGACAAATTCATACGTTCGGCAATATTTCTCTTGGCTTTCGAGCGTTTTCGGTTTTAATTTCGCTCCGGTTATGCAAGATACATAAATCGATGGGGAATCGCTAAATTGGTGGTGGCGGCCACAATTTTTTTCCCGTGCGTGCGTGCATTACAGAGATATTTCGCTGGGAATGAGAGTTACGGTAGTCGCCGCCCTAGGGGAATAGTAATGATGAAAAACAAGGATCAACACATCATTATTCTATCAATATGACTTATTTATTGTAGATCGTTAAATCGAACGGGGTGGTGGTCTAGACAATAAAGGAAAAGAGAAAAATGTGCGTGGGATGGATCACTGCGCTTTTTTTCACCGGGTGTGATTTTGCAGCTTTTTTTTTATCCCTTTTGCTCGCTCGTGCTCGAGGAATCCGGGATAATACCCGGAATTACACGGATTCTGCGCTACGTGTTTGTAATGGGCTAAATGTCGTGCCGGTAGGGTGCCTTACTCTGATGTCTCCGATTCTCGGAAGAGAGCGCGGGTTAAGTAAACGGGAGATGAGGTGGGCAAATGTTCATACGTGGAAGCGGAATTGAAATGCCAGGGCGCACGATTCGCTCGTAAATGGAACGTTCGTCGATTTTCCGGATTGCGTAGGGAAGAACGGGTGGCGGGCGGCGGGACACGAAGAGAAAATGCGTCGTCAAGAAGGAAGTCATTTCGCTTAGACGACACGGTGGCAAGTTCGAGTGGCTGGAATTGACGATATCGTTTGCTGTTTCCAAGCTGATATCCCTGTACTTGATGGTGTCTCATGCGTTGTCAAGTTTTCTCCTGCAGATTTATTCGGTAATATACTGGGCAACTTCTTGGTTCTGCGATGTCCCGATTTTTTGGTGTCTTCCGATGATATGATGATCTGACGAAGATCGAAAGGTAGAAAAAAGGGCCAGATGCGAGTTGATTTTCTTATCGACGACGATCAATGTTTACGGTCGAGATATGTGCAGATGATCGGCGAGCGAATTCTGCTCCGTTTGCTCGTGAGTACCGTGAGTATTACCACCAGCCTGCAAATTTAATTTATACGATGAATAAGCTTGAAATGTATGTTAATGCCGGACTAGGTATGGTAGGTGTGATAATAAAAAAAGAAGGAACGGGAATTGCATAATGATAAATTTCCAAAAAAAGAAAGTTAATTTACGTGGCTTATCGTCTTGACAGTTCTCTCCGAGGTAAAGGATGATTTATTAACTGTATAAATTAAAACGAGTTGCGAGGATTACCGATATTAATGGATTAAGTAACTCGAAAACGTGATATAAATGTGTCATCACGCATGAGAGAGTTAGAGAGAGAGAGAAAGAGAGAGAGATCTACATGATATTTTACTAAAAATTTGGACATATCTTGTCAGAATAGATACCTTGTTCATTAAGTTTATTTACTTTTTTATTTAAATTAATTGACGAGCGAATTTTGCGCTGATTGTTTGCTGTGAACATTATCATCAGCCTGGAATATAATATACACGATAAACAAACTTAAGCACTGCATGTTAATACGATAATTATGAAGAAAGAGATAAAAATTACACGGCGATAAATTTTCAAAGAGAGAAATTGATTCCTAAATGAACTAAAGGTGCTTTATCCTCTCGGTTCCTCCGAAGTTAAAGATGATTTATTTATATTGAATGAATCTTGATCGCGTAATAACATTAACAACATTAATACACAACACACCTCCACTGCCGCCGCCGTATCCACCACCTCCACCGCCAAGTTTCCATCCTCCGCCGCCGAACCCACCACTTCCACCACCGAGCTTCCATCCGCTGCTGCCACCGTATCCACCTCCGCCGTATCCCCCTCCGCCACCAAGCTTCCATCCACCGCCACCTCCGCCGTATCCACCGCCTCCATATCCACCACCTCCGTATCCGCCGTCGCCACTGCTGAGCGTGATCACCTTAATGATCTTTCCGCCACCACCGTAACCGCCGCCGCCGCCGCCGCCGCCGCCGCCAAATCCACCACCGCCAAACTTCCATCCGCCACCTCCACCGCCATAACCACCGCCGCCGCCGTATCCACCCCCGCCACCAAGTTTCCAGCCACTACTGCCACCGCCGAATCCGCCACTGCCGAATCCGCCACCGCCATATCCACCGCCGCTACTTATATAACCACCTGTAATTTCGAAGTTATTTCATTATTTTTCATCGCATTTGAAAATTCCGGTCCCCAGTTAGGTAACCACCTTGCAATTTATAGAGGTGGGACATGTATGTTTGCACGATGTAGGATTTATCGACTTTCTTTGTGCGATTGTGAGCTTGGTACCAGATGGTTGCGCGCGCTCATGTCGGTCCGCAAATTGCCACGAGGTATTTTGTGATTGCTACAAGGAGACTGTAGGTTGTATTCTGCTGATTGTGTAAGTCGCCTCAAAGGGCAGGAAGCAAGTACAAATCGCTCTCGAATTAAATCTTATGAGCCCGTGTAATGTATCGTTAAACCAACTAGTTAGTAAACATATAAAGAATTAAAAGAGAAATATAATTTGAGATGTCTGTATGTGTATGTATGTCTGTTCGTCTCGCTTGTTATTTCAAATAATAATTCTTGCCGTAGTAGTAATGACATAATTAATGGCACTGATTCTTTATGAATCTTAGGAAGACCGTAGAGTCTGGGAGCCGAGGATTCCCGGGGGATTAGGTATTTAATAGTTTCAGGAGGGAGACCTGCATTCTTGAGGAGAGAGGATGTTTTTTTCTCTATGGTGGAGGTCGGGTTGCGTTTAAGTTTCTTATAAACGTTGCAATCCAAGAGCATAGCATTGACCTTATTACAGTAGCCTTCCTTGTCCATTACTACTGTGGCATTTCCTTTATCCGCCGGCAGAATTATAATGTTATTATTCTGTCTCAAATTTCGGAGTGCCAAGCGTTCTTTTCTACTGATGTTTTGGCTGGGAAGTTTTGTCTTGCAGAGGATGTTGACTGACCGTTGTCTAATATCGTTGCTTGCTTCGGGAGGTGGGAAATAGCCGTTTCAATTTGGTTGATAATTCCTTCCGTAGGAATGCTAGTGGGAGTGAAATTGTGTCCTTTTGAAAGTACAGAAACTTCGGAGGGGGACAGGACTTGACTGCTAAGGTTCTTGACTGTGTGTGTTAGAGACGGGGTTTCAACCTGTGGAATGATTTTATTATATTTTTCTTTCTGTTTTAGTTTTCTCGCTTTAGCAGAGCGGACAGCTTGTTCGTGTGTAATACGATCAAGTGTTTGCCATAGCTCCGGCTTCAGAGAGTCAGAAAGATAAAGGTGTAACCCAAAATGTTTTTGGGAGGTCTCGGCTATGCTTTTCTTGGTAGATGAGTTTCTTTCCTTGACTAACCGTGAAGATGCTTGTCGTAGGATGACTTTTGTCTGGCTGGAGGTTGGCAAAGGGTTTTTTAATTGAAAGCATTTAGGTACCACCTGATGGTCACGGCACCGTTTTAAAAATGCTAAGGAGCACAGTTGGACAAACATTGCAGCTTGCATCATCAGAGCTAGGCTGTGCTCCTTAGCATTTTTAAAACGGTGCCGTGACCATCAGGTGGTACCTAAATGCTTTCAATTAAAAAACCCTTTGCCAACCTCTAGCCAGGCAAAAGTCATCCTACGACAAGCATCTTTACGGTTAGTCAAGGAAAGAATCTCGGCAACCAAGAAAAGCATAGCCGAGACCTCCCAAAAACTTTTTAGGTTACACCTTTCTCTTTCTGACTCTCTGAAGCCGGAGCTGTGGCAAACACTTGATCGTATTACACACGAACAAGCTGTCCGCTCTGCTAAAGCGAGAAAACTAAAACAGAAAGAAAAATATAATAAAATCATTTCACAGGTTGAAACCCCGTCTCTAACACACACAGTCAAGAACCTTAGCAGTCAAATCCTGTCCCCCTCCGAAGTTTCTATACTTTCAAAAAGACACAATTTCGCGGTCACTCCCACTAGCATTCCTACGGAAGAAATTATCAGCCAAATCGAAACGGCTATCTTCCACTTCCCACCCGAAGCAACAACATTAGACAACGGTCAGTCAACATCCTCCGCAAGGCAAAACTTCCCAGCCAAAACATCAGTAGAGAAGAACGCTTGGCACTCCGAAATTTGAGACAGAATAATAACATTCTAATTCTGCCGGCGGATAAAGTAAATGCCACAGTGGTAATGGACAAGGAAGACTACTGTAATTAGGTCAATGCTATGTTCTCGGATTGCAACGTTTATAAAAAACTTAAACGCAACCCGACCTCCACCATACAAACAAAACATCCTCTCTCCTCAAGAATGTAGGTCTCCCTCCTGAAACTATTAAATACCTAATCCCCCGGGAATCCTCGGCTCCCAGACTCTACGGTCTTTCTAAGATTCATAAAGAATCAGTGCTCCTACGTCCCATTGTCAGCAATATCGGTGGACCCACCTACCAATTAGCTCGCTTCCTCACCAAACCTCTCCAAGAACTCACTGGTCTCAATGATTCTTACATCAAAAACTCTCTATCGATTTTGTGAGCAAAATTGCAAAAATCAAAACAAAACCCAATGATATCCTGGTAAGTTTTGATGTGGTTTTATTGTTCACAGATGTCCCAGTCCAGGATACATTGGACATTGTTAAAAAGTCCGATAGACTCTCTGCCAACCTCTTTCCATTAATAGAACATTGCCTAACCTCGACCTACTTCCAGTTTCAAGGAGAGTTCTTTGAACAAACTTCTGGAACAGCAATGGGATCCCCTATTTCCCCTATCATTGCGAACATCTTCATGGAACGTTTCGAAAACGAAATCTTGAAGAACCTCTTAAACCCTCCACGTGGTTCCGATATGTGAATGACACATTTGTTATATAGAGCCACAGCAGAAAAACTCTCCTACTCTTTCTTGCCTTTCTCAACTTCCAACACCCGAACATTAAGTTCACAATGGAGGTAGAACAAAAGAACCAAATCCCCTTTCTAGATGTGTTGGTTCGAAGAAACGGAGATGGCACCTTAGACCATCAGGTTTATCGAAAACCAACCCACACTGACCGGTATCTTCACGCAACCTCCCATCACCATCCCTCGCAAAAGAAGTTATCAGTTCGTTGATATACAGAGCTCTCACAATCTCTGAACCAACTTCCCTGGATGAAGAATTAAAACATCTTAATCAGGCCTTGACTAAGAATGGGTACAACAGCAAAAGCATCAATCAGACAACCAGAAGGTTGACGAACAAAATCTCTAGTCTCAACAACACCGAAACACTAGATGAAGAGAGAGAAAAGAAAAAGACGGCTGTCCTTCCGTATCTTCAAGGTACGATGGAGCGCATAGGCAGAATTTTGAATAAACATAACATTAGAGTGATCTTCAAGCCCCAAAAGAAGATTTCTCAGTTACTCCCAAATCCCAAGGATCAAAGACCACGCCTGAAAACACCAGGTGTCTACAAAATACCTTGCGCCTACGGAAAAGTGTACATAGGAGAAACCGGGAGGAAGATCAGTACACGGATCAAGGAACACCAGCGGTGTGCCAAATACAGCCACTTTTCTCAATCAGCCTTAGCTGAACACTGGATGGAGACTGGACATTCCGTACGATAAGTACCAAACTGGCCCCTTCACAAAGCTATTTCGCCAGAAAATATCGTGAAGGTCTGGAAATTTTTAAACATCCTGACAACCTCAACCGTGACAAAGGTAAGTAAATCCTTCAAGTAAATCCTATTTGACATACCGTCCTCCCGGGTTTTTTAATTGACCGGCCGATCAATTAAAACATTCTGATTGGCTAACCAAATCAACCCTCCCCCTCCCCACCAGGAACAACGGAGGTATATAAGAACTACCGCAACCGAAAAGAGCTCAGAATCGGAGCTCCTAGCCCTGATGATGCAAGCTGCAATGTTTGCGAAACGTCGGCAAAGTGCCCAAGACGTCCGTGGCATCCATCCGGAAACCCTCTCGGTTACAATAAGAAATATTTATAAATTATGAAAGGTTTTCAACGTTAAATAAGTTATTATTAGCGGTCGTGTATGTAGTAAGATTTATTCACAATGTAAAGTGCGAAAGTGAGAAACGTAGAATGGGTGTAATGAAAGTAGAGGAAATCAATCAATCAAAATTAGAAATAATTAAGTTGGTACAACGCGAAGAGTTCCAAGAAGAGATAAAAGCCTTGAAGAATAACAAAGTTTCGCAAAGCTCGAGATTGTTATCACTGCATCCATACTTA
Organism: Crematogaster levior; assembly: GCA_901521435.1. Taxonomy (NCBI): domain Eukaryota; kingdom Metazoa; phylum Arthropoda; class Insecta; order Hymenoptera; family Formicidae; genus Crematogaster; species Crematogaster levior. Next base: position 574,823 of record CABEGB010001458.1, read on the forward strand.
CAAGTAACACTAGGGAAGTGATAATCACCGATTATTCTGAAACTGCGCATATAAGTAGTTCCTTAGAAACTATTTGACACGTGATTTTTTGTTTTTCCCCAAAAATGGGTTTTGGGGTAAAAATCACCCTTGCAAGTTTTGGGGTGAGTTAAAATATTATATTATTTTATTATGTAATAGTATTTGTAGGATTTCTATGAAACTTGATATCTAAGGGTTTTGAGGGCCGCTGATTTGGAATGTGAAATCAGCTTTTGAAAATTCAAAATGGCGGATCTAATATGGTGGATGAATTTTTAAATTTTTGTAGGATTTTTATGAAACTTGGCATCTAGAGGATGTAGGGGACGATGATAAAGAATCTGAAGCCGGATTTCGAAAATTCAAAATGGCGGATGTAATATGTCGGATGAATTGTGTAATTTTTTCAGGGGTTTTATGAAACTTGATCATAATGCAAAATGAAGAAGTTAAGACTCGACTTGTGTCATGTTATACATTGAATATGAAATGAAATATATGAAATATATAGCAACTACTTTTAGCGTTACCCATAGCGTTTTAAAAGTTAAAAAAAATATAATATAAATAAATAAAATAAATAAATAATACTCTTAATATGTATTAATAAATATACTAATAAATAATAATAATAATTTTATACTTGAAATTTTCATGTATTATTGATAATGTTAGTTGAACATTATTTTCAGAACACACAAAAGAACTTGCATATTATGTTGTAATAAATTTTAAAACTAACATTATCAATAATACATGAAAATTTCAAGTATAAAATTATTATTATTATTTATTACTATATTTATTAATACATATTAAGAGTATTATTTATTTATTTTATTTATTTATATTATATTTTTTTTAACTTTTAAAACGCTATGGGTAACGCTAAAAGTAGTTGCTATATATTTCATATATTTCATTTCATATTCAATGTATAACATGACACAAGTCGAGTCTTAACTTCTTCATTTTGCATTATGATCAAGTTTCATAAAACCCCTGAAAAAATTACACAATTCATCCGACATATTACATCCGCCATTTTGAATTTTCGAAATCCGGCTTCAGATTCTTTATCATCGTCCCCTACATCCTCTAGATGCCAAGTTTCATAAAAATCCTACAAAAATTTAAAAATTCATCCGCCATATTAGATCCGCCATTTTGAATTTTCAAAAGCTGACTTCACATTCCAAATCAGCGGCCCTCAAAACCCTTAGATATCAAGTTTCATAGAAATCCTACAAATACTATTACATAATAAAATAATATAATATTTTAACTCACCCCAAAACTTGCAAGGGTGATTTTTACCCCAAAACCCATTTTTGGGGAAAAACAATCACGTGTCAAATAGTTTCTAAGGAACTACTTATATGCGCAGTTTCAGAATAATCGGTGATTATCACTTCCCTAGTGTTACTTGTTAGATAACAAAGGAGTACTAAGAGTGAGAGGAAAGTTAAAGCATGCTGTTCTTGCTGAGAATGCGAAACACTCTATAATACTCCCAGCATTGCATCACTTTACCAGGTTAAATAATCATCTATCACCATAAAAAACTTTTTCATGCGGTCTAAACAACCCTAAATTCCATAAGAGAGGAGTTTTGACCTATATTTGCAAAGGGCCAGATAAAAAAGGTTCTGCAAAATTGTATGAAATGCCGTAAGACATATCCAAGGCCCAGCTGGCAATTAGTGGGAGACATACCTTCAGTGAGAGTTAACGCTTCCCGGCTCTTTCTGAATGTCGGAGTGGACTATTGTGGACTCTTCCGGGTACGAGATCAGATCAGGAAAAATAGCAAAAAATACAAAGCCTATGTAGCTATATTTGTCTGCATGATTACCAAGGCAGTACATATTGAATTAGTGGAAGACTTGACTACTAAGTCTTTTCTAGCGGCACTCAAGAGATTCATGACGCAAAGAGGTAAGGTAAAGAACATATACTCCGATAACGGAAAAAACTTCGTAGGAGCAGAGCGGACATTACAGCAAATATTCGAAGATGAAGACCTCAAGAAAACAGTGCAAGAATTTGCAACAGAGAAAAGGATAGAGTGGCATTTTATACCAGCGAGATCTCCACATTACAGAGGTCTTTGGGAGTCAGCAGTGCGTTCGATGAAGCTG